>CM047586.1:136599-171710 GCA_026184515.1 Peronosclerospora sorghi
GTGCCGCTATGGAGCACGTGGGTCACTATATCAGTACCCTTGATGACAAAGAGCTGGCAGATCAGTTCACTCTGCTGCGCCTCAAAGATGTGGGGGAAGTGGAGCAGACGTTGCGGACGCTGCAACACTCACGCAGCATGATGGCGAAGGTCGCCGTTGGATCGGGTCGCTACAGATCGAAGACCCAGACCGACCCTGTGAAGAGGCCCCTGACCAGATCGGCCCGTGCTGTTAAGGCGATCGTGACTTAAGACAGCACTGGATCTGAAGAAGAAAGTAGCGGCCTGTCCAGGCGGGAGTCAGACGAGGACCAGTATCACCACGTTTTCGTCACGGAACCTGCCCCGAGAACCAGATCGACGCCTAACCAGGCAGATCGGAAGGGCAGGAGTGGGAACAAGTCCGATCCGGACCGACCTCGCAAGAAGTGTTCTCGCTGCGGGTAAAGCAAGCACGATGATCGGGGCTGCTGGAAGAAGCTGATATGCAAGAATTGTGAAAGACGCGGCCACCCCACCGATCACTGCCTCTTTGTGTGCAAGTCATGTGGAGAGATCCACGAGGCTGGCCACTGCAAGATCGAAGAGGTCTTCAATCTGATGCGCAAGTGGTATGTGCCGGGTAAGCACGCGGGGATGCTTCCACCTGAAGTTGGGAGGATGTTAAACTAGAATGCTCGCCAGGTTGGAATCTGGATCGATCCGAGCGATCTACGTTTGGCATCTATGCATATGTCGGCAAGGAGAATAAAACCGACAATACATGTTCTATTCTCAATTGCGTCGATCGGGATCATCCGGTTTACTATCTCAAGACCGATGAATATTCCCGATCGAAGGTGGTCATTCAGTTGGATCTGCTGTAGCCGGTGCGTATACGCACGGTGAGGCTAGCGCACAGAGGCAGACTCTTCCTTAAAGCGGTATCTACCGCTACTTAGCCGATACGCCCTTGTAAAGGGCTTAGTAGGAGAGTTCTCCTACTCGGGGCCAAGATTCCCGGGTTTGTTTACTACGTAGCCTTAACGGCTGTATTCCCTTTACGGAATGTAAGTAAAGGGAGTACTCCCTCTTACCTACGACACTCACTGCGCGCGCGACCGGTCGAGGTCGCACGTCCGCAAAATAGAGTGAAATGTAAACTGAATATATTTAATATGTAATTAGCCTAAATTAATTTAAACTAATATAAACTATATGTAATACTAAGTAGAATATTCCTAATTCGTACCTAGCTAAAATGTAGTGTACACACCTGTGTACTGACACGTGGATGGCTGACACACCACCACACCAAGGTCCTCTGCCCTGATTGGTTAAAATAACCAAAGGTTCAAAACCTTTCAAGCCGGCCAATACTGACCTCACCCGTGGTGTACTCATGTACACCAACACTCAATGTAACCCGAATGTAACCCCGTTACATCCTCCCCCATCAAGACTATTGCTTACGCAATAATCAAAATCTTGTTGGAGAACTCCAACGCCAGTTCCTCTGTCGATCCATATGTAAACCTCCAGTGGTGCTATGGCGTCTCCTTTAGAAGAGGTAGACTACTCCGAAAACTCGGAGGTGGATGCCTTTGGGGATACCTCCCCAATGGTGAGCCGCTCCGACAGGCCGAACGGCGTTGTCGGCAGCCTAATCCATTCCCCACACGTGGGAAAAAAATGCACTAACCAGTGCGGCACCCCTGCCCATATCGGATGATACATCCGAATCGCCAAAGGCGATCGCCACTAATGAGCTGGACGCAGTTCAAGACACCCAACTTGCCGCACAGGCACTAAGGGCTGCTTTACGCGCCCCCAAACGCCCGTCAATGGCGGCTTATAATTTTGATGGTCCTCGTCAACTTCCAAGGTGGGCCAGGCGTTTGGTAAGGACTAGTTTAGCGTCCTATACCCCTTGCCCTGCGGCTGAACAGCCGTATTGTGGAGAAGCTTGCCCAAAATTTGGCACACTTCTGGTCAAGTTTTGTCAAGGCATTTGGTCTAATTTCGGATTGGTTTAAACAAGGGGGGATTTTCAGCCTATCAGACTCAAGAAGTGTCAGGAACGCAAGTTTTGGTGAGTCACCCGACTTTGGGTATTTTACATATTTTTGTGAGGGTACATTTAGGGACTATAGGGTAATAGTATGCTAGTTGTGGCTTTTCCAAGTAAGAGGCTTTTGGTTGTGGTTTTACCTTTTAGGACAGAGGTTATACCTTTAAGTAAGGAAATCTTTTAGCTTTCGGATAAGTGGCTGAAACCTCTTCTGGTCTTGGTTCACACCACAGCTAGGGTCGCCGTTCTTCCCTTTTCGTACACTAGTCGCCTCCGCCCGCCGCGGATTGTTTGGGGGCAGAGGGTCGATTATCCCCTCTCGACCATTATACCCGGTCTGGACGCGCCGCACGCGCATTTTGGCCCACCGGATGTCCCCCGACGGGAGTACGATTTGGCGATCTCAACACCTCAACTCAAGTACGTTTGGAACGTGCTATTTACTAGATTGGTCTTGGCGTGGAGATATCGTTTGTGGAGTTTCACGAGCATATTGGGTCTTTACGCGGACATATTGGCTTGTTTTATTATTGGTTGGAAACTAGACCGGTTTTGGTCTTATTATGTATTGGTCAGGGGCTAGACCGGAACGGTCGGTCTACCCTCTATTATTTCGTATTGGTCAGGTCTTGATCGTTTGGACGATCGAACTATTGGAAGTTATCTCTTGGAAGTGTTTTTGGTCTGTTTGTTTCTGGGGTGAAGAGTTCCGCCCCAGAGATACCTACCCAGATCGGTCTTCTATATTCAAGACCGGTTCGATCCAATCTGCGATCCCGATCCACCGAGTGTGTAACTAGCCCATTCCATCGGGTACACAAGGTGAGATGGACGCTAAACAATCGGACCAAGTGGGTTCTTATGACGACCGGTCGTCTGCTTGCAGCGTACGATCGGACCAGATCTCGAGTGGTTGTCCGTGGAGTACCCCCTCCGAAAGTTGGAAGGCTGGGCGCGATGGTGGTAGTCAGGTTATCGATGCTAATGTTTTCGATTTCGAAGCTTAATCCACCACAATGGTGCGCGTGCCCGGATCACTTGGTGATCGTGGATATCACCGTGCTGATATTCCATCAAAAATTGGATTCGAAGATTTGAATGGTTTGAATATGGAGTCGTTCTGGAGAGGACGTAAGGAAAGGCTATCGCCTTACGTTCTCGTTGTTGATAAAGATGGCGATGTCCGATCTGGCCTGGAGGAGGACCAGATCGGGATTAATAAGTTTTTTCCTCCCCAAAAGGCTCCCACCGGAGCCGATCGGGACTATAGCAGGTCTTGCTATAGTTCCGGAAAGGATCAGACCTTGGTCCTGATCCTATGTGTATGAATGAAAAAATTGATGGAAAACTAAAAGATGAAAATTACTTGGAGGCTGACTGGAACGATCCGGTCTACCTCCCAAAAGTCCCCAAGGTACCCAAGGTGCCCAGAAAAGGGCTGGGAATGCCACCCGACGCAGACGACTTCGAAGAAAAGTCGAAGGTCGGGGATGAGGCTATCACCGAACAAGACCTGGACAAGATGTATTATGTTTTTGAATTGAAGCGATTTGTTCGCCAAAACCAGGTCTTTCGGGTGTTGGACCTCCATATCCCCGACCGTCTTCTCGGTCCCACTACCGAGCCGATCCAGAGTGATCGACCATTACTGCTCGTCAAGAATTTGGTGGCGATGTTGGAGGAGGTTGGTATTAAAATGCAGAACCCCGCCGGTGTCAATAAATTGTTTGAATTTGATGCTTGGAGACTGGAGGCGTCGATGTCGGACCTCCATGACCGTTTGGTGCCACTGGTGGGGGCGGTTCGCCGCCCAACTCCCACCACGGCAATGAAGGTCGCCGAAGCCACCACAGAGCTTGTTGACATTGGTTCCGATGATGAATCGATCTACCAGTCTCCACCGGCTTCTAACAGCTCATCAGAGTTGGATACAGGTGTCGAGCGGATGACCATGGGGGTGGACCATGCCCGGTCTGAACAAAAAAGGGACATGCGGCAGCAAAGGGATTCTTGCCAGTCGGGGACCCCGCGAGCCCCACAGGCCTCAGTTCCGCAAAAGGAGGGTATCAACAACTTGCCCATGACGCCAGCCAACGTTCAAGCCATGTTTGAGACGATGATGCAACGTTTCATGGAAGAACGGGTTAGACCACCTATGCGCCCACATGTCCAAGACCGGTCTACCTGTCAAGGTTTCAATGTTTGCAAAGATGTGGATATGGAATCGGTAACATCTGTGGATAAGCCTATTAGAAGTGATAAACCAACCGGCAAGGGAAGGCGCAAGCCGCAACCGGAAAGACCGCGTAGACCAAGCAAGACAAGTGACTGTGATATGGAGTCGGTCGGCGGTCTTGACGACCATGGTGGGTCAGATGGTACAGGCGCAGGCAAGGTGCGCAAGGCTAACCTAGCCTCCACTACTGCCTACGACTTTGGATCTGCTGCGATTCCGCGCATCCGTATGGCCGCGACGACCGACCTCAAGGACTTCACTGGCAAGGATGCTGATGAAGACCAGGCCCGGTCTTGGTTCAGTCGGGTCAAGTCTGCGTTCCTGCGAGACCAGACCCCAAAAGGCGAACGTTGTTTAATCTTCCGGGATTTGATAAAAGGACCGGCTGCGAGCTGGATTCAACAGTTGGGTTGGGGCGTCCGGTCTGGCTGGGACCTGTTATGTGAAGAGTTTGAAGGTCAATATTGTAACTCCGGATTTTCAAGCGCCCGTAAGTACCACCCTATTCAGAAGCGGGCCGACGAAACACCGATCGAGTATTTGCATCGGTTGAACGTGGTTCCACTTCGCGCCGGCATAACAATCAAAGAGAATGACCCGCCGAACGGTTCCGCCTTAGAACATGTGGCTCACTATATTAGTACCCTTGACGATCAAGAACTGTCGGACCAGCTTACTCTACTGCGTCTTAAGGATGCGGTCGAAATCGAACAGACCCTGCTCACGTTACAATAGTCGCGTAGTATGAGAGCGAAGACCGCTGGTGGATCAGGTCGCTATCGTTCCAAGACCCAGACCGATCCGGTCAGGAGACCTTGGACCAGACCGACCCGAGCGGTCAAGGCAATTGTAGCTGATGACAGCACGGGGTCAGAAGGGGAAAGTGGAAGTCCATCCAGCCAGGAGTCATCGGATGAAGACCAGTATCGTTACGTCTATATTGCGGGACCTGCCCCGAAGACCAAGTCGAAGTCCGACCAGGTGGACCGGAAGGGAAGGAACGGAAGCAAGTCCGATCCAGACCGACCTCGTCAGAAGTGCTCCCACTGTGGGTCGAGCAAACATGACGGTCCAAACTGCTGGAAGAAGATGGTGTGCAAGAAGTGCGAGAGACACGGCCACCCGACGGACCACTGCCTCTTCGTATGCAAGTCATGTGGAGAGATCCACGAGGCCGGCCACTGCAAGATTGAAGAATTTTTTAACATGATGCACAAGTGGTACGTGCCGGACAAGCACGAGGGGATGCTGCCGCCGGACGCAGAAATATGTTAAACTAGAACGCTCGCCAGGTTAGAATCTGGATCGAGCCGGGCGTTCTACGGTTCACATCTATGCATATGTCGGCAAGGAGGATAAGACCGACAATACACGTTCTATTCCAAATTGCGTCGACCGAGACCATCCGGTCTACAGTCTGAAGACCGATGAGTACTCCCGGACTAAGGTGGTTATGCAGTTGGACTTTCTGCCTGGAGAATCCCGCGGATACTGGAAGTATCACGCGCCTGATAAATGGTTCAAGCAGGCGAAAGCCTGTGGCAAGATTAATAACCAGAAGGCGACGATGTTGTTCGACTCTGGAGCTGAAGTATCGATAATCGATCCGCCTTTGCTCGTAAGGTCGGATGTCGTACAGACGATACTCAGAGACAAGAGTGCGTCGGGATCGGCGAAAACTCTTATATGACCGAAGGAAGAACGCGTGTGAAAACTACTTTGTCGGGATCGCTGGTCTACTTTTTCAGCGCTTGGGTTGGAAAGTTGGCTGGTCAAGACGCTTTACTAGGAATGGATTTCATGGTCCCAGCTGGTATTCGCCTATACCTGTCACATGGAGTGCTTACGCTCCCGGATGAGGTCCAGGTCCAGTTGGCTGGTCGAAGACCTCTGTATGGTTCGTATACCGATCTGGTCCGGTGGGACCAAGACCTCACTATCCCAGTCGGTCGGTCTGCCCATACCCCGGTTGAGAAAGGTTTTCGTTCGAGGAAGTTGTGGTTGACCAGAGGCAATCGGTGGGTCTCGACCTTCGTAAAGAGTGCTGGTCGACGTGATTTTGTCCGTGTTACCAATATCGGTGACAAGCCGCTGACACTGGACAATAACACTATTGTTGGTATGTGGTTAGCAGAAGGGAAGGTACCAAGGAAGATGGGGTTCGTCTCGATTGGGTCGAGGCGGTATGTCGAGTGGCAAAACCTGGCGTACCAATCGACCAACGATCTTATCAGCGATGATGGGTCGGTGGAAGAGGATACCTCACCTTTAGTGGAAAGACCAAGTTATGTCACCCCAAAAAAGATGTTGGTCCGAAGAAAGGCGCCGCAGTCACCACGAACGGTGGACCATCAAGTAGACGAGCCGAGGCTAGTCAACGTGGTGTCAGTACAAGACCAGGCGACAGCGGAGCAAGAAACGGAAGAAGGGGAACATGAAGTTGCTAGGTCGGACCATGACGGTATTCCTAATCAGACCAATATCAGTGAAGGACAGCCCGTCGATCAAGACCAGGGGCGTTCAGCCGGTCAAGATGGTCTAGGTGATATCACCCCAGAAGATGAACAAGTATGTATACATGAAGGCAGGAAAAAGTATATTCAGGATCTGGAAAGCCAAATGGCAGTCCTCCATGAAGTGTCTGCCGACTCTCCCGAAGTTACAATGGATGATTTATAGGTGGGTGATCAAGACCTTAACAGTCCAGACCAGATCGAGCAGTTGAAGAATATCATATGGAAGAAAAGACATCTGCTGATCGGAAAGGGCAATGCCTTACCACCTGCAGCCCGTGGGGCGATTTGCGATATTGACGTTGGATATGCCAAGCCGATTGCTCAGCGATGTCGACGCGTGGCACCACAGTACCGGGAAAAGCTTTCTGATCTTATCAAAGGACTGTTGGCTACCAAGATTATTAGACCGTCGACCTCGCCATGGGCCTCGCCGATCGTAATCGTTATCAAGAAGAACGGCGTCGACATTAGGTTGTGCATCGACTATCGGCTGGTAAATCGGTTAACTAAACTTATGGTGTACCCGATGCCGCTGATTAATGATTTGTTGGAAGACCTGGACAAGACATTGTGGTATTGTTTGCTGGACATGGCAAGTGGATTTTGGGTGGTCTCGATGACTGATCGAGCCCGTGAGATTTCCGCATTTGTGACACCGTTTGGTCTTTTAGAGTGGAACCGTATTCCGTTCGGTCTGAAGAACGCACCCCAGATCTATCAAAAGTTAATAGACAACGCACTGTACGGACACTTCAAAATCAAGACCGATCGGGACCCTGCCGAAAGTTATGATGTGTTTACAGAGGGTGAACCCGATCGGGAAAGAAGACCGTCCGTTGTAGGGAGGCGGTCGCACATCGACGACATTCTGATACCTGCCTCGTCATGGAACGATCTGTGCGAGAAGGTTGAACGATTATTGGAGACATGCGACCGCTGGAACCTATCTATCAGCGCCATAAAAAGTTTTTTTGGGTATGTACAAGGTCACCTATTTAGGCCATATGGTCTCGAACAATGGTCTAGAGGCTAATCCAAGGACCTGGATTCGTTAAGCAACCTCCCGTTTCCCAAGTCTCTGAAGGCAATGCAGTCATTCCTAGGAAGTTTAAACTACTACAGCCGCTTCATCGAAGATTTTTCTATCTACGCGGCTGTGTTGTATGAGCTCCGGGAAGTGGACTACCGTATGTTGCGCGAAGAAGACCGGGCAACTTTGCATGGGGGCGCCGACTCTGGTCTTGCTGCAGATTGTCCGCAAGTGGAGGCCGAAGACCATATGAAGCGTGCAAAGTTTGCTTTTGGTATGTTGAAGGTTAAGATGGCGACGGCACCGATTTTGAAGCATTTCGATCCCGAAAAGGTCCCGACCATTATTGTATATGGTAGTCAGTGGGCCATTTCGGCCACTCTAGTACAAGATAATGATGGTGTGTACCATCCGGTCACGTTCACGAGCAGAACGCTGAAGCCAAATGAAGTGAACTATGGAATTGTCGAGAAAGAAGTTCTGGCGTTGCTACGAATTCTGGATGTGTGTTACAACCTGCTGGTCGGCCGACCTATAAAGGTCCTGTCAAGGCGGTCTACTTTGTCCTGGCTATTATCATCCAATGGGATGGACGGACGTCTAGGCAGATGGTCGGCGGTCTTGTCGCAGTATGGACCCTCGAGGTCGTTAAGTGCACCAGGGGCGAGGAAGAGATATTGGGCACATTAGCTGCCAGTATCACCCCTCGGTATGAAGTGGACGAGGCATTGATAGCGATTGCCCCGAAGAAGCAACCTCGGCAGTCAGTTTCGAGACCGCCACCGACCGTCGACCATGATGAAGAGCTCTTGGTCTTAAGTTTTGACGGATCGGCAAGCGTGAAGAAGAAGGTCGGCGCCTATAGTGCCATAGTGTGGAAGTTGCCACAATGGTCTATAGTTGCAGCTGCTGCTGATTTCACGCCGGATATTACGGTTAACGAGGCGGAGTACCGAGGTCTACTTCTATGTCTGGACCTGCTGTCATCGCAAGAGAAGGGGCGAGTCATCATATGTGGTGACTCGAACCTAGTGATCAGGCAGATCACCGGAGAGATCGACTTCAAGGCCCCACGACTAAGGACGATAAATGATCGGGTAATGAAGGCATTGAAAGACCATCCCAACCACGAGCTGTTGCACGTGAAACGGGACTGGAACAGAAGCGCCGACTACCTCGCGACCAAGGCCATGCGAGACCAGACCGGGGATACGATCACCGAGGAGGTCGTTCTTGATGAATTGATGAATATAAACAGGCTCCCCGAGGTGATCGGACCCAAGAACGCTCCGGACCAGGTGCATGTGATGGTCGCGACTAGACCGAAAGCTCGGAAGTCCCACCAACCGTTCCTTCGGGAACGGTTGAGTGAATCTGTTGTGCAACGACTAAGGGCAGAACGGATCCTCAAGGCGCAGGACGAAGAAGAATGGATTGTGAATTTGAAGACCTACCTGCGCGGTGAATTGTCTAAGTTGACGAATGGTCAAGCGAAAGAATGTGCCAAGATCGCAGACAGTTACGAAGTGGATGAGGATGGTTTACTATATTACTGCCGCGATGTCGACCAAGACAGTGCAGACCGGGACCGATTGGCGAAATTGGTGATACCTGAGTTGCTGCAGCCGGATGTCCTCCATCACTACCATGTGAGTCTAGAAGGGGGACATCAGGGCATAGGCAGAACGCATCACAAGATCAGGTCCCACTTTCACTGGATAGGTCTTTTCCGAAGTGTACAGAAATATGTGGGTTGTTGTACGGATTGCGAGACCGGAAAGGGTAGACCGGTAATCAAGGGGCGATCGCCCGGAAATATCGAAGCTACCTACCCTTTCCAGGTCATAGCGATGGACCATATACCGTCGCTGCCTAAATCGACATATGTCAATACTGAGTTGTTGATCTGGGTAGACCTGTTAACCGGTTTAGTTATTGCGAAGGCAAGTGCGTCCCGGTCTGCCGAGCAGATCGCCAAAAGTTACGAAGAATGCGTGTTGCGAAGTTTCGGCGCCAGCGAGGTCATCAGACACGACCGAGAACCCGGTTTCATGGCCGAGGTGTTCCGGTCGTTTAACAATATGCTGGGCCAGAAACAGAGCGCGACGATGGCGTATCGTCCGCAAGCGAATGGATCGGCAGAACGTATGGTACAAACTATTACAAGAGCAATCAAGATGTACGTTGCCGATCAAGACCAGCGCGATTGGAACGAATACGCAGAAAGGCTGGTGTTCTCACTCAACTCGTCGACCGATCGGGTCCGAGGAGAAACGCCTTTTTATCTTGCGTATGGATGGGACCCCCGGTCCACTCTTGAAGCCGCGATACCTATTGGCTGCACTCGGACCCGCGATCGTGATGATCGACGTTGGCGCATGCAGGTCAGAAATATTACCAGCATGCAAGAGAAATTGTCAACGAAAAGTTACGTCAAGCTACACAAGACCGGGCAGACCGGAACAACGACCAGGTCCAACCCCACGGTATAGAACCAGGGGCGAGGGTATGGTTGTACCTAGACCGAGTGAAGGAGGGCTATGCGAAGAAGCTGGCTCACATGTGGCACGGTCCTTTCCGTGTTGCCGAGCTGATTGGTGAACACGATGCCCGTCTAGTAACAACCGGCACGGACTACAAGGTCTTCCCGTTCTAGTGCAACTCTGGAGAAAGTGGTGGAATTAGCTCAAGTGATTTGATGACTGAACATGTGAAAAAGAACGATGATATATATTAAATGTTATCTGGTCGACTACTTACGACCTCACTCGCCATCACCCCACAGACGGCCGACGGTCAACGACGGATGCTTTTCGACTTGGTCCTGGTCCTGGTTACGCCAAGGTTCTTGTTGGTCTAGTTGGAACAAAGCATCCTTGAGGTCCAAGACCGGTGTAGTGCACCCAAGACCAGGGTACCATGTGCCACCATCAGCCAGCAGCCGGGTCTTCTCGACGCGACGCCGCGGCATATGAAGTACAACTGGATATAAGAACACATCGACGTCGCACTCGTGGGCCAGCATCCCGTCCAAGACATATTGGCACAGGGACTGCCAGGCCTCACCCGCTCTGATCCGACGCCGCTTGCGCTTGTTCGGGATGGTCGCCAATCCAGGGTCTTGCCGAACTCTTTCAGGGGGAAGCCCCAGATAGTGGGATGCCTCCCAGATGGCTTGAGCGTGAGTCTTGTTAAAATATTTCACCCGACTCATGAAAGCATTGGCCAACGGAGTCGAGTGGAAGATGAACCCCAGCTTGGGATGCTCGAAAATCTTTCACGGCTCGTCAGCGTACAAGCAGGAGATCTGTGCCGACGTGATCAAGTCCGGCCGCCATTCCGACGCGGCAGGAACTTTCTTCGCCGGCGGGAAAAGCCAATGGTCTGGACGAGAGAAAGACCAGGCCAGGAGCTGCTTGGTCAGGGTGGATCGGCGTAAACAACCGATCTGCCCTGGCGACCACGGCAAAGTATCCTCACGCGTTCGTGGCGGAAGGGAAGAACTGGCGATTGCCATGTTGGCCAACAAATCATCTTTGTGGAGCTTGGACGTCCCAGGCAAGACCGTAGGTGTTGACTTTGTCGACGCATGAGGTGGTGGAACACCACCATGCGGGCCGGTCTTCTTGGTCTGCTCCGAAGTCGATGCAACTTGAACAAAACTTTCATGTGGACTTGTTCGTGACTTGGTTGGGATGGGGTCAGCAAACTCCGAATCACCGGAGTCTTCGCCGTAGTCATCCCAGGACGAGACCTCTGAATACTTGGCACGGTCTGCACCGGCGGTCGAGGGCGCTTGATTTTTGGAGATGTTACTGTCGTCATCCTCGTCCAAGCTTGGGCCCACGAGAAGCGCCTGCGTCTTGGCTCGCTTATGGGGCACCGCACGCTTCCCTTCGAGTTCAGGGTTGCGCGCTATGCCCCGCGCCCTCGAGCTACCCGGCGCGTCCGCGCGCTTCTTTGATTTGTGTGCAATTTCGGGCTGGAGAATTTCGGCCAATGAACGGCCTTGGTCTTGGTCCCGGTGTAGGTCCACCAAGGCTGCCGACGCAGACCGGTCTACGCTGGAGGCATCAACCGGATGCCGACGAGGACGCAACAGGTCAACCAAGCGCTGATGACATTCTTTTAATACCGCCCGACGACCGTTCGCTGCCTGCGTCCAATCGTTCGACTTGCGATCACAAGACCGGACCTCCTCGGTCTGGTCTTGAATCGAAATTCGGAGCTCCGTGAGACGCCTCTCTAGATCGTCACTTTGAATGCTCAACGTGGTCTGGTCAAGCAGTTCTTCCGCTTGCTGCTGTTGGACCAGCACAAGCTGCTCCCGAAGATGAAGCTGATGAGCTTCCAAGCGGGTCAACCTGTTGCGCGCGTTTATGAGTCCAGTCAAAACCTGACGCAGCTGGAGGTCATGCGTGTTCCACTGCCGATCGGCGGCAAGCAGGGCATTGATCGCCTTGCTGATGCCAGGAGGTATACGGGCTGAAGACAAACGAAGGTTAGAACAGGTCCAAGGTGAAGATCGGACATGTATGCTTACGTTGTGTCGCCTGTTGAGCAATCTGCTCCTGGAGACGTGCGATCTCTTCAAGTGCGTCTTGCAACTGCGCGTCAGTCCCGGTCTGATGCCCTGCCGATGTCTGAGGTGCAGTAGAACGATGGGGGCTGCCAGACCGGACCGACCGGACGGGCGAAGTGACATGCGATGACGTGGTATGCGAGTTGCCTACCAGAACGGTCGTTAAGAACTACAAGAAGGTCAAGTCCAGCAGTGCAAGTACCTGGAACGGATGAAGAAGATGGTTGCTCCATGTCGGAAAAGTCTGAATGACCAAGGTTCAACTGAATTTGATTGACGAGGTCAGACCGTTGTCGTTGTGCGACACGGTCTGACTCGGGGGCGGCTGTGGAGAAGCGTGCCCAAAATTAGGCACACTTCTGGTCAAGTTTCGTCAAGGCATTTGGTCTAATTTCGGATTGGTTTAAACAAGGGGGGCTTTTCAGCCTATCAGACTCAAGAAGTGTCAAGAACGCAAGTTTTGGTGAGTCACCGGACTTTGGGTATTTTACATATTTTTGTGGGGGTACATTTAGGTACTATAGGGTAGTAGTATTTTAGTTGTGGTTTTTCCAAGTAAGAAGTCTTTTGGTTGCAGGATTTTTCTAAGTAGAAGTCCTTTGGTCTTGGTTCACACCACAGCTTGGGGTCGCCGTTCTTCCCTTTTCGTACACTGGTCGCCTCCGCCCACCGCGGAGTGTTTGGTGCAGAGGGTCGAATTATCCCCTCTCGCCCATTATACCCGGTCTGGACGCGCCGCACGCGCACTTTGGCCCACCGGAAGTCCCTCGACGGGAGTACGATTTGGCGATCTCAACACCTCAACTCAAGTACGTTTGGAACGTGCTATTCACTGGATTGTTCTTGGCGTGGAGATATCGTTTGTGGAGTTTCACGAGCATATTGGGTCTTTACGCGGACATATTGGCTTATTTTAATATTGGTTGGGAACTAGACCGGTTTTGGGCTTATTTCGTATTGGTCAGGGGCTAGACCGGAACGGTCGGTCTACCCTCTATTATTTCGTATTGGTCAGGTCTTGATCGTTTGGACGATCGAACTATTGGAAGTTATCTCTTGGAAGTGTTTTTGGTCTGTTTGTGTCTGGGGCCAAGAGTTCCGCCCCAGAGATACCTACCCAGATCGGGCTTCTATATTCAAGACCGCTTCGATCCAATCTGCGATACCGATCCACCGAGTGTGTAACTAGCCCATTCCATCGGGTACACAAGGTGAGATGGACACTAAACAATCGGACCAAGTGGGTTCTGATGACGACCGGTCGTCTGCTTGCAGCGGACGATCGGACCAGATCTCGAGTGGTGGTCCGCGGAGTACCCCCTCCGAAAGTTGGAAGACTGGGAGCGATGGTGGTAGTCAAGTTATCGATGCTAATGTTTTCGATTTCGAACTTGACTCCACCACAAAGTCTCATCGACTTCAGTTCCGCGTGGATAGCCTTGCGCCAATGCACTTGGTCAGCGCCTTTTACCTCTTTTTGGGATGGCTTCGGCTCGCACAAGTGGCCTGCCTCACCCGCGTTTGCACTTTCTCACCAAAACAAAGGAGGGGTCGAGTCGTCGTCTTCATCATCATGGGCATCTTTTTCTTCTTCGTCAGACTGGGTCGGCCCTACTTGCACACTTGATTGGCGCTTGGCACGGCACTCAAACGGGCTTTCAAGAACACCGGCCGCCTCCACTCCAGTTTCTTGTCGCCCGGAACGCAAACTTGATGAGGCACCTTCAACGTCACTTGAGCGGGTCTTGCGTTTCCCCGCCTGCTTCAACTCCGTCGGACCAGTATCCTCATTGTTGTTGAACTTGAGGGAATCAAAATCTAGTTCAGCATCTTCATCATCACTTGAGCTGCCCGTCGAGAGACCAAAACTTGACTCGTAAAAAGGTGACATCGCGACTAATCACCACCTTCCCCGCCTCGATGTCATAAACGTGGGAAGTTGACACGAGTTGGGGGCGCGTGCGAACAACTTGTTATAGATCAAGCCGATCAGTCCTTGGTGTCATAGGCGCGTGTAGGAACGGCGCCCTGAGTGTAAGTTCAGGGTGCCGGGGATGAGATCTTTAGTAGGGAATAGAAAGATAAAGTGTACTATTGTAATTAAAGATCCAAGCCTAAACTTTAATTATAATTCCATGCATATAAAACGACTTTAAACCACTGAGGTTTTTGTCCAATGAAAAAATGAACACGCCGGCCGTTTCTCGCCGGCCGTCTCGCGTACCGGTCAGATACCGTACCATTTAAGTACTATCGGTACCGACCCGTTTCCAACAATAAACTTGAAACGCCTTCGACACTTCTTCGTAGCCCATAAAAATACCAGCGCGAGCCTTGGGATACAACTTGAGTTTCTTCAGCTTTTGGATTAGGACACCCAAATACACGCATGTGCTTCACACTTGGCTTGGACTTGTACAGAATCTCGTAAGGAGACTGTTTCTAGATCTTGAGCGACGGTAGTTGATTCTTGACTTAAATTGCAGCCATCGCCGCTTTGCACCAGAAACACTTGTTCAGCTTAGCATGGTGCAGCATGCTGCTACCAATCGTGACGATGGTACGGATGGTGCATTCGGTTGTGCCATTTGTATGGTGCGCGTATGTAACTGGTCTGCTGTTCGATGCCTTTATGGTGGAGTGGCAGATCAAAATTTTTGAAGCTTGATCAGGCGTTACCACGGCGCCCGGACTGACGACTAACGAAGGGGGTCCTCCGGTTTTCCTTGACTGCTTGTGTTTATGATCACCTTGTGTACCCGACGGCTTGGGCGTGCAACTCTCTCCAGGTGGCGGGGATGTAAACACGGCAATTCCTTGATCCAAGATTGAGGGATCTTGTAACGAGTTGTCCTATGTGCTGATCAGGCGTGATCAGGTACAATAAAGCTCGAATCAGGCGTGTTCAGGCTTGATCAACAGTGATCAGGCTTGATCAGGACCTAAAAGTAGTTGATCAGCTATGATCAGAATTTATCAGGCTTGATCAGGCACTAAAAGTAGTTGATCGGCTGTGATCAGACTTGATAGGGCTTGATCAGGCACTAAAAGTAGTTGGCCAGCTGTGATCAGACTTGATCAGGCACTAGAAGTAGTTGATAGGCTGTGATCAGACTTGATCAGGCTTGATCAGGCGCTAAAAGTCGCTCAAGTACAAGTTGGTGCGATCTGCGAGTTGTTGATCGCTGGTCACGAGCTGCAGAGTGTCGATCAGGTGTTGATCGGAGAAGGGGGTATTTGATCAGGCAGCGGAAGTCTTCACTGCCCGATCGCGCAGCGTCTGGAGTCTTAAACAGATAAAGGAACACCCAAATATCTGTATTCCTAGCCTAGACCTAAGAGGGGGGGGGGGGTAAATTTCACTAAATCCACCTAGAGTTCCCGTGGGGCGCTTACAGCAGTCGCACTCTAGGGGAGAAACGTGAACCAAACGGGGAAGAGGTGAGAGCACTGCTCAATCACGTTCCCTAGACCAAAAAAAACTTTAAAAAGAAGAACCGCTGACACAGCGGGCGGAGTTGCGGCGAGTTCTCAACTCTCTACTCCTACTGGTGGGCCAAAAACGCACAAAGTGCTCCCGCCCGGGACGTAGAGGTATTTATTAGTTAGGGAGGAGCAAATGTGCCGTCCCTGAAACGATCTGCTCGATCGTACGCAAAAGTAGAACTTTATAATTGCTTAAAGCCTTAGATCTACCATTTCCCCAATTTCAGCCAATTAGAACCGTCCATTCCAGCGTCCTCCGTGCACCAGTCGACCTGATTCCTCCGTCGTTCGTCGGTGTTTGTTGAGTACCTGTACGTAATCGTCCCATCTTCTCATGCCCCGTCTATGTCCTGTCTATGTGCACCAAGGTTGTACACGCAACTGTATACACCGTGGCACACACAATCGTATACAATTACGTACCCAATTAGTGCCCGCAATCAGACCCCTAATTACGCCCTTAGTTAGGCCTATTTATAGAACGCTATACCACAGCCACCCCTGAGCCTCGTCCTAGCCGTACAGCGGTTGGGGTGAGGGTCGATCATGCTGCTGGATGTCGTAGATCATGCTACCGTTGGTCGTAGATCATGCTACCGTTGGTCGAGTTGTCCACACCCATCAAGCACGCCATCATCGGACAGGTGATAATCACCCATCAATCTGCCCCTTATCCCACCGATCAGGTCCCAATCTGTCAGGCCGTTACCGTTAGTGGTATGCCCCTCGCGATTCCACGTTCATCCTCTACCATCCGCGGCATCTACGATCAAGCTGTCTCGATCAGGCATTTCTGCATTTCCATCATGTAAGCGATAACGGACGGCACCCCGGAAAACACCGCCAACGCTCCTGCCCTGGGTCGGGCTGCAGCTGATCAGGCGATCGCCGCCATCAATCAGGCTTACAGCTTGCAAGAGTCTCTCCACGCGCGCGATGATCAGATCGCGGTGTTATCCGACTCGCTCACGATGAGCGAAGACACTATCGCGATGCTTCGGCAGCAGCTCGCTCGTGCCAAACATGCCGTGGTGGAACGAGATGCCGAGATCAAGCGGGACGCCTTTAAACAGCTTAAGCCATTGAGTGACTTCGTTGACACTGCAGTCAACAATCTCCATACTAAGTTGAAGACCGTCGAAAACGCTGTGGCCGATCAAGAAAAAACCATGGCCAATCAACGCGCCCGAATCCGGGATCTGGAGAGCCGTCGTGACCGTGATCGCTATCTGCGATCGGTGCATGACGATACTATCGCTGATTAAGCGCAAGAGCTGGATCAGCTTCAGCAGCGCATGGCCAAGTAACAAGAGGAATACGATCAAGCTGGTTCTAGGAATCAGCGCTTGGTCGAACAGGCGTTCAAGCTCACCGATTGATAGGCGCAAACGCCAATACAATCGCCTTCGGAAGAAGAGAAAGTCCAATCGTATGCAGATCGATGAATATACCGCCATCATGGCCCAGAATCAGGAAATATATGAGCGGGTAGAGGGAGTGTCTGACCTCCAAGCTGAGCTGGGTGATCTACACGCCGCATATTCTAAGCTAGAGAAAGAGCTTTCCACCGTGCAATGCCGCTTCTATCAAGTTTCCGCAGAACACGACACGCTACGCAATCAACTGCAACAGGCTAAAAACAAAGTCATGCAATTGCGCTCGTTTCACTCGGACCTTCAGTCCCAGTTGGCTGGTATGTCGTTGCGGATGCAGATCACACCGTCTGCCCGTACCCCTCCGGCAGGTTCTGATCAGGCCACATCTACGGCTGGCCTTCCCACTACTTCTCCAGACGGCTCAATCAGCAGAGCTGATCCTTCGTCTAAAAGACGCATACAGCGTTCACGATCTTCCTCTCGGTCATAGCGGTCACGCCCCCTTTCCCCTATTTTGAAGGCGAAGACGGAAGACGATGATCCCCCAAGTCCTGATCAGGACGATGAAGGTGAATTTCCTGACCCGATCGCTTCCATTCCCTCTACTCCAACAATTAGCGAGTTCGGGAGTGAGGATTTACCTTATCAAGGCTCTGTCGGGTCTCTTTTTCCTCGTACGGGTGATTTCAAGACGTAGATCGCGGTGCCTGATGATGCCAGTGACGCCGACATCCTGCCTTGGAAAACTCCAGATCAACTCGGTGGGTTCGATCTGCGTAGCGTCACGGCTCAAGTGGTCTTTGACTACTTGACCCGCCCCACAGGATGGTTGTTCCCGACCACCACGCATGCCCTTCCCGCTGATTCGTGGTGTATACATTTGATTACCCAGCCGGAAGTGGAGCTGTTATATTACCAGTGCCCTTGGGGCGTTTTCACAACCATGATGCAGCCCATTTATTTCCGCTTGGTCGGCTGGTTCGCTGACTTTGAGACGAAGTACCGGTCGTTTCTCGACCATCACGCGCTGGCGATCTGGGAGTCGACGCATTACCTCCCCATCGCGAATGGCCTTCGCGATACTGATGATGTAACAGGGTTACATTCTGGTTACATTTAGTGTGGTGAAGCGGACTCAAGAATTTTCGCTTTGCGTCAGCAGCACACTGATCGGCTTATCGGCGATCGGATTGGTGGAAATCAAGGAGGCTTTTGGGCCAATCGTGTACGAGAGGTGTCAAGAACACGGAATTTCGTATGTCACATGATATGGCGTGCACTTACATATTTTTATGTTTTGTACATATTGGGGACCATAGTGGGATAGTTTTGGTTAGTCGTTAATTTTCAGCCTTTAACACTCAACCAGAAGTCGTTTCTTCGCTCTGTACATCAGTCGCCTCTGCACGCCGCAGATTGTTTGGAAGCAGAGGGTCGATTAATCCCCTCTAGCTTGTTATACCCGGCCGGGACGCGTTACAGGCGCACTTGGCCCGCCGGAAGTCCCTCGACGGGAGTATACATTGTTCGGATTTTCAAGCGCAAGTTGCACACGTTTGGAACGTGTTATAAAGTTATTGGATTATTTCGTGGAGATATCGTTCGTGGAGTGTATCCCATTCTTATTGGATCTCAATATTGGAGTATTGGACTTTTATTCTCGTATTGGTTGGGCTCTACGATCGATTGAGCGATCTGCCCTTTTAAGTATATTTACTTGGAATATAACTGGTCTGCCCGTACCCAGGGTGAAAAGTTCCGCCCAGGGTACACTACCCAGCACGGTCTCACGTTTTTAGACCCCAAATCGATTTACAGCACCGATCCACCGAGTGTGTTACCATCCCATTCCATCGGGTACACAAGGTGAGATGACGAACGAATCGGACCAGGCGTCCTACGCTGATGATCGGTCGTCTGCTAGCAGCGGACGATCCGATCGGATCGTAGGCGAAGGTTCGCGGGGTACCCCCCCCCCTCGTCAGTTGGAAGGCTGGGCACGATGGTGGTCAGGTTCTCGACACTACAGTGTTCGATTTTGAACTTGACTCCATCACAATGGTGCGCGTGCCCGGATCACTTGGTGATCGTCGATATCACCGAGATGATATTTCGTCAAAAATTGATGACAATGAATTAAATGTGGAATCTTTCTGGAGAGGATATAAGGAACGGCTATCGCCTTATGTTCAGGTTGTCGATAAGGATGGCGATGTTCGATCTGGCCGGGTGGAGGACAAGATCGGGATTGATAAGTTTTTTCCTCCCCATAAGGCTCCCACCGGAGCCGATAGGGACTATAGCAATTCTTGCTATAGTTCCAGAAAGGATCAGGACTTTTGTCCTGATCCTATGCATTTAAATGAATGTTTTGATGAAAAGAAAATTAAAGATGAAAACGACTTGGAGGCTGATCGGAACGATCCGATCCATTTTCCCAAGGTCCCCAAGCAGAGGCTCAGAATGCCGTCCGAGGAAGACGACTTGGAAGAAAAGTCGCAGGTCGGGGATGGAGTTATCAAGGAAGAAGACCTGATCAGGATGTATTACATCCACAAGTTAAAGCGATTTACTCGTGAAGACCAGGTCATGCGGATCTTAAACCCCCAGATCCCCGATCGCCTTCTCGTACCAAATACCGAGACGATCCAAAGCGATCGGACGTTGCTATTGGTGAAGAACCGGCTGGCGATGTTGGCAGAGTTCGGCAAAAAAGTGCAAAACCTCGCCAACGTGCAGAAACTGTTCGATTTGGACACTTGGAAGCTGGAGATGTCGATGTCGACCCTCCATGATCATTTGGTGCCGTTGGTGGGGGCGGTTCGCCGCCCAACTCCTACCGTAGCATTGAAGGCCGCTGAAGTCACGACAGCATACGATGATGTGTGCTCCGACGATAAGTCGTTGTATCAGTATCCACCTGCCTATAATAGCTCATCGGTGTTGGAGGTCGGTGTTGAGCGGATGACCATGGGGGTGAATCAACACCCATGGGAGCATAAAAAGGACGTACGGCAGCATGGGGCTGCATGCCGGTCGGGGCCCCAGGAGCCCCCACAGGTCTCAGTACCTCCAAAGGAGGATACCAACACGCTGCCCATGACCCAAGCTAACGTCCAAGCCATGTTTGAGGCAATGATGGAGCGTTTCATGGGAGACCGATGCCGATCGCCTCCGCGCCCGCATGCCCAAGACCGATCTTCCCGGCAAAATGTCAATACTTGACGGGATATAGATATGGAGTCAGTGGCATCAACGGATAAGGCTACCCGAGGTGGCAAACCAGTTGGCAGAGGAAGACGCAAGCCGCAGCCATCCCGACCGCGCCGATCAAGCAAGAATAGTGATTTAGACATGGAGTCGATCGGCGATCCGGCTGACCACTATGAGTCAGACGGTGCAGGGGCGGGCAGAACGCGCAAGGCTAACCTAGCCTCTACAACCGCTTTTGATTTTGGATCTACTGCGATCCCACGCATTCGCATGGCTGCGACCACGGATCTCAAGGACTTCACTGGCAAGGACGTCGACGAGGATCAAGCCAGATCGTGGTTTGTTCGGGTCAAGTCTGCTTTCTTACGGGATCATACACCAAAAAAGGAACGGTGTTTGATCTTCAGGGATCTGCTGAAAGGACCGGCTGCGAACTGGATCCAACATTTGGGTCGGGATGTCAGATCTACTGGGATCTGCTATGTTCAGAATTTGGGGGGCAGTACTGCAACTCCGGATTCTCTACCGCCCGCAAATACCACCATATGCAGAAGCGGGGCGACGAGACGCCAATCGAGTATTTGCACCGCTTGAACGTGGCTGCAATTCGCGCCGGGATAGTGATCAAGGAAGGCAACCCGCCGACCGGTGCCGCTATGGAGCACGTGGGTCACTATATCAGTACCCTTGATGACAAAGAGCTGGCAGATCAGTTCACTCTGCTGCGCCTCAAAGATGTGGGGGAAGTGGAGCAGACGTTGCGGACGCTGCAACACTCACGCAGCATGATGGCGAAGGTCGCCGTTGGATCGGGTCGCTACAGATCGAAGACCCAGACCGACCCTGTGAAGAGGCCCCTGACCAGATCGGCCCGTGCTGTTAAGGCGATCGTGACTTAAGACAGCACTGGATCTGAAGAAGAAAGTAGCGGCCTGTCCAGGCGGGAGTCAGACGAGGACCAGTATCGCCACGTTTTCGTCACGGAACCTGCCCCAAGAACCAGATCGACGCCTAACCAGGCAGATCGGAAGGGTAGGAGTGGGAACAAGTCCGATCCGGACCGACCTTGCAAGAGGTGTTCTCGCTGCGGGTAAAGCAAGCACGATGATCGGGGCTGCTGGAAGAAGCTGATATGCAAGAAGTGTGAAAGACGCGGCCACCCCACCGATCACTGCCTCTTTGTGTGCAAGTCATGTGGAGAGATCCAAGAGGCCGGCCACTGCAAGATCGAAGAGGTCTTCAATCTGATGCGCAAGTGGTATGTGCCGGGTAAGCACGCGGGGATGCTTCCACCTGAAGTTGGGAGGATGTTAAACTAGAATGCTCGCCAGGTTGGAATCTTGATCGATCCGAGCGATCTACGTTTGGCATCTATGCATATGTCAGCAAGGAGAATAAAACCGACAATACATGTTCTATTCTCAATTTCGTCGATCGGGATCATCCGGTTTACTATCTCACGACCGATGAATATTCCCGATCGAAGGTGGTCATTCAGTTGGATCTGCTGCCTGGGGAGTCTCGCGGATACTGGAAGTATCATGCGCCCGACAAATGGTTTAAGCAGGCGAAAGCCTGTGGTAAGATTAACAACCAGAAGGCAACGATGTTGTTCGACTCTGGGGCCGAAGTCTCAATTATCGATCCGCCTTTGCTCGTAAGGTCGGATGTCGTATAGACGCCACCCAGAGACAAGAATGCGTCGGAATCGTTGAAAACTCTTACATGACCGAAGGAAGGACTCGCGTGAAGATCACCCTATCGGGTTCGTTGGTCTACTTCTTCAGTGCTTGGGTTGGCAAGTTGGCCGGTCAGGATGCACTGTTAGGCATGGATTTCATGGTTCCGGCGGGTATTCGCCTTGATCTGTCTCATGTAGTGCTTACACTCCCGGATGAGGTCCAGATCCAGTTAGCTGGTCGGCGACCCCTATACGGATCGCACACCGATCTGGTCAGGTGGGACCAAGATGTCACTATTCCAGTCGGCCAATCCGCCGATACCCCGGTCGACAAAGGTTTTCGATCAAGGAACTTATGGGTGACCAGGGGCGATCGGTGGGTGTCGACCTTTAAGAAGAGCGCCGGTCGATATGAGTTTGTTCGAGTCACTAATATCGGTGACAAGCCGCTTATGCTCGACAACAATGCTATTGTTGTCATGTGGCTGGCGGAAGGGAAGGTGCCAAGAAAGATGGGGTTCATCTCGATCGGATCGTGACGGTATGTTGAGTGGCAGAACTTGGCATACCAAGCGAGACCACCGATCTGATCAGCGATGATGGATCTTGGAAGAAGATACCTCAACTATGGTGGAACGACCCATCTATGTAACCCCAAAGAAGATGTTGGTTCGAGGAAAGGCACCGCAGTCGCCGGACACGGTGGACCATCAAGCAGATGATTCAAGGTTCGTCAACGTGGTATCGACACAAGAACAGGCGACAGCGGAGCCGGGAATGGAAAAAGGGAAACATGGCATTGCTGGGGCGGACCACGATGGCTCACCTAAGCAGATCTATGTCGCGGAAAGGCTGCCCGCCGATCGGGAACAGCAGTGTGCAACCGATCAGGACGGTTTGGTTGATGTTGCCCCTGAAGACGATAAAGTTTGTATACATGAGGGAGGGGATCAGTACATTTAGGAGCTGGAGAGTCAGATGGCAGTCCTCCCTGAAGTATCTGCCGATCCGCCCGAGGTCACCTTGGACGATCTGCAAGTGGGTTATCGGCATGTCAACAGTCCCGACCAGACCGATCAGCTAAAGAAGATCATATGGAAGAAGAAACATCTGCTGATCGGGAAAGGCAACGCCTTACCCCCTGCTGCTCGCGGAGCGATCTATGACATCGACGTGGGTGATGCCAAGCCAATCGCCCAGCGATGCCGACGTGTGGACCCACAGTACCGCGAAAAATTGTTCGATCTTATTAAAGTACTGCTGGCTACCAAGATCATTAAGCCTTCGACCTCGCCGTGGGCCTCACCGATCGTGATTGTGATCAAGATTAACGGCGTCGACATCAGGTTGTGTATCGATTATCGGTTAGTAAATCGGTTGACCAAGCTTATGGTGTACCATATGCCGCTGGTCAGCGATCTATAGAATATCTCGACAAGACCCTATGGTATTTCTCACTGGATATGGCAAGTGGATTTTGGGTGGTTTCGATGACCGATCGAGCACGCGAGATCTCCGCATTTGTTACGCCGTTCGGTCTGTTCGAGTGGAACCGTATGCCGTTCGGTCTCGAACAATGGTCTAGAGGCTAATCCAAGGACCTGGATTCGCTGAGTAACCTCCCGTTTCCCAGATCGCAGAAGGCAATGCAGTCCTTCTTAGGGATCATAAATTACTACAGCCGCTTCATTGAAGACTTCGCGATCTACGCGGCCGTGTTGTACGAGCTCCGGGAAGTCGACTACCATATGTTGCGCGAAGGAGATCGGGCAACTTTACGAGAGGGCTGCGTCTCTGATCTGCCTGTAGATTTTCCTTAGGTGAAGGCAGAGGATCACATGAAGCGTGCACAGGTTGCTTTCGGTATTCTGAAGGTCAAGATGGCGATGGCACCAATTCTAATACACTTAGATCCGGAAAAAATGCCGATCGTCATTGTGTACGCTAGTAAGTGGGCCATTTCTGTCACTCTAGTGCAAGAACATGATGGTGTGTACCATCCGGTCACTTTTACGATCCGGAAGTTGAAGCCAAACGAAGTTAACTGTGGGATCGTCGAAAAGGAAGTTCTAGCTTTACTACGGATTTTGGATGTGTGCTACAACCTACTGGTCGGTCGATCTGTAAAGGTTCTTTCGAGAAAGTCGGCATTGGCCTGGTTGTTATCAGCCAATGGGATGGACTTTCGGCTCGGCAGATGGTCAGCGATCTTGTCACAGTGGTCCCTCGAGGTCTTCAAGTGCACCAAGGGAGAGGAGGAGATATTGGGCACATTGGCTGCCAGTATCACCCCTCGGTCTGAAGTGGATGAAGCTCTGATGGCGATTGACCCAAGGAAGAAACCTCGACAGTCAATCTCGCTGCAGCCACCGATCGTCGATCAGGATGAGGAACTCCTGGTCTTTAGTTTCGACGGATCGGCTAGCGTGAAGAAGAAGGTAGGCTCCTATAGTGCCATACTGTGGAAGTTACCACAATGTCTATAGTAGCATCCGCCGCCGATTTCACGCCTGACATAACGGTCAACGAGGCGGAATATCGGGGACTCCTTCTATGTGTTGATCTGCTGTCATCACATAAAAATAGCGGATCATCATATGTGGTGACTCCAACCTAGTGATAAAGCAGATCACCGGGGAGATCGACTGTACTGCGCCACGGCTGCAGTTGCTGAATGATTGGGTGATGAAGGCACTGGAAGACTATCCCAACCACGATCTTTTGCACGTGAAACGAGATTGCAACAGAAGAGCCGATCACCTCGCGACCCAAGCTATGCGGGACCAGATCGGGGCGACGATCACCGAGGAGGCCGTTCTACATGAAGTTATGAACATAAGCAGGCTCCCGGAGTTTATCAAGAATAAAGGCAGCCCTGGTCAGGTGCATGTGATGGCGGCGACTAGATCGCGAACTCGGAAGTCTCGCCGATCGTTCCCGAAGAAAAGGCTGAGCGAGTACGTTGTACAGCAGCTAAGGGTGGAGCGGATACTCAAGGCGCAGGACGAATAAGAGTGGATCGTCAACTTGAAAGCATATCTGCGCGGTGAACTGTCCAAGTTAACGAATGATCAAGCGAAAGAGTGTACCAAGAACGCGGACAGTTACGATGTGGATGACAATGGATTGATATATTACTGCCGTGACGTTGACCAAGACAGTGCCAATGGAGATCGACTAGCGAAACTGGTGATCCCTGAGTTGCTACAGCCGGATGTCCTTCATCACTACCATGTGAGTCTAGAAGGGGGACATCAAGGCATAGGCAGGACATACCACAAGATCAGGGACCACTTTCACTGGAGAGGACTTTTTCGGAGCGTGCAGAAATATGTGGGATTTTGCACAGATTGCGAGACCGGAAAGAGCAGACCGATAATCAAGGGCCGATCGCCCGGAAATATCGAGGCTACTTACCCTTTCCAGGTGATAGCAATGGATCACATACCGTCTCTGCTCAGCTCTACACGTGGCAACACTGAACTGCTGATCTGGATAGACGTGTTCACTGGCTGGTGATCGCAAAGGCTACTGCATCCCGATCTGCGGAGCAGATCCCCCAGAGCTACGAGGAATGCGTGTTCAGAAGGTTCGGCGCCATAGAATTTATTAGACACGATCGGGAACCCGGTTTTATGGCTGAGGTGCTCCGATCGTTCAATAACATTCTAGGCCAGAAGCAGAGCGTGACGATTGAATATCGTCCGCAAGCGAACGGATCGGCTGAACGCATGGTGCGGACAATAATAAGGGCGATTAAGATGTATGTGGCCGATCCGGACAAACGTGACTGGGACGAGTACGCAGAGAGACTGGTATTCGCACTCAACTCTTCAACCGATCGGGTCCGAGGAGAAACGCCTTTATATCTGGCGTATGGATGGGACCCTCGATCGACACTTGAAGCGGCGATACCGATCGGCTGCACTCGGACCCGCGATCGCGATGCCCGTCGTTGGTGTATGCAGGTCCAGAAGCATTACCAGCATGAGAAAGAAGTCGTCAATGAAAATTTGCGTCAGGCCACACAAGATCGAGCAGATCGGAATAACGATCAGGTCCGCCCTCATGGTATTGAACCAGGGGCGAGGGTATGGTTATACCTCGATCGGGTCAAGGAAGGCTATTCAAAGAAGTTGGCTCATATGTGGCACGGTCCTTTCCGTGTAGCAGAGCTGATCGGTGAGCATTCTGCCCGTCTAATCACGATCGGCACGGATTATAAAGTTTTTCCGATCGTGCATGTGTCCAAACTGAAGCTGGTCAGAGAGTTCCCGATCGGCCTAAAATACCCTGTCTGGTGGACGAAGCGGAGAGATTCGATTTTGATGAAGCACTGCTGCCGGAAGACAGATGGGAAAGGCCATTGGAAGAGGAAGAATTCGAGGTGGAAAAGGTGCTAGATGTCCGATCGTTCAAGAAGACACGTTTCGGTCGCACCCACCGAGAATATATGGTCCGCTGGAAGGATCATGACGTAGCAACTTGGATCGACGGACTCGATCCAAATTGTGGAGCACTGCTACGAGAGTTCGAGCGAGAACGAGTCAGTCGGAATCGCTTCGCAGTGATGAAGACTCATGAAGATGAAGATCAAGACACGTAGTAGCACCGACCAGTATATCGATCGGTGTGAATATGTGTGAGGTCTGAATTATTGTGAATTAGCGTGATGAACTGTGATGAACTGGAGTAGTGGAGTGACGAACGTGGTGATAATTTTCGCGATGTGATTGGAAACTGTGTGTGATAACGTGTTGGTGCAAGTTTGGAGAAAGTGATGAATTTGTTCAAGTGATTGGATGATCAGGAATGTGAAAAAAATGATTACATGTATTACGAATTATCTGGTCAGCTAACTGCTGCATCAAGAGTCACAATCACCCCACAAAAAACGACCGATATCGAATGTCTGATGGTCTTCGATCTGGTCCCGAGGTTGAATAAGCCAGGGCTCCTTCCGATCGATCTGGATCAAGGCGTCCTTCAGGTCTACGATCGGCTCGTCACAATGAAGACCGGGATACCAGATGCCGTCTTCAGTCAACGCGCGGGGGGTCTCAATGCAACGCTTGGCCATGTGAAGAAACACCGGATACAAAAAGACGTCGATATCGCTCTCGCGGGCCAGCATCCATTCCAGAATAAACTGGCATAGGATCAGCCAGGCCTCGCCCGCCCAACTCCGACGCTGTTTCCGGCGCTTCCGATACAAGATCAGTTCTTGGTCACGCAACTTCCGACCAGGAGGAAGCATTAGATAGTGCGTAGACTCCCAGATCGCTTGGCAGTGAGCTGTGTTAAAAACCCGAAGTCGAACCAGAAGCAAATCGATCCAAGGAGTCGACGTGAACATGGAGACCAACTTGGCTCTGAGCAACACTTCCCATGGTCGACCTGCATACAGACGGGCGACTTGCGGCCCTGTGATCAGATCTGCCCGCCACGCAGACGGGTCAGGAGTTTTCAGAACTGGATGGAAAAGTCAAAAGTCAGGTCGGGACATCGACCGTGTTAGATCTTGCTTGGTCAGGGCTGATCGGTGCAATTCACCGATCTGCCCCGGTGACCACGGCAGAGTGGAATCTGTAGTCAACGATGGGAGAGGTCGACCTCCGGCCAACAACCTTTTCAATCGGGCGTGATTGCGCAGCCCATACGTGCCGCGCTGGAACGAAGGCGACTGTCCGGTCGACTTGCGCGTCGGTGCAGCACCATCACCCTGGGAGCTGATAGTCTTGTTAGTTCCCGATGCAGGCTTCGCAGGAACGGAACCTCGGCGTTGATCGGATCGGGACTTGGATAACACAGTGATCAAGAACTCGGAATCGCTTGATACGCCCCCCGAGTCCTCTCCGGAGGAGACCTCTATACACTTAGTGCAAGCGGCGCGGGGGCGCGAGGGCGCACGAGATTTGGTGTGGATAGACTTGTCACTTGCATCCGATCTGGGACTTGAGAGATGCGCCAGCGTCTTGGATTTTTCTGGGGCACCGCTCGCTTCTCCTCGAGTTCGGAGTCGCGCGCTATGCCCCGCGCCCTTGAGCCCCTCGACGCGTCCTTACGCTTCTTGAAAGTATTCGGGGTGCTTACTTTTGGCCAATGAGTGGCTTCAGGTCCGGTCTTGATGCAGATCGGCCAGAACGGCCGATACAGACCGGTCGGCGCTAGATTATGCAGCCGGACGCCGGTGCAACAAGTCAGTCAGCTGTTGATAGCACCGATTTACGGCCGCCTAGCGGCGATCTGATTCCTGGGTCCAGGCGTCCGATCGGGCCTGGAAGGACTCGACCTTCCCGATCTGCTCCCGGACCACGACCTGCAACTCACCGATCTGCCTCTCCCGGTCACCATGTTGGGTGCGGAGTAAAGTCCGATCGGACTGGTCCTCCAACCTCTGCCGGTTGACCACCGCGAGCTGTTCCAGGAGGTGGTATCTATAGGCCTCCAAGCGAGACAGATCGTGCCGTGCGCCGATCAGCCCGTCCAAGATCGGTCGGAGCTTATCGCGATGATCATGAGACTCCCGATCAGCCGTGAATAAGGCGTCGAACGTTTTGGCGATATCGGCGGGCAATTGATCTACATGCAAAGGAAGGTCAGAGTAGACCCAAGATGAAAACAGACCGATCGGATTACCTCGCGTTGCTTGTTGGGCGATCTGGGCCCGGAGATGTGCGATTTCAACGGTCACCTTTTACAACTTCGATGACATGGGGATCAGCGTATCCACCTCCTTCCGTAGTTGCAGGAGTGAATAATACCTGATGTCTAACTGGGACTGGAGCTCACGGACCGTTTTCCGGAGCTGATCGGCTTCGACCTGATGCTTGCCCGGTGTGTAGGACTCTGAATTACTGAAAGGGCTGTAAGATCGGTCCGATCTGGCAGGAGAATCGAGATGGGGCGATGAGGAATGCAGGGCACCTGTACCAAAGAATGTCAAGAGAGTTTACAAGACCATCGGGTGTGCAATGCAGGTAACCGGCGGGGGTGGACTCGGAGATCCGTCCATTGGTTGAAGTCCGCTTCTGTGAAGGTCTGGATATGATGAGATCGGGCCTCTACCGTTGCGCAGCTCCGACACGACTCTGGGGAGGCTGTGGCGAAGCGGACCCAAGCATTTTGGTCGTTTTGCGTCAGCAGCACACCGATCGGCTTATCGGCGATCGTATTGGTGGAAATCCAGGAGGCTTTTAATCCTATCATGTGCAAGAGGTGTCAAGAACACGGTTTTTTGGTAAGTCACATGAGATTGCGTGTACCTACATATTTTCATGTTTGTACATATTGGGGATCATAGGGGGTAGGAAGTTTTAGTGTTGATTTTTGCCTAGGGTGTTACGACTGCTAAGAACGTTTTTTGGTTTTACGTCTTAATTGTTGGCCCTTTAACTCAACCGGATGTCGTTTCGCCTTGTACATCAGTTGCCTCTGCACGCCGCAGAGTGTTTGGGAGCGGAGGGTCGAGTAATCCCCTCCAGCTCATTATACCCGGCCGGGAAGCGTTACAGACGCACTTGGCCCGCCGGAAATCCCTCGACGGGAGTACACTTTGGTCGGCTTCCCAAGTTCAAGTTACGCACGTTTGGAACGTGTTACTGAGTCTTTTGGATTATTACGTGGAGATATCGTTCGTGGAGTGTATCACGTTCTTATTTGGATCTCCCTATTGTATTACTGGAGTTTATTTCTCATATTGGTTGGGCTTTACGATCAGTTGAGCGATCTGCCCTTTGGAGTATACTCACTCCATGTATAACTGGTCTACCCGTACCCAGGGTGAAGAGTTCCGCCCAGGGTACCCTACCCAGCACGGTCTACCACATTTAGACCACAAGTCAATTCCCAGCACCGATCCACCGAGTCTGTTACCAGCCCAATCCATCGGGTACAAAAGGTGAAATGAAGAACAAAATCGGACCAGGCGTCCTGTGTTGATGATCAGTCGTCTGCCAGCAGCGGACGATCCGATCGGATCGAAGACGAAGGTTCGCGGAGTACCCCCTCGTAAGTTTGAAGGCCGGTCACGATGGTGGTCAGGTTCTCGACACTACGGTGTTTAATTTTGAACTTGACTCCATCACACTCGCGCACCAGTTTTTTCGCAACTTCGTACTATTTGGCGAACATAAGCGAAGTCGAAAGACTAAAAGCTACGGTGAACGGCAACCTCGCATCCATCAAACCGCATCATATGACGTAGAGCTTGTTGATGCATGTTGACTTGAAAATGCTTCAGATGAGTTCTCATATCCAGAATCAAGCATGACACCCCTGCAAACGATACGCGATCTGCGATTCATGTATCGCAAGACGACGTACAGGCGTGACATACCGCAGGTATGCGGCTGTGGCATGAGCTGATTCCCCCCGCTCGATGAAAAGGTGCAATGGCTCTAGGACCTCCGCAATGGGTTCCACAAATTTTATTTCCATGATCAGTTCACCGATGAAATCCTGCCACTGGTCGATGACACGGTCGGGAGTGCAAACTTTCTTGGTCACGCCGCGTCTTACCTGCATCTAGCGGACTACCAACGCCTTGAGTACATTTTGAACGAGTGTAAAGATGTCGTTGACGTGTCGCCACCAACCTAACAAGTGTGGTGGAGCGGCTGATCAAAGTTTTTGAAGCTTGATCAGGCGTTACCACGGCACCCGGACTTCCGACTAACGAAGGGGGTCCTCCGGTTGTCTTGTGACTGTTTGTGTTCCTGCTCACCTTGTGTACCCGACGGCTTGGGCGTGGGTCGCTCTCCAGGTGGCGGGGATGCTACACTGTAATTATTTGATGCAATATTGGGGTAATCCGTAACGAATCGACCGGTGTCGATCAGGTGAGATCAGGCTTGATCAGGCTTGATCGGGCTTCATCAGGCACCAATAGTCAATGATCAGGGCTGCTGATCGGTAATCAGGGGATGATCAGGGTCGATGATCGATGCTCAAAGGGTGATCGACGATCAGGGGTGATCAGGCTTGATCAGGGGTGATCAGGATTAATCAGGCGCAGAAAGTTGATGATCAGGCCGCTGATCTATAAAGTATACTCCTTACGAGTTGGCGCGAGTTACGAACAGTTGATCGCAGGTCGCAGGTTGTAGATCGCCGATCTGGGTAGCGATCAGCGAAGGGGTACTTGATCAAGCAGCGGAAGTCTTCACCGCTTGATCACGGAGGCTCTTAAGCCTAGTAAGCTAATAGAATACCCAATATTATGTATTCTACGCTTAAACTTAAGAGGAGGGTCGATCATCTATGGGATGATCGACGGTTTCCACTAAAATCCGCCTAGTGTACCCGTGGGGCGCTTAAAGCAGCCGAACTACCAGGGGCCGAACGTGTACCAATGGGGGAAGGGGTGAGAGTGCACTGCTCGATCACGTTCCCATAAAACCTTTGAAAAACTACCGTTGACACAGCGAGCGGAGTTGCTGCTGAGTTCCCAAGAACTCTACGTCTGCCGGTGGGCCAAAAAGTGCACTATGTGCTCCCGCCCGGGACGTAGAGCTGCGTTGCAATAGGGGAAGGCGCTAGTTGCCGTCTTTTTAAGTGATCTAATCGATCAGACGCAAAAAGAGAACTTTATTAGCACTTATATCCTAAAAACTTCCAATTACCTAATATCAACCAATCAGAACTACCCATTCCTACGTACTCCGTCGAGCAGTCAACCTGATTTCTCTGTCGTCCGTCGATAACCGTTAGGTACCCGTACCTAGTCGTCCCTTCTCACGATTCCCCGTCTATGTCCCTTCTATGTACCTGCAATTGTACACACAGTTGTACACAGGGTTACACACAGGGTTGTGCCCACGATCACACCCACAATTTTGCCCACAATTGTACCAATTTTACGGTACACTTTGCCACACAAGTTGAGTTTCCGGCTCACTCGTACCGTTCAATGCTCGGATTCACGAATGGACGTTTCAGTCAGGTGCTTATGAAGGACCCCCAAGGCAATCTGTACATGGTTTGTGGCTAGAATGGAGGTTGAAAGCTGTATTGTAGCCGGGTGCGTACACGCACGGTGCGGCTAGCGGACAGAGGAAGACTTTCCTTTAAGCGGCGTTCGCCGCTACTTAGCCGATACGCCCTTATAGAAGGGCTTTGTAGGAGAGAGCTCTCCTACTCGGGGCCAAGATTCCCGGGGTGGTTTACAGATAGCTTTCGCTAACCCCTTGTAACAAGGCTTCCCTTATAAAGGGAGGTAGCGTAAGGGAGAACTCCCTTAGGCTACAATACTCACTGCGCGCGCGACCGGGCGTGGTCGCGCGCCTAGCTTCGCTAATGCCTTAACGTCAAGGCTCACTTACTAAGGGTGTAGCTAAAGGGAGGGCTTCCTTTAGCTACTGCACTCACTGCGGGCGCGACCGGGCGTGGTCGCGCGCCTGGCAGTCTTAAGTATTTTTGTAAACTGAATGTATATTTAATATTTAATTAGCCTAAATTAATTTAAACTAATATAAACTATATGTAATACTAAGTAGAACTTACTAAATTCGTACCTAGATAAAATGTAGTGTACACCACCTGTGTACTAACACGTGGCTGGCTGCCACGCCGCCACCAAGGGCTCCGTCTGATTGGTTAAAATAATCAATAGGTCCAAACCTTTCGGACCGGTCAATACTGACCCCAACCGTAGTGTCCTCACGTACACCACATACTAAATGTGACTCGAATGTAACCCTGTTACATCCTCCCCCATCAAGACTATTGCTTACGTAATAAACAAAATTTTGTTGGAGAACTCCAACTGCCAGTACCTCTGGCTATCCATGAGCACCATTAGTTGTCCTATGGAGTCTCCTCTAGAGGAGGTAGACTATTCCGAGAACTCGGAGGTGGATGCCCTTGGGGATATCTCCCCAACGGTTGACCGCTCCGACAACGCCGAACGGCGATGTCGGCAGCCTAATCCGTTCCCCACACGTGGGGAAAATGCACTAACTATAGCGCCACCCCTGCCAATGTTGGATGATACATCCGGATCGACGAAGGCGATCATCACCAAATGAGCTGGACGCAGCTCATGAAAGCCAACTTGCCGCACAGGCATTACAGGCTCCCTTGCACGCCCCATGCTCCTTCAACGGGCAGCATATCGTTTTGGAGGTCCTCGTGACCTCCCAAAGTGGGCCAAGAATGAGGTAAGGAAGGGTTTAGTCTTCTATACCCCTGGACTCGCGGCTGTACAGCCGCACACATCACACGCCGGAATCAACTCCGGGAAAAACTGCTCACGCAGAAGCAGTTCACTGCTACCTCATATCGAGAGCGCCTCGAGAAACAGGCACAGGGGTGCCGTTGTTGGAAACCTCCGCGAGGTTCCCTTCGTTCTCCTACAAGGAGAAGATGCCAAAGAGGCAGAGAATAAGCTGCGCGCTTGAGCGGAGCGTAGAAATGTCTCCCCGAGTTTTCAAAGCTGTACAACAGCTATTCCGAACGTGACGTTCGGATAGAGAGGACATTGCGCTTGGCGTTTGCCAGATCCAAAGCCATGGGGCAATTACGTGCCCCTTATCGCATGCGCTATGCTAGCGCCCGTGCCCTAACTGCGGTGCCGGAGCACAGTGCGGGTTTCGCATCTGCCTCCGTAGAACTCCCAACTACTGGGAGTGAAGGGGCTTACCCCGCCCCTTTGGTAGTTGACTCACAGGGGGATTCTCCCGCTCGAAAGCGTCGACGACGTCACTGCAATCCTGCCGCAGGAGAGTCTCGAACTCCCACGAACTCTGTTAATGTGGATAACCCTTCCACTTCATCTAATACTGGGCTTGACCCCGATGATGGCGTCACGCCATCAGACGCTCCAACCCGTCCTGCCATACCTTACGGCTAACCACCTTCTGATTGCCTTGGCTTTACGCCATGGCAACGCAAACGTGTCGTAAGACACTAAGGCACGTTGATAAAAACTTATCGATGTGCTTTCGCACAGATACAGGGCTGACATCAGGGAATTTTCCCCCCTCAAGCCCTGGGCCACACACACGTGGCGTCAACAGAACCCTCGGATTCACTAATCCGTTCACGTAAAACGGGGTAAACCCCGTAGATGCATGCACCGAATTGTTTATGGCAAATTCGGCCCTAGGAAGCATCTCACTCCAACTCTTTGGAGAATCCGGACATAAACTTCGGAGAATATCCTCCACAACGCGATTAACGCGTTCCGTCTGTCCGTCCGTCTGCGGATGATCCGCAGTGGACATCAGGAGCTTGGTGCCCAGCACCCTAAACAACGCTCCACACAACTGTCCCGTAAAACGGGGATCCCGATCCGACACAACTAAATCGGGTAGACCATGCTGTCGAAAGACACGGTCTAGGAACACTTTTGCTGTTCCTTGTTCATCAATGGACTCTGGCACCGCCGCCAGGTGAGCCATCTTGCTCAAACGGTCTACAAAGACCAAAATGACGGTGTTCCCGGCCTTATCCTTCGGAAAACCGAAGATAAAATACATACTAATGGATTTCCAACACTCCGTTGGAACGGACAAGCTCTCCTAAGGTGCAGCTGAACTCGCAGAGGGTTTCACCCTCTGACACGTCTTACAGGTGCGTATATACGCACCGAAACACTTATACATGTTGGGCCACCAATACAAAGCGCATTAAGCGCTGTAGGTATTATCTCGACCTAAATGACCCCCGGTAGGGGCGTCATGTGCCTCAAAGAGGACTTTATACTTCACTTCCCCATCATGAGGAACAACCACCCGCGGAGTGTCTTCCGCGCTCGTGCTATAATATAGCAAACCGTCACAGTACCTGTAACGGTGTAACCGAGCTCTAGATTGACTCGACAGGGTAGGCTCAGACGAGCCAAGTCCCTTTCCACCCAACGCGCTTATAAGCGCCGTACATTGTGGGTCTTTCCCATACGCCTGTCGTATGAGATCCACCACAGATGTGGTGACGAATGTC
>CM047586.1:180665-194158 GCA_026184515.1 Peronosclerospora sorghi
ACCTGCAGCAACAAACGTCAAGAAAGGTTACAAGATGATCAGGTGCACAAGTACAAATTCCTGGCGAAGATCTGTCCATCGGTGAAGAAGTCCACTACTGCGAAGATCTGGGATGCCAACTGGTAGTGAGTTCTCGTTGCTACCGTTGCGCGGCAACGACCAGACTCAGGGGCGGCTGTGGTGAAGCGGAGTCAAGAATTTCAGTCACTTTGTGTCAGCGGCACGCCGGTCAGCTTATCGGCGATCGGATTGGTGAAAATCTAGGGGGATTTTAAGCCAATCATGTGCAAGAAGTGTCAAGAACACAGATTTGGGTAAGTCACATGATATTGCGTGTACTTACATATTTCATGTTTGTACATATTGGGGACCGTAGGGAGATAGGATTGGTTAGTTTTGGTTTTACCGAGTTGTTGTTTTTTGTCTTTTAACTCACAATAAAGAAGTCGTTAGCATCTTTGCTAAGTACGTTGGTTGCCTTTGCACGCCGCGGAGTGTTTGGTAGCAGAGGGTCGAGTAATCCCCTCTAGCTCATTATACCCGGCCGTGACGCGTTACAGACGCACTTGGCCCGCCGGAAGTCCCTTGACGGGAGTACGCTTTGGTCGGCTTCGCAAGCCCAAGTTACGCACGTTTGGAACGTGTAAATAAGTTTTGGATTGTTACGTGGAGATATCGTTCATGGAGTTTGTCACGTTCTCGTTGGATCTCTATATTGGAATATTGGTCTATTATTCTCGCATTGGTTGGGCTCTACGATCGGTTAAGCGATCTTCCCTTTGGAGTATATTTACTCGGAGTGTAATTGGTCTGTCCGTACCCAGGGTGAAGAGTTCCGCCCAGGGTACACCACCCAGCACGGTCTCACATTTTAAGACATTCATCAATTCACGGCGACGATCCACCAAGTGTGTAACCAGCCCATTCCATCGGGTACACAAAGTGAGATGGAGACGCAGAAATCGGACCAGGATTCCTATGCTGATGATCGGTAATCTGCTAGCAGCGGACGATCAGATCGGATTGTAGGCGAAGGTTCGCGGGGTACACCCCCCCCCCCGTCAGTTGGAAGGCTGGGCACGATGGTGGTCAGGTTCTCCACACTAAGGTGTTCGATTTTGAACTTGACTCCACCACATAGCCCTTGTTATCGTTTGCACCATTCTTTCAGCCGATCCATTTGCTTGCGGACGATATCCCATCGTCGCGCTTTGCTTCTGGCCTAACATGTTGTTGTTTCTGGCCTAACATGTTGTTAAACGATCGGAAGACTTCGGCCATTAATCCGGGTTCACGATCGTGTCTGATAACTTCACTGGCACCGAATTTGCCGAACACACATTCTTCATAGCTTTGGGCGATTTTCTCTGCGGACCGGGAGGCGCTGGCTTTTGAAATTACTAACCCCGTGAAAAGTCGATCCAGATCAACAATTCAGTATTGCCGTGCGCCGATCGGGGAAGTGATAATATATAGTCAATTGCTATTACCTGGAAAGGGTATGTATTTCGATATTCCCGGGCGATCGGCCCTTATAATCGGTCTGCCCTTTCCTGTTTCGCAATTCGTTAAGCCACCAATATATTACTGCACGCTTCGGAAGAGCCCTCTCCAGTGGAGATGCGTCCTGATCTTATCGTAGGTTCTGCCTATTCCATGATTCCCCCCTCTAGACTCACATGATAGTGATGGAGGATATCCGGCGGTAGCGTCTCAGGAATTACCAATTTCGCCAGTCGATCCCGATCGGCGTTATCTCGATCGGTATCGCGACAGTAGACAACAGTCCATTATCATCCACATCGTAATCCTCGGCGATGTTTGCACATTCTTTTTACTGATCGTTCGTCAGCTTGGCCAACTATCCACATACGTAGGCCTTTAAATTAGCAATCCATTCTTCTTCATCTTGGGCCATGAGAATTCGTTCCACCCTCAGCTGTTGAACGATATCTTCACTTAGACTTTCTTTCGGGAACGATCGGCGAGGTTTTTGGGTCTGCGATCTGGCTACGTCCATTACGTGTACCCAATCGAGACTTCCTTTAGGCTTGATCAGTTCCGAGAGCCTGTTTATTTCCATTAATTATTGCAAAATGGTCTCCTCAGCGATCGTTATCCCGATCTGATCACGCATGGCTTGGGTCGCAAGATTATCAGCACTTCGATTCAAATTCCGTTTCACATGAAATAGTTCATAATTAGGTTGATCCTTCAGTGCATTATTCACCCGATCGTTACTCAACTTTAGGCGATGCGCCTTACAGTCGATCTCTCCAGTGATCTGCCTAATCACCATGTTGGAGTCACCACATATGATGATCCGCCCCTTTTTCTGTGATGTCATCAGATTGAGACATTAGAGAATTCCACGGTATTTGTTTCGTTGACCGTGATGTCTGGCGTGAATTCAGTAGCGGCAGCTAATATAATCCATTCAGGTAACTTCCATAATATAGCGCTATAGGTTCCGACTCTTTTCTTCACACTCGATCACCCATCGAAACTCAATACTATGAGTTCTTCATTCCAATCGACGATCGGCGGCGGTAATGAAATCGATTTTCGGCGCTGCTTACGCGGAGCGATCGCTATCAAGTCTTTGCCGACATCTGATCGAGGAGTGATACTGGTAGCTAATGTGCCTAAGATCTCCCTCTCTGTAACAGGGTTGCATTTGGTAACGTTGGTGTACGTAAGTACACAACGGTTAAGGTCATGTATTGACCAGTCCGAAAGGTTTGGACCTATTGGTTATTTTAACCAATCAGGGCAGGAGCCCTTGGTGGAGGCGTGGCAGCCTGCCACGCCTCAGTACACAGGTGGTGTACATTACATTTAGGCTAGGTACGAATTGAGTAAGTTCTACTTAGTATTACATATAGTTTACATTAGTTTATTAATTTAGACTAATTACATATTAAATAAAAATCAGTTTACAAAATACTTTAATACTGCTAGGCGCACGATGTAGCCGGTGCGTACACGCACGGTGCGGCTAGCGCACAGAGGAAGACTTTCCTAAAGCGTTATATACCGCTACTTAGCCGATACTCCCTTATAAAGGGCTTAGTAGGAGAACTCTCCTACTCGGGGCCAAGATTCCGGGGTTGGTTTACTACTTAGCCTTAACGGCTGTGTTCCCTTTACGGGGTGTAAGTAAAGGGAGTGCTCACTCTTACCTACTACACTCACTGCACGCGCGACCGGTCGAGGTCGCGCGTCTGCACTTTAGAGTGAAATGTAAACTGAATATATTTAATATGTAATTAGCCTAAATTAATTTAAACTAATATAAACTATATGTAATACTAAGTAGAATATTCCTAATTCGTACCCTTAGCTAAAATGTAGTGTACACACCTGTGTACTGACACGTGGATGGCTGACACACCACCACACCAAGTGCCTCTGCCCTGATTGGTTAAAATAACCAAAGGTTTAAAACCTTTCAAACCGGCCAATACTGACCTCAACCGTGGTGTAATCATGTACACCAACACTCAATGTAACCCGAATGTAACCCTGTTACACATGATATGGCGTGCACTTACATATTTTTATGTTTTGTACTTATTGGGGACCATAGGGGGATATTTTTACTTAGTCGTTAATTTTCAGCGTTTAGCACTCAACAAGAAGTCGTTTCTTCGCATTGTACATCAATCTCCTCTGCACCACGCCGCAGAGTATTTGAAATCAGAGGATCGAGTAATCCCCTCTAGCTTGTTATACCCTGTCTGGACGCGTTACAGTCGCACTTGGCCCGCCGGAATTCCCTCGACGGGAGTACACATTGGTCGGCTTCTCAAGCGCAAGTTGCACACGTTTGGAACGTGTTATCAAGTTATTGGATTATTTTGTGGAGATATCGTTCGTGGAGTGTATCACGTTCTTATTGGATCTCTATATTGGAGTTTTGGACTTTTATTCTCGTATTGGTTGGGCTCTACGATCGATTGAGCGATCTGCCCTTTTAAGTATACTTACTTGGAGTATAACTGGTCTGCCCGTACCCAGGGTAAAAGTTCCGCCCAGGGTACACTACCCAGCACGGTCTCACGTTTTTAGACCCCAAATCGATTTACAGCACCGATCCACCGAGTGTGTTACCAGCCCATTCCATCGGGTACACAAGGTGAGATGACGAACGAATCGGACCAGACGTCCTACGCTGATGATCGGTCGTCTGCTAGCAGCGGACAATCCGATCGGATCGTAGGCGAAGGTTCACGGGGTACCCCATCCTGTAAGTTGGACGGCCGGGCACGATGGTGGTCAGGTTTTCGAAACTACGGCGTTTGATTTTGAGCTTGACTCCACCACATTAGTATGTGGTGTACGTGAGTACACTACGGTTGGGGTCAGTATTGACCGGTCCGAAAGGTTTTGGACCATTGGTTGTTTTAACCAATCAGGGCAGGGGCCCTTGGTGGAGGCGTGGCAGCCAGCCACGTGTTAGTACACAGGTGGTGTACCCTACATTTTAGATAGGTACGAAATTATTAAGTTCTACTTAGTATTACATATAGTTTACATTAGTTTAAATTAATTTAGGCTAATTACATATTAAATATACATTCTGTTTACATTTCACTCGAAAAGACTGCAGGACATACGACTTCGATCGGTCGCGCGCGCAGTAATTATAGTAGCGTAAGGGAAGTTCTTCCCTTAGCTACCCCCTTATTAAGGGAGCCTTGTGTTAAGGCGTTAGCTTGTGCTAACTGGTAAGCCGAAGTGGAATATTGGCCCCGAGTAAGAGAGTTCTCTCTTACTAAGCCCTTTTATAAGGGCGTATCGGCTAAGTAGCGGCGAACGCCGCTTAAAGGAAAGTTTTCCTCTGTTCGCTAGCCGCACCGTTCGTGTACGTACCGGCTACAAGCACTTTGTGCGTTTTGGCCCACCGGTAGGCGTAGAGTGTTGAGAACTCGCCGCAACTCCGCCCGCTGTGTCAGCGGTTCTTCTTTTTAAAAGTTTTTGGTCTAGGGAACGTGATTGAGCAGTGCTCTCACCTCTTCCCCGTTTGACTCACGTTTGGCCCCTAGCGTTCGGCTGTTGTAAAAGTGTTACATTCGGGTCACATTTAGTAGGTGGTGTACGTGAGTACACTACGGTTGGGGTCAGTATTGACCGGTTCGAAAGGTTTTGAACCATTGGTTATTTTAACCAATCAGGGCAGGATCCCTTGGTGGTGGCGTGGCAGCCAGCCACGTTTGTACACAGGTGGTGTACACTACATTTTAGCTAGGTACGAATTTAGTAAGTTCTACTTAGTATTACATACAGTTTACATTAGTTTAAATTAATTTAGGCTAATTATATATTAAATATACATTCATTTTACAAAAATACTTAAGACTGCTAGGGGCGCGACCACGCCCGGTCGCACGCGCAGTGAGTATTGTAGCCTAAGGGAGTTCTCCCTTACGCTACCTCCCTTGATAAGGGAAGCCTTGTTTCAAGGCGTTAGTTAATTCTAACAAGTAAACCAAGGCAAATCTTGGCCCCGAGTAGGAAATATCTCTCCTACTAAGCCCTTTATAAGGGCGTATCGGCTAAGTAGCGGCGAACGCCGCTTATGGAAAGTCTTCCTCTGTGCGCTAGCCGCACCGTGCGTGTACGCACCCGTCTACAGCTTCTGTAAGCGCCCCAAGGGAACTCTAGGTGTATTTAGTGAAATTTACCCCCCCCTCGTAGGTCTAGGCTAGGAATACAGATATTTGGGTGTTCCTTTAGCTGTTTAAGACTCCAGAGGCTCCGCGATCGGGAAGTGAAGACTTCCGCTGCCTGATCAAGTACCCCCTTCGCCGATCAACATCTGATCGACACTCTGCAACTCGCGACCCGCGTTCATCTGCTCGCGACTCGCGCCAACTCTTGCCTGAACGAATTTTAGAACTTGATCAACCCTGATCAAGTCTGATCACGGCTGATCAACGACTTGGACCATCTGATCAAGCCTGATCAAGTATGATCACAGCTGATCAACGACTTTTAGCGCCTGACCAAGCCTGATCACTGTTGATCAAGCCTGACCACGCCTGATTCGAGCTTGATTGTACCTGATCACGCCTGATCAGCACATAGAACAACTCGTTACAAGCTCCCTCAATCTTGCATCAAAGAATTGCCGTGTTACATCCCCGCCACCTGGAGAGCGACCCACGCCCAAGCCGTCGGGTACACAAGGTGAGCAGAAACACAAGCAGTCAGAGGACAACCGGAGGACCCCCTTCGTTGGTCGGCATTCCGGGCGCCGTGGTAACGCCTGGTCAAGCTTCAAAAACTTTGATCAGCCGCTCCACCACAATGATGCGCGTGCCCGAATCTTTGGTCGACGCGGGATATCACCGCGATTCTACGCAAGATGGCGCTGATGTGAAAGTGAAAACGGAAGCGGAAGCAGAAGTGAAGATAAAGGTGGAAAAGGAGGAGGAAGTTGTGACGATGGAAGGCAGTTCGCCGTCGTCATGCCTGAAGAAGAAAGGAAATTCTGATCATCAGGACCTGGGGAGGAATCTTGATGAAATAAAGGAGGAGAAGCCTCAACCAACTCCCGAGGCTCCTTCGGGAGCCCATGCGGATCATAACGCAAGTTATGATCCGCCCAAAATATGTGTGTATAATGATCCGGATTGGGATCCGGTGGTGAAGTATTACAAGACCGACCAGCCGAAGGTGTTGATGAAGGCGCCTGGGTCGGAGAGCGACGAAATTCGATCAAGTACGCCACCAACGGAAGCCGATCTGGTGAAGACGTTTTTTTTTACCGAAAGGTTTACAAAGGAAAACTGTAAGATTTCTTATTGACGAACTCGATCATGAGCCTACTTGGGGTCATGATTAGCGGGAAGCTGAACAGACCGGTCGATCAGCCAGTTACGGATGGGAGGGACAAGCTCACGATCGTGCTAAGGCTAACACGCCTGATCAAGCAGGCTGGTCTAACGAGAGGCGCCTACGATGCTGAAGAGGTGTTTGATCAGTACCCAGAAGATCTGGCAGAAGCTACCCAGCAGTTGTTTTACCTTTTGGTGCCTATCGTGGGCCAAACTACTAAGGTGAAACCTTCGCACCCCCCGATGAAGATTGAAGCGGACCCGTCGATCAACGTGGCAGAACACACGGGATCATCCTGTTACTAATCTGCCCCTTCCGAAGGCGATGAACCTGAAGTGGAGTCGAGTAGTACCGGAAGTATAGGGCCCAAGATCACCAGGATGACAGTTTTCCAGAAGGATGAATCCAAGTTTTCGGTTATTAAGATGGAACCTCAATCGATCAAGGTAGAAGATGATCAAGTATCGCAAGATCCACAGCTGCAGCCATTCTTTGACAAGGCTATGGAGAACTTTCTGGCTGAGGAAAGAAGCAAGCTTACACCTGGAGTCGTTGGCGCAAAAAACCGCCAGCTAAGGACAGGAAGAGCTACGTCGATCAAGGATATCGACATGTAATCCGTGCATTCGCTTCGTAATCAGCAGTCAAAGCTAGGAAGATCGACGACGGCCAAAGACGTTGACATGGAATCCGTGTATTCGTTCCATGATCAACGATCCCAGAGCGAGTACATTGACCCAGATGAGCCGATCACACTACCACGACGAGCCACCGTTGCGTCCGCACATACTGGGATGCCTGATCAACAGACGATTCCCAGGGTTCGGATGTCTGCGATCAGTGATCTAAAAGAATTTCGGGAAAGGAAGGAGATGAAGACCAAGCGCGGAATTGGATTAGTCGCCTCAAGTCAGTATTTATGCAGGATCAAGCTTCTGATCATGAAAAGTGTTTGATCCTGGGTGATCTACTAAAAGGACCAGCGCGCAATTGGCATCTCCAGCTGAGTAGAGGCACTCGATCAAGTTGGAAAAGTCTCGTGGATGAGGTTGAAGTTCAATACTGTGGAAGTGGTCAGTCGGCATCCCGCCAGTATTATTACACGAAGCAGCGGTCGGATGAAATCCCTATTGAGTATCTGCACCGGTTGAATGTGGCGGGACTGCGAGCCAAGTTGCCGATCAGATATGGATCGCCTACGACCTTACGCGAGCATGTGCAGCATTTTCCGGATACATTGGCCAATCGCGAGATCGCTGATCAACTGTCACTTCTGCGGTTGGACACCGCTACGGATCTGTAAGAGACGTTGCGGGCGTATGCACGCAATAAGTGGTACCAGCCAACAGCGGCGGTAGGTACCAGTCGATTTCGCCAGAAATTTGGCGATGATCGGGCACCTGCCCCGGCGCAGAAGACCAAGGCAGTACGTGCAATCAAGGTGACATCTGGGAGTGAAGAATCAAGTGCTGACGACATTTGAAGTGATGCAGATCAGCGCCGTTACATGGTTGCTGCTATGCGCGATCAACCAGGGGCGCTCGATCAACCTGGTGAGTCCCGATCGGGTAAACGAAGTGATTCAAGTGCAGTTGATCTAGGGGCGGCGAAGAAATACGGTCACTGTGGGTCGATCAGGCACGATAAATTTCGTGTTGGAAGGGCCTGACCTGTCTCAAGTGTGGCAAGAAGGGGCATCCGACCAATCATTGTTTATACGTCTGTCTAGCCTGCGGCGAAGTTCACGATGCGGGAAAGTGCCCTATGGAAGAGTTTTACAACCGCATCCGCCAGTGGTACACCCACCAAGCATGCTGGAATGCTGCCCAAGGAATCTGAAGATTTGTTAAACTAGGACGCTCGCCAGGTTGGAATCTGGTACGAGACGAGCGTTCTGGTTTGTGTATTTTTGCATATGTGGATAAGAAGAGGGCTGATCAAGCAGCAGAAAGAGATAATGAAAAATGTGATCAGCCTGATTTACCACGTTTGGCTAATTTCCGTATTGATGTGTTTTCTCGGTCCCCGGTGATCATGGTGGTTGATCTACTTCCAGGTGAATCACGTGGATAATGGAAGTACCACTCGCCAAAGAAATGGTTTAAACAAGCCAAGGCGAGTGGTAAAATTAATTACGAACGTGCCACGATATTATTTGATTCTGGTGCTGAAGTGTCGATCATCGACTCAACCTTTGCTCGTAAGGTGAGTTGTCAGATCGACACGAGTCAAACGCAATAATATGTCGGCATTGGAGAAAGTGCATACCTCACGGAAGGGCGCACTAAAATCAAGATTACGTTTACAGGCTCGTTGGTCTATTATTTCCATGCATGGGTGGGCAGACTTGCTGGTCAAGATGCTATAATGGGTATGGATTTTATGATACCAGCTGGTGTTCGATTATACATCGCCCACGGTGCGCTAAGTTTTCCTAATGAGGTGATCATCCCATTGGAGGGGCGTCGGCAGCTGTATGGATCGAGTGGTAATTATATGAAACTCAATCAGTACGAACAGATCCCAGTAGGTCGATCTGCCGAGGTTCGAATTTATGACCAGCGATCTCGAAAGTTGTGGATTACTCGTGGAAAAGATTGGGTCCCCACTATCACTAGGGGCGTGGGCAATTTGCGATACCTGCGTGTTACGAACGTTGTTGATAATCCGATCATCGTGCAAGATGAGGCGATTTTAGGCATATGGATGAACAAAGATGATGTGCTTCGTCGCCCTGGATTTGTTTCGATAGTGTCTAATCGTTACAAGGAGTGGCAAAATCTCGCGTATCAAGCGTCTACCAATTCCGTGAATGACGATCAAGAAAGTGTCGATCAAGGCCCCCTAGTCGAAAAGAGGGAGTATCCTACTCCTCGAAGTATTTTAGTACGCCCTACGGACCCGATCGCCACATCTGTGGCATTGGTAACCGGAGGGCCGCAAAAGGTGCAAGAGGTGCAAGCGCGGTGCAATCAGGAGCCGGAGATGAAAGGTCCGACCCCGGAGCACGGAGTTGAACAAACTACTGCAAGAGGTACGTTTATTCAAGACACGCGCGATCACCCTGTCTCAGCCGATCCTAGCGAAGTTGGTGTAATCCCTATCGATGATCAAGTTTGTTACCATGAAGGTGGAGATTTGTATGTGGTAGAACTGGAGAAGCAGCTTGCTACGTTGCCCGAAGTATCTACAAGCAACGAAGAAGTAACTAGCGACGATTTGCTAGTCGTAGACCCCTTGGTCAACTCACCAGAAGAAATTAATCAGCTTCGCGATATAATTTGGGCGAAGAAACATCTGTTGATCGGAAAGGGGAACGCACTACCTGCTGCACGCGGAGTTGTTTGCGATATCGATGTAGGCAATCCTGCTGCACGTGGAGTTGTTTGCGATATCGATGTAGGCAATGCTCGCCCTATCGACCAAAAGTGTCGGAAGGTGGCTCCACAATTTCGAGAGAAGTTATCGGCTTTGATCAAAGGGCTATTGGCTACCAAGATCATTCAACCGTCTACGTCACCCTGGGCATCACCTGTAGTGATCATCGTGAAAAAGAACGGGGTTGCTATTCGTCTATGTATCGACTATCGCGCGGTGAATCAACTCACGCGCCTGATGGTATATCCAATGCCCCTGATCTCTGACCTACTCGAAGATTTGGATAAAGCGTTATGGTTTTGCTCTTTGGATATGGCGAGCGGTTTTTGGGTCGTATCTATGACAGATCGAGCGCGTCATATTTCGGCGTTTGTCACTCCGTTTGGATTGTTCGAATGGAATAGGATGCCTTTTGGCCTAAAGAATGCTCCGCAAATGTACCAGCTGTTGATTGATAACGCATTATATGGGTATCTCAAGGTTAAGGACGGTGCTGACGAAACGGCTGATGTATTTACTGTGGTAGAGCCCGACCAGACACCGGAACCGTCTGTGTTGCAGCGGCGGTCATATATCGATGATATTTTGATCCCTGCACCTACATGGACTACCCTGTGTGACAAGGTGCGGCACCTGTTGGAAAAGTGCGATCAGTGGAACTTGTAGATCAGTGTGGCTAAATCGTACTGGGGGCGAAAGTGAAGTTCCTTATTTAGGGAATCATGTCTCTAGCCGCGGCTTGGAAACAAATCCAAAAAAATTAGATGAGCTGATCGATTTGCCTTTTTACGTGCTATTCAATAGTTTTGGAAAGCTTGAACTACTACCGTCGGTTTATCGAAGATTTCGCGATTTATGACGCTGTGTTCTACGAGTTAAGGGAAATGGATTATCAAGAGTTAGAAATCCGATCGTTGAGCAAGGAGAATATGGATCCGGAAGGTGATAGATTAATCAGGTCAAATGTAGCATTCAGCATGCTGAAAGCGAAGATTTTTGCGTCATCTCCAACCCTGCGCCACTTTGATTAGAACAAAACGCCAGTGATCGTGGTTTACGCCAGCAAGTGGGCGGTATCCGCCGTGCTGGTACAAGAACATGATCAAGTGTATTACCCCGTGGAATTCGCCAGCTGAACGTTGAATAACGGTGAGCTAAACTAAAGCCCCGTCGAAAAGGAAGTTCTGGGGCTTCTACGGGTTTTGGATGTTTACTTCACGATGCTGGTCGGAAAGACGATTACTGTCTTGTCACGTTTATCCACGCTGAAATGGTTACTAACATCCAACGGGCTGGACGGACGATTGGGCGGATGGGCTGCGATCTTATCACAATGGGACCTCGAGATCAAGAAATATGTACAGGGAGAAGAGGAGGTACTAGGGGCGTTAGCTGCAAGCATCACCCCTCGCACCGAAATCGATGAAGCACTGATTGCTATCGCGCCGAAAAAGCAACCGCGGCAGATGATTGAAGAACCGCCTCCTACGGTTGAGAAAGGCGAAGAACTCTACGTGATTAGTTTCGATGGATCTGCAAGTTTCAAGCGACGTGTAGGTGCGTTCGGCGATATCGTTTGGAAATTACCGGAGTGGAAGATTATGACCGCGGTAGCTGATCATGCATCTGATATCACGGTAAACGAAGCGGAATACCATGGATTGCTTTTAAGTTTGGACCTACTGTCGCGATATCCCAAAGGAAGGATGATCGTGTGTGGAGATTCGAATTTGGTAATCCGGCAAATGAGCGGTGAAATAGAGTGTAAAGCTCCGCGATTGCAAGTGTTGCAACAGCGTGCGTTTAACCTCCTTCGCGAATGGACTGATCATGATCTGGTTCATGTTAAAAGAGAGTGGAATAAGAGTGCAGATCATATCACCACTATTGCCATGCATGGTGGAACAAGATTTGAGATTGATGACGAGAAACAGCTGGAGGAATTGGCAGATCTCAACAGATTGTCGGAAGTGATCACGTGGAATGAAGATCCCACTGCCCCACAAGTGCTAGTGACGACACGATCACGTAACCTACTTCAGCCGCGACCGACAACGTGGAACGATATATTCATAGCCGGGATAAGGGCGGAACTGGTGAAAAAGGCGCAGGACAAAGATAAATGGATTCATGATTTGCGAAGTTATCTGTATGGTGATGTGGTGGAGTCAATTCAAAATCGAACACCATAGTATCGAGAACCTGGCAACCGTCGTGTCCAGCCTTCCAACTGACGGGGGGGGGGTACCCCGCGAACCTTCGCCTACGATCCGATCTGATCGCCCGCTGCTAGCAGACGACCGATCATCAGCATAGGACGCCTGGTACGATTCTTTCGTCATCTCACCTTGTGTATCCGATGGAAGGGGCTGGTTACACACTTGGTGGATCGTCGCTGGGAATTGATGTGGGTCTAAAAACGTGAGACCGTGCTGGGTGGTGTACCCGTTGCGGAACTCTTCACCCTGAGTACAGGCAGACCCATTATACTCGTAGAAAGTATACTCCAAAGGGAAGACCGCTCAATCGATCGTAGAGCCCAACCAATATGAGAATAAACTTCCAATACTCCAATATAGAGATACAACGAGAACGTGACAAACTCCACGAACGATATCTCCACGTAACAATCCAAAAACTTGATTACACGTTCCAAACGTGTGTGACTTGGCCTTGAGAAACCAACCAATGCGTACTCCCGTCGAGGGAATTCCGGCGGGCCAAGTGCGTCTGTAACGCGTACCGGCCGGGTATAATGAGCTAGAGGGAATTACTCTACCCTCTACTCCCAAACACTCTGCGGCGTGCAGAAGCGACTGATGTACAGTGCGAAGATGCTAACGACTTCTTGTTGAGTGTTAAAGGCCAAAAATTAACAACTAACCAAAACTATCTCCCTACGGTCCCCAATATGTACAAACATGAAAACATGTAAGTACACGCAATATCATGTGACTTACCAAAATTCGCGTTCTTGACACCCCTCGCACATGATAGGCTTAAAAGCCTCTTGTTTTCCACCAATCCGATCGCCGATAATCCAATCGGTGTGCTGCTGACACAAAGAGACCAAAATTCTTGAGTCCGCTTCACCACAACCGCCCCTGGGTCATGTCGTAGCCGCGCAACGGTAGCGACCCGATCTCACCACATACCAGATCTTCACAGTAGCGGACTTCACCGATGGACAGATCTTCGAATCTGCCTTCGCCAGGTATTTCCTTATGCACCTGATCATCTTGTAACCTTTCTTGACGTTTGTTGCTGCAGGT
>CM047586.1:203197-220092 GCA_026184515.1 Peronosclerospora sorghi
GAACCTGACCACCATCGTGCCCAGCCTTCCAACTGACGAGGGGGGGGTACCCCGCGAACCTTCGCCTACGATCCGATCGGATCGTCCGCTACTAGCAGACGACCTATCATCAGCATAGGACGCCTGGTCCGATTTTTGCGTCTCCATCTCACCTTGTGTACCCGATGGAATGGTCTGGTTGCAAACTTGGTGGATCGTCGCTGTGAATTGATTTGGGTCTAAAATGCGAGACCGTGCTGGGTGGTGTAGCCTGGGCGGAACTCTTCACCCTGGGTACGGGCAAACCGGTTATACTTAAAGTAAGTATACTTCAAAGCGCAGATCGCTGAATCGATCGTAGAGCTCAGCCAATGTGAGAAGAAAAGACCAATATTCCAATGTGGAGATCCAATAAGAACGTGATAAACTCCACGAACGATATCTACACGAAATAATCCAATAACTTGATAACACGTTCCAAACGTGCGTAACTTGGGCATGCGAAGCCGACCAATGCGTACTCCCGTCGAGGGACTTCCGGCGGGCCAAGTGCGTCTGTAACGCGTCCCGGCCGGGTATAATGAGCTAGAGGGGATTATTAGACCCTTTGCTACCAAACAATCCGCGGCGTGCGGAAGCGGCTGATGTACTGTGCCAAGATGCGAACGACTTCCTTGTTGTGAGTTAAACAACCACCAAAAATCGAAACTCTCCCTACGATCCCCAATATGTACAAACATGAAATATGTATAATACACGCAATATCGTGTGACTCACCAAAATCTGCGTTCTTGACACCTCTCGCACACGATAGGCTTAAAATTCTCCTTGTGTTCAACCAATCCGATCGCCGATAAGCCGATCGGCGTGCCGCTGACATAAAGTGACTGAAATTCTTGAGTCCGCTTCACCACAGTGACGTCTCACAATTGAGCGCAGACGAGGTAAAGGATTGCGCGAAAATTACCGACAACTACGATGTCGACGAATAAGTATTGCTGATTTACTGTGGGAATATGGATAAAGGAAAAGCCAGCGATGACAAACATGATCAAGACGATCGACACTCTTCGATTAAGCTGGTCCTACCCGAGACCCTACATGCGGATGTCCTCCACCATTATCATGTGAGATTGGAAGGAGGACACCAAGGCATAGGGCGTACATATCAGCGGATCAGACGATACTTCCATTGGCGTGGTCTATTCCGAAGTGTACAAAGGTTTGTTGGACAATGCGTAGATTGCGAGACGGGAAAGGGCCAGCCTACGATCAAGGGCATGTCGCCGGGGAATATCGAGGCTACGTACCCATTCCAAGTGATAGCCATGGATCATATCCCGTCACTTCCCCGATCGACTTATGGACATACAGAACTGCTGATTTGGACTGATTTGTTCACGGGTATGGTGATCGAGAAAGCTGGATCGTCCCTCATAGCGCAGAAAGTCGCCGAAAATTATGAAGAATGTGTATTTCGACGATTTGGGGCTGGTGAGGTGATCCGGCATGATCGGGAACCGGATTTTATGTCGGAAGTATTTCGTGCGCTCAACAAAATCGTGGGACAACGTCAGAGTGCTACTATGGCATACCGTCCACAGGCGAACAGCAAGGCGGAAAGGACGGTGCAAACTATTACACGGGCAATCGAGATGTATGTATCAGATGTCGGCCAGAAAGATTGGAGCTTGTATGCAGAGCGTCTGGTATTCGCGCTGAACTCGACCCCTGATCTCATTCGCGGAGAGACACCATTTTATTTGGCGTATGGGTGGGATCCGCGATCGTCGTTGGAATCGTTATTACAACTGGGTGGAATTCGGCGTAAAGACCGAGATGCTCGCTGGTGGAGATATAAGTTGCAGAAAGAATACAGATAAGACGCGACCAAGTGAGCACTCTATTGCATCATGCGATAGCCGAGCGAGCTGAAAAGCACAACGATTGAATGACACCGCACAATCGAGGCTGGCTAAAGGGTATGGTAATATATCGATCGGGTGAAAGAAGGGTTCGCGAAGAAACTAGCGCATATGTGGCATGGACCCTTCAGAGTCGATGAGGTGATCGGTAATCATGCGGCGAGACTGGTTACAGCCGGCACTGACTATCGTATGTTCCTGGTGGTGCACCTGTCCAAGTTGAAATTGGTCAAGGAATTTCCAGATCGTCCTACTACAGCGTTAGCAGCTGAGGTAGAAGATCGTTTCGACTTCGATGAGGCTTTGCTACCCAAATAAAGCTGGGAAAGGACGCTGTATCCAGATGAATTTGAAGTTGATCGCATTATCGATGTCCGATCTGGTCGAAAGACTAGGTATGGAAGAACGTTACGCGAATATCAAGTCTACTGGAAAGGTTATGCTGAGCCGTCGTGGGTAGACGAAGCATATCTGAACTGTGATGCTCTAATCAAGGACTTCAAAAGGAAGATGATCAACAGACATCGGTTTGACGTAATGCAAGTGGATGAAGAGTCCAACTAATGCGTGATCGGCGGACTGATCATGGAATTACAATCGAATAACCTCCGATTGAAGAAAAATGATTGATGAAACTCACAATTGATGAAGAAATGATGAATGACTTGGAGTGGTGTGTTTACGATGGATATTGCGAGGTATGGTGATTAAGTACGGCAGATGAGCCGACGGAATACCGATTTATATTATGCATTTAAAAGTAATGAAGCAACAGTGGGAATTGGCATGATCAAGAGTGTTATTGATTAAAGAAGAAATGACCAACCGACTACTCAGACCCATAGAACTTGCGACGAATACGAGGAATTTTACGGCCAGGATGGCTTTCGGGTGAAAGGGGATATTGAACCCGCCAAGGTTCAAAGTCATTAACCTCCCTCAACGCGTCCAATAGGGTCCGAGGTGGCGGGTCCGATAGGAACCCTGGGTACCACGCCCCATCGTCGGCCGGTGTAACGCGGTTACATTTGAGTTACATTTAGTGTTGGTGTACATGAGTACACTACGGTTGAGGTCAGTATTGACCGGTTTGAAAGGTTTCGAACCATTGGTTATTTTAACCAATGAGGGCATGAGCCCTTGGGCGGTGGTGTGTCAGTCATCCACGTGTCAGTACAAAGGTGTGTAAACTACATTTTAGCTAGGTACGAATTAGGAATATTCTACTTAGTATTACATATAGTTTACATTAGTTTAAATTAATTTAGGCTAATTACATATTAAATATATTCAGTTTACATTTCACTCTAAAGTTCAGACGCGCGACCTCGACCGGTCGCGCGTGCAGTGAGTGTAGTAGGTAAGAGGGAGCTCTCCCTTTACTTACAACCCGTAAAGGGAACCCATCCGTTAAGGCTAATTAGTAAACCAACCGGGAATCTTGGCCCCGAGATGGAGAGATCTCCTACTAAGCCCTTTATAAGGGCATATCGGCTAAGTAGCGGTAGATACCGCTTTAAGGAAGAGTCTTCCTCTGTGCGCTAGCCGCACCGTGCGTATACGCACCGGCTACATCTGGTAGCACTCGTAGTCAATCCAACACCTGTGTTGGTAGACTAAGGCATCCTCTGCAAAGGATGAATCGGGACAATTGGGACAGTTTGACCCTCGTCCAGCAGGAAGTCTTTAAAAGTCTGTTACCCTTAATTGGTGACGAACGCATGAAGCTCCTAGTGGAGCAGGGCCTTGAGGCCGTAAAGGCAAGGGTAAATACCCTCATCGCGCATGAGGAGAGTTGTAGTGGAGGTCTTTCCACGGGGGTGCGCCCTCCATTATCATTCAAAATAAAGCAGTTCACCGGGAGAAGGGTGACAACCTTTACGTGTGGTTACGAGAGGCCGAAACGGCCTTCGCCACAGCGAATGTGATCGCTGATCACTTGCAAGTGGGACTTGCATTGACCCATCTTACGGGCAAAGCCCGTTCATGGGCTTTTACGTGTTCGGAGTCAGCCACGGACGTGTTCCCAACCTGGGAGGTCCTAAAGCAGAAGATTATGGACATGTAAGCAACGCCTGATCTGGTTTTCCAGAATCAACTGGCGTTTCTGAGGTGCCGTCAGGGCACTAGGAACCTGGAGACATATATTCAGGAACTTAAGACCCTGATGGCAGAGATGTACGCGAAAGCGTATTCGGACGATGTGTCCATCCCCGTCTTCATGGGAGGCCTGAGAGAAGGGCCAGCACGTTCGGAACTGTTCCGATGCCGACCCTAATCACTGGGGGAGGCGTTCAAGATGGCGTTCAACGCCGAGAGGAACTTCCGTTCCTCTAAGGTGGGTCCTGAACCCATGGACCTGAGCCAGGTCGAAGCGGAGGAGAAACCTACCGCTAAGAGTCACACTGACTCTTTTTCGCAGAGCTTTGAGGCGGAGCTCTTAGCTATGCTGCAGCGACATGGGACGCTGAGATTCTTCCTGTGTGGGAGCACGGATCATCTGAAGAACAGATGTCCGAAAAATCCCCAGCGAGACACTCGCTACAAGGGACCAAGGATGGGGAAAAAGCCCTTGCCCGAGCCGTCGGGAACGACGGCTCCCAGTAGGTGCGGGGAGCCCTACTGGGGGACCCCTCAGTGTTTTAAGCCCCACGGTAGGGGACGACAGCACAAAGCCCCGAGAGAAGCGGTGCTTTCTAGCACCGAGTTGGTGTACCAGCCAGGTTTGCTAGTAGTCCTTGCGGACGTTAAAGGCTTTGATAAGCCTTGGAGAGTATTGATAGACTCTGGAGCGTCTGACAATTATGTCAGACGGGCTTCTGAAAAGAAGAGTCGGCTGTATGCCGAGTCCCTAGAGGCACGTTCTCGTGACGTTGTCACGGTCCGTCTTGCGACGGGCGTACAGGTTTCTGTACCCAAGGTCTCGATTAACCTTAAGCTGAAGTTTGAGACTTCGACAGCCTAGAACGTTGCCTAGTCCTGGATTTGGACTCGATATATGACCTCATTCTGGGCATGAAGTGGCTGGAACGCCACGAGCCATGGATAGACTGGAAGTCTAAGTTCATTGGTTCATCGCAGCCGCGGTCGGGTGAAGCATTGGCGAGTCATGAACCCACCTTTGCTCGATCGCAAAATCGATTCTGGCGTGAGATGCCAGAGATTGGGATGTCTGAAATGGTCATTCCCAATGGCGTTAAGGAAGAGTTCCTTAACGAGGGGGATTCGGCGGTTAATTCCCACTCCGTTAACGTCGAGACTGGTAATTGCCAGTGGCAGAGGTGGATTCCTCTGAGGCGACTCCAGTGGTAGGGGTAGAGACACCTGTGGTTAAGCGCGAGGCGCTTCCAAGCGAAGAGACCCGAAGTTTGTCTCTTTCGCACGTCGGAAATGATTCCGACTACGCCGTTATAGGTGAGACCGGCGAGTCACCGGTGGTAGAGGTAGAGAACTCTGTGGATAAGCGCGTGGCGCTTCCAATAGATGGGACAATTGAATCCCCCAATATGTGTCCCGGGATGAGCCCCGAGGCCAGTAGTCAGCAGTCCTATAGGATGCTGAATAGTGTGACAGGTGTTGTCACAGAAGGCGTAAGCCTGGAACGGTTGCCTGGGGTAGGCGAACTGTTGTCGTTGGAGGAGATGCTTCAACGAGTTTGAGACTGCTTTGAAAGCAGATGAAATCGACGAGGTTTTCGTGTTGCGTCCGGAAGAGGAGTTGAACTCCTCATCCACGATGGACGAGTCAGTTTTGGTGAAAACCAAACAGGCATTAAATGCCCGAAGCGGCCTCAAGATCCTCGCGGATCCTGAGGACCCTTACCATTCCTTATTAAAGGAATTTGGAGATGTCATTAATGACAACCCGCCGATGGGGTTACCATCGGATCGGGGAGTCCGACATGAAATTGATTTGGTTCCCGGAACCAAATACTGCGTCACTATGCAGTGGTCTCTCCCCAAGGAACAATGCGACGTCATCGACGCATTCTTCAAGGGGAAAGAAGAGGCAGGGATGGTACGGGAGAGCAAGTCTCCCCATTCATCTCCCACTTTTTGTGTTCGTAAACCGAACGGAAAGTGGCGCATTGTGCATGCGTACAACAAGCTCAATGCAGCTACTGTACCCATGCAGACTCCGATTCCTCGGAAGGATGTCCTCCAGAACAATACGGCGGGCTGTACTGTATACAGTGCCTTAGATCTGGTGGACGGGTATTATCAGGTGCTCATGCGAGCGTCCGATATTCCGCTTACAGCGGTCAGAACTCCTAGCGGCATGCTGCGGGAGTGGCTTGTTATGCCACAAGGGCTTTCAAATGCACCAGCGACTTTTAATCGATTGGTGACTCAACTCTTCCGCCCTCATAGGAAGTACGCTCAGACGTACTTCGACGATATATTCGCCCATAGTCGTGCGGAAGGCGACTCGTCTGATGTTTAGACGCATCTGATACACCTTCGAGCAGTGCTCGAATGTATGCGAGAGCATAAGTTATATGCGAACGCATCCAAATGTATATTTGGTGCTGAGGAAATTCCTTTCCTCGGATGCTTCATCGGTAGGGTTGGAGTGCGGGCGGATCCCGCGAAGGTGAAAGCCATTGTGGAGTGGCCTTCGCCTGTAAATCTTATAGATTTACGGAAGTGGCTTGGATTAGCCAACTATCTCCACAAGTACAGCGAGAACTACGCTGAAGTGGCGAAGCCATTAACCGACCTTCTTAAGAAGGACGTGTATTGGTGTTGGGAAACCAAACACCAGAACGGTTTTGAAGCGGTAAAGGGGAGCTTGTTAAAAGCTCCCGTTATTGCTCTCCCAGATTCTGGGAAACCATTTAGTGTCGTCTGCGACGCCTCCGATTTCGCAATCGGATGTGCTTTGTTACAAGCAGACGATGCAGGGAGGGAAAGCGTAATTGCGTTTTAGTCGAGGCAGATTAAAGCTGCAGAACGGAATTATCCCGTTCATGACAAGGAGCTACTTGCAATGAAGTATGCTCTTGTCAAATTTAGGGTTCACCTACTCGGCTCAAAGCCGTTCGTGGTTTATACTGACCACACGTCCTTACGGACAGCGACAAAGTCGCCTCATCTCTCGCAACGGATGGACCGTTGGCTCTCCTTCTTTGCGGAGTACAACTGGAGGTTAAATATAAACCTGGAAAGCAGAACGTGCTTGCAGACGCGTTATCGCGTCGTCCCGATTACGAGCTCGCTCACGCGACATTCGTCACCACGTCTGTGGTGGATCTCATACGCCAGGCGTATAAGAAAGACCCACAGTGTACGGCGCTTATCAGCCCGTTGGGTGAAAAGGGTCTTGGCTCGTCTGAGCCAACCCTGTCAAGTCGAGCTAAAGCTCGTTTACACCGTTACAGGTACTGTGACGGTCTGCTATTTTATAGCACGAGCGCGGAGGATACTCCGCGGGTGGTAGTTCCTCATAATGAGGAACTGAAGTATAGATTCCTCTTTGAGGCACATGACGCCCCTACCGGGGGTCATTTAGGTCGGGATAAGACCTACAGCGCTTTAAGCGCTTTGTATTGGTGGCCCAATATGTATAAGTGGGTCGGTGCGTATATACGCACCTGTGAGACGTGTCAGAGGGTTAAACCCTCTGCAAGTTCAGCTGCGCCTTTGGCGAGCTTATCGGTTCCAACGGAGTGTTGGAAATCCATTATCATTCTGGGGAGCGTTGTTTAAAGTGCTAGGCACCAAGCTCCTCATGTCCACTGCGGATCATCCGCAGACGGACGGTCAAACGGAACGCGTTAATCGCGTTGTGGAGGATATTCTCCGGATTTTATGTCCGGATTCTGCAAAGAGTTGGAGTGAGATGCTCCCGATGGTTGAATTTGCTATCAACAATTCAGTACATGCATCTACGGGGTTTACCCCGTTTTACGTGAACGGATTAGTAAATCCGAGGGTTCCGTTGACGCCACATGTGTGTGGCCCAGGGCTTGAGGGGGGAGGATTCCCCGATGTCAGCCCTGTATCTGTGCGAAAGCACATCGATAAGCTCTTATAGACGCGCCTTAGTGTCTTACGACACGTCTGCGATGCCATGGCGGAAAGCCAAGACAAGCAGAAGGAGCAAGCTGACCGCAAGGGGCGGCGTAACAAAAGGGTGTACAAAGTGGGAGAAAGTGCTTTATTAAACGCTAAAAATCTTCCTACACATGCAGTTTCAAATGTGTTGCGCAATAAACTGCGCCCCAGGTTTGTGGGACCCTTTAAGGTACTAGCCCGAAAGGGCTTATCGTATACCTCGGACATCCCGAAGGTGATGCGTACGCATCCGACCTTTTATGTCGGTATGCTTAAGCCATACCAGGACCCGGAGGCGGGCCCCCTCCTGGAGGAGGGTGGAAAGGCGGATAGCCGTAAGGCACCGCAGGGCGAAGTAAGCCCGAAAGAGCTAAAACGCGACCACGAAGCTCCGCAACGGCCGTCTCGAGAGAGGCAAGCCGCCTCTCGAAGCGATCAGTGGCATCCCGATCATCGCGGATCCACTCGTGGAGATCATGGATGCGATGGCTGTGCCGTTCACAGCGCTCGCGAATCTCACGTCGCAATTGCGCGACCTCCTCCTCCAATTCTTGATGCGGAGGGTACTCCACACTTTCATGTGGAGCGACTGATGGCGTGGCGCAACGCCATCATCGGGGTCAAACCCAATATCTGGTGAAGTGGAAAGGTTATCCACACTCACAGAGCTCGTGGGAGTTCGAGACTCCCCTACGGCAGGATTTCCGCGACGTCGTTGACGCTTTCGAGCTGGAGAATCCCGCTGTAGGTCAACGACCAGAGGGGCATGAGAAGCCCATTCACTCCCAGTAAGTGGGAGTTTGCCGGAGGCAGATGTGATGCTCACACTGTCCTCTGTCACCATGGTGGAGACAGGGACGCTGGCGTAGCGCGTGCGATATGGAGCACGTAATAGCTCCATCGCTTTATCTCTGGCAAATGCCAGGCGCAACGCCCTCTCCACCCAAATGGCTCGACGGGAATAGCTGTCGTGCATCTCATTGAATCTGGGGAGAAGCTTCTCCCCTTCCACCCAAGCGCGGAACTTCTTCTCTGCATCATCAGCACTTTCTCCCGTAGAAATAATGAAAGGAACCTCGTGTAGGTTCTCAACAGGGACACCCTGTGCCTGCCTGTCTAAGCGCTCTAGGTATGAGACGCTAGTGAACTGCTTTTGTGTAAGCAGTTGTTGCCGGAGTTTCTCACGGCGTTTGCGTTGATACGGCTGTTCAGCCGCGGGGACAGGGGTATAGGACGCTAAATTGGTCCTTACCAAACGCCTGGACCACCTTGGAAGGTCACGAGGACCATCAAAATTATAAGCCGCCCTTGGCAGGCGTTTGGGGACGCTTAACGCAGCCCTTAGTGCCTGTGCGGCAAGTTGGGTGTCTGGAGCTGCGTCCAGCTCATTATTGACGATCGCCTTTGGCAATTCGGATGTATCATCCAATATGGGCATGGGTGGCGCACTGGTTAGTGCATTTTCCCCACGTGTGGGGAACGGATTAGGCTGTCGACAACGCCGTTCGGCGCTGTCGGAGCGGTTAACCGTTGGGGAGGTATCCCCAAGGGCATCCACCTCCGAGTTCTCGGAGAAGTCTACCTCTTCTAGAGGAGACGCCATAGCACCACTGAAGGTGTACATATGGAGGGCCAGAGGAACTGGCGTTGGAGTTCTCCAACAAAATTTTGTTTATTGCGTAAGCAATAGTCTTGATGGGGGAGGATGTAACGGGGTTACATTTGAGTTACATTTAGTGTTGGTGTACATGAGTACACTACGGTTGAGGTCAGTATTGACCGGTTTGAAAGGTTTCGACCCATTGGTTATTTTAACCAATCAGGGCAGGGGCCCTTGGTGTGGTGGTGTGTCAGCCATCCACGAGTCGGTACACAGGTGTGTACATTACATTTTAGCTAGGTACGAATTGGGTATATTCTACTTAGTATTACATATAGTTTACATTAGTTTAAATTAATTTAGGCTAATTACATATTAAATATATTCAGTTTACATTTCACTCTAAAGTGCAGACGCTTGACCTCGACCGGTCGCGCGTGCAGTGAGTGTCGTAGGTAAGAGGGAGCCCTCCCTTTACTTACAACCCGTAAAGGGGACACAGCCGTTAAGGATAAGTAGTAAACCAACCCGGGAATCTTGGCCCCGAGTAGGAAAGTTCTCCTACTAATCCCTTTATAAGGGCGTATCGGCTAAGTAGCGGTATATAACGCTTTAAGGAACACCGTGCACGCCGCACCGTGCGTATACGCACCGGCTACAAGGATGGAAAACTTGAAAACTTGTGCCATGACCAGACGCAACTTTTAAAAAAATAATATTGCAGAATCTTCAACTAGTTGCAGAGATACGACATCTCTCTTTCAAAGAGCTCGTTTTCACGCTATATTTGAGATTATAGAGGGATCCACAGGATTAGAACACCTGCTCCCAAAACTGTTCGAGATGTGGATTTTTACGCGAAATGGATTGAGAGAATCGGAGAATGTGGCATGTGACTAGAACCCTGTCAAAATTGATAAAACCTTGTTTTTCGCTAATAAAACCCATTTTCCAAATATTCTCGTCTTTGTCACTAAGTGGAAAAGATGTTTTTTTATGCGCTTTCACCTGGAGAAGTCAGATTTTATGTACCACATTAAATTCAAAAGTTATTGGAATTTTTGTAAACTTGCTCACATAAATGTACTTTCTGAAGCCTCCAAGAACATCTGGCTTGGGAACCATACTGGAAAAATGCGCCATGACTAGATGCAACTTTTAAAAAAATATTTGTGCAAAGCCGCCCAGTAGTTGCTTAGATACGCCCATTCCCGAATTTGTACGTGTAGCCGGGTGCGTACACGCACGGTGCGGCTAGCGCACAGAGGAAGAATTTCTTTTAAGCGGCGTTCGCCGCTACTTAGCCGATAAACCCTTATAAAGGGCGTAGTAGGAGAGAGCTCTCCTACTCGGGGCCAAGATTCCCGGGGTGGTTTACAGATAGCTTTCGCTAACCCCTTGTAACAAGGCTTCCCTTATAAAGGGAGGTAGCGTAAGGGAGAACTCCCTTAGGCTACAATACTCACTGCGCGCGCGACCGGGCGTGGTCGCGCGCCTAGCAGTCCTAAGTATTTTTGTAAACTGAATGTATATTTTTAATATATAATTAGCCTAAATTAATTTAAACTAATGTAAACTATATGTAATACTAAGTAGAACTTACCAAATTCGTACCTAGCTAGAATGTAGTGTACACCACCTGTGTACTAACACGTGGATGGCTGACACGCCACCCCCAAGGGCTCCCTGATTGGTTAAAATAACCAATGGTTCAAAACCTTTCGAACCGGTCAATACTGACCCCAACCGTAGTGTACTCACGTACACCACCTACTAAATGTGACTCGAATGTAACCCTGTTACAGTACGAATGTCACTATGTTAATTCCGAATAAGTACGAATGTCACTGTGTCATTAAATCAAATAAGTACGAATATCAATATGTCATTAATTCGAGTAAGTACGAATGTCACTATGTCATTAATTCGAGTAAGTACGATGCCACTATGCCATTAATACGACTAATGTAGGAATGTCGCTTTGTCATTAATTCGAGTAAGTACGAATATCACTATGTCAATATTCCGATAAGTACGTATGTCTTGCCATTAACCCTAAACCCTAAACCCTAATCCCAAACCCTATCATATTGACTTATATTCTGCATTGAAAACTTACGGTACTTTTCAGTCCCTTAAACTCGATATTAAATTCTAAGTCAAAGAGAATGCGAATTGCCAATTTATTGATTTATTAGGCTTCTCTACAGAATAATATTATCATTTATGGTGGTAATGATGTCGACCTCGTTACCTTTCATATCTGATCAATTAATTTAGTTACATTTAAATTTAAGAGCAATGCTACCCTGAGGCCGGGGTCTCACGTTAAGCTGTAAACCCCCCCCCCATTCAACTCGTGACACTCTCGTAACCCGCGGCGCACGCCGTAGCCCATGAACTTTGCAGCCGTGAAAGTAAACAGCTCCCAACGCCAAACCCAAGTGATCATTCGTTATGAGTTCATTCTACGGGGGTTCGTAAAAAAAGACCCCCCACCAGCCCCCCCACCAGGCCCCCCACTGGGGTCCTCCTGGGTCCTCCCATCAGCACCCCCAGCTGCGACACAATAGCCCGACCACCCTCCACCACCCCCCCTCTTCCCCGACTTGCAAACACAAAACCGCTCAAACAGGAATGCGAACACTATAGGCTACTGACGAAGGACCAAAAGAAGAAATCAAAGAGCAGAAGCACTCGGTCCGTCTGTTTTAGAATCCCCGCTCTATGAGGAGTATGAGGAGCTGCGACAGAGAAAACGTGGAATCGTTGCGTTCCCCCATGTAGCGGAAGTGGAGCGCAAGCAACTACTGGGCAACAAGACCAGGACAAGAAAATAACAAGAGGATAAACCGGAAACTTTGAAAACAGTTAGCTTTGCAACTTTCTTGGACAAAGATAACTGCCCTCGCTGACACTCCTCTACCTCCTATGTAGGCTTACAGATAAGTGCACAGGTGATGCTTAAAGAGGTGGCACTAAGCTCAGCTAATCTTGCAGCACCGAAAACAGTGGCAGCAACAACACCGCTGGTGGCAATCAAGGAAACAAACACAGCTGATGCAGCAGTGCAGAAACATACCTGCAGGCTCACCACACATAAATCCTTTCCTCTAAGAACCTTGTGTGACAGTGTAGCCGGTGCGTATACGCACGGTGCGGCTAGCGCACAGAGGAAGACTTTCCTTAAAGCGGCGTTCGCCGCTACTTAGCCGATACGCCCTTATTAAGGGCTTAGTAGGAGAGAGCTCTCCTACTCGGGACCAAGATTCCCGGGTTAGTTTACTATAGCCTTTGCTAGTGCCTTAACGGCAAGGCTCCCTTACAAAGGGTGTAGCTAAGGGGAGGGCTCCCCTTACGCTACGGCACTCACTACACGCACGACCGGTCAAGGTCGTGCGTCTGTATGAAAGAGTGAAATGTAAACTGAATATATTTAATATGTAATTATTTAAACTAATATAAACTATATGTAACACTAAGTAGAATATTCCTAATTCGTACCTAGCTAAAATGTAGTGTACACACCTGTGTACTGACACGTGGACGGCTGACACACCACCACACCAAGGGCCCCTGCCCTGATTGGTTAAAATAACCAAAGGTTCGAAACCTTTCAACCCGGCCAATACTGACCTCAACCGTGGTGTACTCATGTACACCAACACTAAGTGTTACTCGAATGTAACCCCGTTACATCCTCCCCCATCAAGACTATTGCTTACGCAATAAACAAAATTTTGTTGGAGAACCCCAACGCCATGCCTCTGGATGTCCATTGTACACCCTCAGCGGTGCTATGGACGCGAACTATTCCGACGGCTCGGAAGTGGACGCCCTTGGGGAGCTCTCCCCAACGGCTGGCCATGTTGATAGCGCCGAACGGCGCTATCAGTCATCCAACCCATTCCCCACACGTGGGGAAAACGCACTAACTCGTGCGCCACCGTTACCCGCTAGGGGTGATACCTCCAGGTTGCCACAGGCAACCACCACCAATGAACCTTCCTTGGTTTAAGAGGCCCGACGTGACGGACGGGCACGTAAGGGACCTCGCGACCCTCAAAAGAGGGCTAAGAACGCGGTCAAGAGGGCTTAGCCTCTTATACCCCTGGACCAGTGGCTATACTGCCGCGTGAAATTGCGCATCGGAACCAACTCCGGGCCCGGCTACTAACGCCCAAAAATTATTCCGTTAAGTCCTACCGGACGCGCCTCGGGAAACAGGCACGTGGTGCCCTCGTGGATGTTCTCCGCGAGATACCCCTTGTTCTCCTGAGGGACGAAAGCGTCGAAGACGCAGAACAGGCGTTCCGCGCCTGGGCGGAAAAGGAGAAAGACCTCCCCAGTTTCGATGCGCTGTACAACAGCTTTTCCGAACACGACGTTCGGGTAGAGAGAGCGCTACGCTTGGCCTATGCTCAGGCCAAAGCGCAAGGGCAATTGCCTGCCTCCTATTATACGCGCCCTGCTCTCGATGTGGTGCCGGAGAGCAATGCAAGCACAGCATCTGCCTCCGGCGAACTCCCACTTACTGGGAGTGAAGGGGCTTCTTCAGCCCCTTGGTCGTTGACTCTCAGTGGGATTCTCCCGCTCGAAAGCGTCAACGACGTCACGGCAATCCTGCCGCAGGGGATTCTCGTACTCCCACGAGTTCTGGGAATGTGGATACCCTTTCCCCTTCACCAGGTACTGGGTCTCACCCCGGTGATGGCGTCGTGCCATCAGGCGTTCCACATGATAATGTGGCGTACCCTCCGTATCGAGCACTGGAGGAGGGGGTCGCGCTATTGCGGCGTGACTTCCACGAGCGATGTGATCGGCACAGCCTTCGCATCCAAGATGCTCAGGAGGAACTCCGCAACGAGGGGAGTGCGAATGAACGCATCGAGGAGCGGCTTGCCTCTCTCGAGACTCTCGTTGCGGAGCTTCAGGGTCGTATATCAACCCTGTCGGAGATGTTCCGACCTGTTGCACCTTTCGGCTATCCGGTTTCTCACCCTCCTCCGACAGGGGACCCGCCTCCGGGTTCTGGTATGGCTTAAGCATACCCACATAAAAAGTTGGATGCGTACGCATCGCCTTCGGGATGTCTAAGGTATACGACAAGACCTTTCGGGCTAACACCTTAAAGGGACCCACAAACCTGGGGCGCAGTTTATTGCGCAACACATTTGAAACTGCATGTGTAGGAAGATTTTTAGCGTTTAATAAAACACTTTCTCCTACTTTGTATACCTTTTTGTTACGCCTCCCCTTGCGGTCAGCTTGCTCCTTCTGCTTGTCTTGGCTTTCCGCCATGGCATCTCAGACGTGTCGTAAGACACTAAGGCGCGTCGATAAAAACTTATCGATGTGCTTTCGCACAGATTCAGGGCTGACATCGGGGAATCCTCCCCCCTCAAGCCCTGGGCCACACACACGTGGCGTCAACGGAACCCTCGGATTCACAAATCCGTTCACGTAGAAGGGGGTAAGCCCCGTAGATGCATGTACCGAATTGTTGATAGCAAATTCAACCATCGGAAGCATCCCACTCCAACTCTTTGGAGAATCCGGACATAAACTCGGGGAATATCCTCCACAACGCGGTTAACGCGTTCCGTCTGACCGTCCATCTGCGGATGATGCGCAGTGGACATGAGGATCTTGGTGCCTAGCACCTTAAACAACGCTCCCCAGAATTGTCCCGTAAAACGGGGATCCCGATCCGACACAACGGAATCGGGTAGACCATGCTGTCGAAAGACACGGTCTAGGAACACTTTCGCTGTTCCTTCTCCATCTATGGACTCTGGAACCGCCGCCAGGTGATCCATCTTGCTCAATCGGTCTACAAAGACCAATATGACGGTGTTCCCGGCCTTAACCTTCGGAAAACCGAAGATAAAATCCATGCTAATGGATTTCCAACACTCCGTTGGAACCGATAAGCTCGCCAAAGGCGCAGCTGAACTTGCAGAGGGTTTAACCCTCTGACACGTCTCACAGCTGCGTATATACGCACCGACCCACTTATACATGTTGGGCCACCAATACAAAGCGCTTAAAGCGATGTAAGTCTTATCCCGACCTAAATGACCCCCGGTAGGGGCGTCATGTGCCTCAAAGAGGACTCTATACTTCAGTTCCTCATCATGAGGAACTACCACCCGCGGAGTGTCCTCTGCGCTTGTGCTAGAAAATAGCAGACCGTCACAGTACCTGTAACGGTGTAAACGAGCTTTAGCTCGACTTGACAGGGTTGAATCAGACGAGCCAAGACCCTTTTCACCTAACGAGCTGATAAGCGCCGTACATTGTGGGTCTTTCTCATTCGCCTGGCGTATGAGGTCCACCACAGATGTGGTGACGAATGTCGCGTGAGCGAGCTCGTAATCGGGACGACGCGATAAGGCGTCTGCAAGCACGTTCTGCTTGCCAGGTTTATACTTAACCTCAAAGTTGTACTCCGCAAAGAAGGAGCCTTCCGTTGCGATAGATGAGGCTACTTCGTCGCTGTCCGTAAGGACGCGTGGTCAGTATAAACCACGAACGGCTTTGAGCCGAGTAGGTGAACCCTAAATTTGACAAGAGCATACTTCATTGCAAGTAGCTCCTTGTCATGAACGGGATAATTCCGTTCTGCAGCTTTAATCTGCCTCGACTAAAACGCAATTACGCTTTCCCTTCCTTCATCGTCTGCTTGTAACAAAGCACATCCGATTGCGAAATCGGAGGCGTCGCAGACGACAAAAATGGTTTCCCAGAGTCTGGGAGAGAAAGAACGGGAGCTTTAACAAGCTCCCCTTAACCGCATCAAAAGCGTTTTGGTGTTCAGTTTCCCAACACCAATCAACATCCTGCCTAAGAAGGTCGGTCAATGGATTCTCCATTTCAGCGTAGTTCTCGCTGTACTTGTGGAGATAGTTGGATAACCCAAGCCACTTCCGTAAATCTCTAAGATTTACAGGCGAAGGCCACTCCACAATGGATTTCACCTTCGCGGGATCCGCCCGCACTCCAACCCTACCGATGAAGCATCCGAGGAAAGGAATTTCCTCAGCACCAAATATACATTTGGATGCGTTCGCATATAACTTATGCTCTCGAATACATTCGAGCACTGCTCGAAGGTGTATCAGATGCGTCTGAACATCAGACGAGTCGCCTTCCGCACGACTATGGGCGAATATATCGTCGAAGTACGTCTGAGCGTACTTCTATGAGGGCGGAAGAGTTGAGTCACCAATCGATTAAAAGTCGCTGGTGCATTTGAAAGCCCTTGTGGCATAACAAGCCACTCCCACAGCATGCCGCTAGGAGTTCTGACCGCTGTAAGCGGAATATCGGACG
>CM047586.1:220192-237349 GCA_026184515.1 Peronosclerospora sorghi
TTCCTCTCGGCGTTGAACGCCATATTAAACGCCTCCCCCAGGGATTGGGGTCGGCATCGGTAGAGCTCTGAACGTGCTGGCCCTTCTTTCAGGCCTCCCATGAACACGGGAATGAACACATCGTCCAAGTACGCTTTCGCGTACATCCCTGCCAACAGGGTTTTCAGTTCTTGGATGTACGTCTCAAAGTCCCTAGTGCCCTGACGGCACCTAAGAAACGCCAGCTGATTCTGGAAACCCAGATCAGGCGTGGCATACATGTCCATAAGCTTTTGCTTAAGGACTTCCCAGGTTGGTAACACTTCCGTGACCGAATCCGAACACGTAAACGCCCATGTACGGGTTTTGCCCGTGAGATGGGTCAGTGCAAGTCCCACTTGGAAGTGATCAGCGATCACATTCGCTGTGGCGAAGGCCGTTTCGACCTCTCGAAGCCACACATAAAGGTTATCACCTTTTGCATCGGTGAATTCCTTATCTTAAAGGACAACGGAGGGCGCACCCCCGTGGACGTGGAATGACTTCCACGACAACTTGCCTTATGGGCGATGCGGGCATTGACCCTTTCACGCACGGCCTCAAGGCCCTGCTCCACTAGGAGCTGCATGCATTCTTCACCCAGTAAGGATAACAGCCTGTTAAAGGCTTCCTGCTGGACGAGGGTTAACCTTTCCCAATCGTCCTGATTCATCCTTTGCAGAGGATGCCGTAGCCTACCAACACAGGTGTTGGATTGACTACAAGTGCTACCAGATATAGCCGGTGCGTATACGCACGGTGCGGATAGCGCACAGAGGAAGACTTTCTTAAGCGGCGATGTGCCGCTACTTAGACGATACGCCCTTGTAAAAGGGCTTAGTAAGATAGTTCTCACTTACTCGGGGCCAAGATTTCCCTTGGTTTACTTGTTAGACTTAACTAACGCTTTGAGACAAGGCTTCCCTTAGAAAGGGAGTAGCTAAAGGAGGTATTCTTTTGGCTACAAACACTCACAGCACGCGCGACCGGTCGAGGTCGTGCGTCTAGCTGGATTGGCGTGTTTTGTAAACTGAATGTATATTTAATATGTAATTAGCCTAAATTAATTTAAACTAATGTAAACTAATGTAAACTAAATGTAATACTAAGTAGAACTTACTAAATTCGTACCTAAAGCCAAAATGTAGTGTACACCACCTGTGTACTAAGCTGCCACGCCTCCACCAAGGGCTCCTGCCCTGATTGGTTAAAATAACCAATAGGTCCAACTGACCCCAACCGTAGTGTACTTACGTACACAACATAACTAAATGTAACCAGAATGTAACCCTGTTACAACGCTCCTGTGACTAAAACGCATTGTTTGCTGCTATCCCCTGACTGTCATCTCGGACCAGAATTTAATCAACTCCATCCGTTTTCAAACTCGGAGTGTTGCTGAATGAAGTTGCAAACGAGACAAAAGAGATTTGATGTCGTCTCCAGAGATTCTACGAGTACTTGCCATGTCCTGTCCTCATTTTTTCCAGAGCACCAGACCCGCCCGAACTCCCCCGTTCTAATACTCATTTGGATTATCTCTTTCACATTCGACCGTATACGACGTTGTTCGTTTCAATTGAACAGATTTAAGTGGAGCATTTCGTACGAACATGAAACTTTCCACTGAATCATTGGTTCTCAAAAACTAATGAAGCGAAAGACTGGCTGCGTGCAGAAGCACAGTAGACTGAAAACGTGACGGATCAGCTACTTAAGAAAAATGTACATGGCGTGGAGATTGCCAGTCTTCAGGATCGGATCATTTACTCGAGTACAGCAGCTCAAACACCTGACTATTGGCGATTTTAACTATAAGGCCGTCGATGAAACCTCACAAAGGCCAAGAAGCTAAGCCTCCATGTCGAACCCACGCCTAGTACGCGGTAAATCGACAACGTTTCGTTATCGTCGAAACCAGAATCCCCGAGTAACTACAAACTACATGCACCGACGCCATCTCTTTGCAGCGACGCGTTTGTACAGACTCATCATCAAGGATCAAAAATAAAACTAGCAAAGGCAAGGCTTCATGTTCGCACAAACTACAGAAGTCTACGAGCTAAACGATCCGTCCCAAATCTCCTCAGACAGGATCGTTTTCGTGTCCAATTCCTGTGAAATCGTCTGTTCTAATTGCTTGGTGTCTCGAACTTGCGTAGCTTTGCTCCTCGTTAATTCCAGTACTAGTCCACATGGTGTGAAAATCGCCATTTCGCTTCGAGACCAAGATGAGCGAGCCCAATGTGGTTGGCACGAGATACATTAGCGCTGGTTGACCCTTTTTATAGATTAGAGCAGCCACGTTGGCCATCGCTAATCCACTAGCTAACCAACAGCCATAAGACGAAACTAGTTTGTACAACCTTGGGCGTAATCCTACCGTAGCATGAATGAAAGGAGCATGCTGGGCAAGATAATGTCACCAAGATCGAGCAAGCCGATACCTCCAATCCAATCAAATATATGCGGCATCACAAGAAGCATCGGCATCGGCTCAGGGTCAACACAAGCCTAATATTGTGGGTATCGTTCGCAGTAGTGGGTGCCCGGGTAGCCTTGTTTTGTGTGTGCTTTGGTCCACCAGTAGCAATATATTCCATCACACACGAGCTGAAAATAATAGGCGACAGGAACGTCGTAGCAAATCCAAGCGTTAAGAGTATTTAGCCTCTTTAAATTAGGTACTTCCATCCTTCGAACGCAAATCATAGACAGATGCCCATGATGTCTTGAAAGACCAACACGTACGTCGGTACAGGTACCACCAAACCATTGCGAGCGCACAAGTAGGTACAAATCCCACCCATTCAGATAACCGCACAGTATCTCCGAGCAACGGTGATTATTGATTTATCAATCCGCCACCGATGTGCTTTAGCGTGGTAAAGCACATCGGTGGCGGATTAACAAATCAATAATTACCGTTTGTTGGAGATACTGTGCAATAACTCGATATATAATCAACCACTTATTACATAAACTTCAACTTAGTCTACTGTGCCTTCACTCCAACGTAAACTTCCACTTAGTCAATCGCTCTTCCACGTGAATCAGTCAATTAATCAGTAATATCCACAAGAACTTCAGCAGTCGTCACAACCACAGTCTTGTACGCTAATGTGATATTAAGTAGACAGGTAACTTGCACACTGTATGTGCGAGGATGCGTGGTGCCAAGAATCAACGGTCAGAGAAAACGCCTCGTCGCAAAGAGAAAGAAAATGCAAAAGTAATATATTTGACTATAACTAAATTATAGTTTGACATAAATACACAAAAATTGAGTAAACCTATTTTTGGTCTTGTGCGAAGATGTCCAACTTAAAATACCGTGATGTCTTCATACAGCACTGCATTTTAACAGTAATGAATCTCACGAACAGCCAAAGATGGCATCCATTTTTCCACTGCGGGTGTGGTGACTATCTGCGCTATTGAGGCTATTAAAATAGTCGGTCTATTTTTTAGTCTTCAATTATTAAAGCTAGGTAGGACTATTTAGGTAGCAAATTGTATTTCATAGTCAATAGCAGGCCTCTTCAAATATGGCATTTGGTACCCATGATGCCATATTTGTCATATTTAAGTTCGAAAAATTACCATAAATGAGCATTTTGCATTGCAGTGCGCACAAAACGTAGTTTTGAGAAGAAGCGCACCCCATTGAAGGCCTACCATGCCACCCAAGCGAAAGACTCCATACAACCACGCACATCAGTTGGAATATGGCTTGATGGTCGCGTCTCGCGATGCAAGCTCGGGTGTTGTAACCTCTGTCTATTGCCGTTTTTGCGCAAAGTTTGGCCGTGAAGAGAAAGTTGGCCAGAAACGGAAGTCAATCACGGCCACCAAGTACTTCAGAGCGCCTTTTCGCCTTGAACTCTACAGGCAGTATTTGACAAGTCAGCATCCCGCACAATGGGCGGAGTATGCTGTCGCGGCGGACAAACGCAAAGCGACCTATTTTGAAATCCAGGCATCGAAGGTCAATAGCATTCACTCTCATTTCGAAGGCGCTGACGGCCAGCTTTTCTTCCACATAAAGCCCGATATCGTAGACGTCTTTATTTCCGACTTGCTCTTTGAGCCTATGGTTGATATTGAGACAGCGCAAAGGGATACAGCCATTTTCGAACGTGTCCAAGTTGCCGGTGGTGACAACTCAGAAGCGCGTGACTGCTACCGAATTCGTATCAAGCACCCGAAGTTGTTTAACATCGTTGTTGGATACCTGGCTCTTGGCGCTTCGTTCAGGTTGGTTTCTCGCCAAATCTTATGCGCTCGGGAAGAGCTGCAGATTGGTTACCTCAAGGACTGCAACAAAGCGAAAGTATCACAGTTTGCTCGAGCTGTGTTTGCCGCTAACCTTCAAAAGCTATACAATGTTTTGAAGAGTCACTGGACCTTTTCAATTGCTTTCGATTCTGCTACTGTCGGAGAACTTCGTATTTCGATGTCCGCGTTCGTTTCAACATTGGAGCCGACCTTTGTTACGTCCATCTGTTTGCTCTGCCGCTATTTGGCGGCCACACCGGCCAAGCGATGTTCGAAATCTGCAGTAAAGGTCTCGATGTTTTGTGTGCCCTAACTGGCGGTGTAAACTCTTGTCTACGTCATCGGATGGAGCTCGAAATATGACAGGCAGAGTTCGGGGTCTTCTTTCGCTAATGGCTGGGCAGCTGCAGCCTGACGGAAGTCGCTTAATCCGCATCTGGTGTGGTACGCACCAACTCGATCTTGTTTTCCAAAGAGAGGTTCTGAAGTTATATGGCCGGAAGCTCTATGAAACACTGGCCGCCAGTTTAATTTCATCAACGAATTGAAATCAAAGTCCCCAAAAGTAGCGACGACGCGCTGGATCTCTCTCGGAAGAGTTTTAAGGTGGTTCGTTTCGAACCGCGTCGCTTTGTTCGCTGAACTCGAAACTAAGGTTTGGTGGATTGCTGTTTTGTCGATGACCGCCAATGTCATCTATTCGAAACACTGCAGACCTCTGCTCTACTTGTTCAACAACAACTGGCTGCCTTCAAGGCGTTCATATCTACCTTCGTGATCTAACAGGAATGCAAGGCCATCTAAATGCAGCTCAAAATTCACAAATACAGCAACAGGAGACTGCTCCTTATTACACGTCGGGATTTTGGGTAATCTCAAAAGATGACGTCATTTCTTTCTTGCGTGGTAGAGGTTCATTTCTATCAATCTATGGAACAACTGACTAATGAAGATGTCAACATGCTGGCAGCGACCTTCTGCCAGCTGATTGTCGGCCTGGCCTCTGTAATTGCGTCCATCGAACCCAAGCGCAACGATAGCAATGGACCCATGAATACGATGCCTCCGTGCTTACCTTTTCAATTTGAGAAAATGGAAGATAGAGAATTTGTTGAGCTGGTCATATATATGCGTGACCGATTGGACACTACGTTCAGCCAACAAGAGATCGACGCCCTTTAGGAGGAGCACAAGAGTCTGCGTGCTGCATATCGCTCGCAGACTGAAATCCAAGGCATCTTAAATGCTCAGAATCTTAGGACGAGCTTCTCGGATGCTTCAGGTGCTGTTTTACAGCAGCGCTTCCAGCGCCTGTGCGACTTCGGAGGTGGGATTTCGTCTGTGTTTCCAGGCACCAGCCGCGTAGAGTTGGATTTTTCTGTGATGGGGTGGGAGAAGGATACTTACAGGTCCAGTTTGATGGACATATAGTTGTACGGAATTATGCACGCGAAACAATTTAAAGAGGTCCAAGCCATGCCCTCACAGTTGTAGGAAATATAATATCGTATGCTAAATAGGATTGCCAATTGAGGTGCCATATTTGCCATATTTAAGGTTCGGATTTGGCCACATATAAGTTAAATATGACAAATTTGGCAAATGCCATATTGGAAGAGGCCGGGACATTATTAATTAGTGCCATCTGTGTCATGTACTCTACCCGAGTACATATGTTTTTTGGGCACTGATAGCTAATGTGAATTGTGGCACTCGACAGATGGAAGTGTGCCATAATTTCAACGTGCATTTTTCATGTTAGGATAGCTAACAACTTCTTAATAAGAATTCCGTTGATCAAGTCCTTGATTTGGTCTACTTTCTCTACTCACTAAAAGCTGTCTACGCGTCCTTCTATCTCCGCAAACCGTGTTCGTCGTCACTCATATCCGTAACTGTGTACCAATGCGTGCACGTTCCAACTATAGATAGCGTACTTATGCGTGCAACTCCACAAAGAAACGAAAGTAGGACAGTGCAAAAATAGTGATAAAACATAAACAAGCTTTATATTCCACTTTAACTCCACTTATAATTCCACAAAAAACGAAACGAGACCGAAATTATTGCCACACTCCACGAGATGTACAACTTCCTGTCAAAGAACAACCGTACTAATCGCCACATGTGTACTAGTGTACTTAGAGTTAAAATTTGAAGTGATTGTATTAGTATTAAGACTAAAACTTAAACTAAAAATATACATATATGTAAGTTGGTGTGTCTAACATAAATTAAGTACTACTCATAATGTTTTCATCGAAAAGTCGCAATAATCCATTTCGTCCGACGCGTAGTGTTACAGCAAATGCGCGTCCTTTTAACAAACCGACTATTGGTTGCTGAGCTATCGACTGTATACAGTTTTACTATACACGTGCTACTTCGCTAAATCTACGGTGAAAGTTCCTACGGTCTGTGCAATCATGGACAAGGATACTGTTCATCGGTGGCTTCACCAGAGCCTGCATATAGCACAGGGATAATGTCACCGCTTTTCACATAATTTAACACTGACAAGGAAACTCCCGCTAAAATAATAAAGTACACAGCAGGGCGAGCATCAAGCTCCCATACTTCGTGCTCTCTCGCGTCACGAGAAAATGCGCAATGGACAGCATTAATGCTGTCCATTGCGCATTTTCTGTTGCTCATCAGCCATAGTAACGCTACTGTTGCTACGATCAACGGAAGAGTACTGCCGTCAACATTCCAAGAGCCCACAAGAGCATCGACGAGAAGTGGAATATCGCGTAAATTTACTTGCCATCATCAACACATGGAATTTGTCATAAAATAATTCAAGCACCCCACTCTCCCACCCCTTCCCTTATAATATTGACAATTACTTTTACATTAGGGGTATTCAAAATGGGGCAAAAGTCGTGGTTGTGGCTGTGGTAAAATTCGGAATCATCTCGAGGTCCGAATGCGTGGTAAGAAATTACCCCTCCTCCAAAGGTGGGGCAAAAATTAAACACGTGGCAAGCCGCAAAAACGTTTGATATCATGCGTGGAAAGCCGCATTTTCTGATATAATACATAGCAATCCGCAAGCACGCTCGCATTTTCTGAGCTACTTGTGCAATCCATGCCCCAGCACTCCCAAAATCTCGCACACGCTCAACGTTCAAATCCTCTACTTTCCGACGCGCTGGCCACACAGACAGAAAATGGTGGACCAAAGCGGGGGAAGAAGACGTCGGAGGAGCAGTTTAGGGCGATGCTGGACTTCATGGAAGTGGAAGAGACTTCGCTGTTGTGGAGGGTTTGCGAAGTGGCGCGCTGAATGGCCCGCCAACAGGCGGGAAGGCTCCAAAGACGGCCGGGTGGACGCGGATGGAAAGTTTTGTCAACGAGCGTGTTGCTGGGAGAAACCGGACGAGTAGTCAGGCGAAGGATCGATTCATCGCTTACAAGAAGAATTATAAGGCAGCAACCGCAGAAGAACTTCGCACTGAATGGGGATAACAGACGCTGACAGGCGTCGCGGTATTCATTCAGTGCCGGCGAAGTTAGATTCCATGTGCCCTATTTCGCGCGTATGGACGCACTGTATGTACTACGGGAGAATGTTCGTCCAACCATTGTGGTAGAAAATGGTGATGGTATGTTGCACGGGTTGTTGAATGCAGCAACTTGTATGATTATTATACTGTTTGTAGGTGTGCTGTTCACCACACTCCATGATGGCGATGATGATGCTGATGGAGATAGGAGGAATGAGCACGATCCAGATCGCCGGTAAAATTCCCCGATCCGCAGCACAGTGAACGGTGGACCTAATTATAGCCACGATGGAATGGATGGGAACTCGGTTCGCTATTCTGACATTGCGGCATCTTTATTTCTGTTCTAATCCGAGTGCATTTTTGTTTCACTAAAATCGCAGGTTCTTTCTCAGAGGAGCAATAATATATCAGATGCAGAAAGTGAGCATAATACTAAGAGTTTAATTCGCCGCAGCCGTGAGGAATTGGAACGAAGGGATGACCAAGTCGACATTTTTGATGAGGAGAAGCATGCAGACAGCCCACCATTATATTGTGCGCCTGCGGAAGGTAAGTAACCCTTTACAGTAAGCAGGATGACGCGGGTCATTGTACCGCTGTCACTTCCAATCATTTTATATTTTTTTCTTTTTTTACATTTTGTCAGCACCGCGACATAACCTCAACATTGACCGAGCCATTGGACTCAGAGAAGGACATAATTCTGACGCAGGGCCATCCAGACGATCTTCTACTGCGACATCCTCGTCAAGTTCATCGCGTTACGGCACCACACCCAGGCCCAGAAAGCGTGATCGCGAACTTGATGGACTTGTCGAGTTACTGGCGGAGGAGGAAGGAATTGCTGCAAGGCGACTTGCTTTGTACCGGTAAAGGCTGCAATGGGAGCAACAATTGGGACGCCAACAGGCGGAGAAAGCTGCAAAAGTAGCAACCAAACAGCTTGAGCTGGAAGAACGTAAGCTTGAATTGGAGCAGCAGCGAAGGTACAGGGAACATGAGTTTGAGGACAAGCGAGGAGAAGGGGAGAAAAAAAATCAGTTAATGATGATGATGGAACTGGATAAACAGGGAAAAAGTGCGGAGGAGATCGCAGAATTTCGAAAGCTGCCGTCCATGTAATTTTAATTAAACGAATGGACTCCTAATTTTCCTTAGCATTGACCTAATCGATTGTTGCAAGAGTTGAGTCTCCCGGCAGGCATCGATAGTGCATCAATGCCTGAAATTGGATCTCCTTCCTCCGATGCGATCCATCCGGATCACTAGCGTTTGAAAAATTCGTGCTATTAACATGCTGTTCACGTTGTATCTCTAGGAAAGATCTAAGCTCCTGGTCCTCAACTTCCCATTCATCATAGGCAGTTAGGGCGAAGTTGTTAAGCATGCAGCACACCAAAATCTGCCTCACCACCTTCATAGCATGGTCCTTTGTGTAGCCGGTGCGTACACGAACGGTGCGGCTAGCGCACAGAGGAAGACTTTCCTTAAGCGTCGTTCGCCGCTACTTAGCTGATACGCCCTTATAAAAGGGCTTACTAAGAGAGAACTCTCTTACACGGGGCCAAGATTCCACTTTGGTTTACCAGTTAGCACATGCTAACGCCTTAACACAAGTCCCCCTTAATAAGGGGGTAGCTAAGGGAAGAACTTCCCTTACTCTACTACACTCACTGCGCACGCGACCGGTCGAGCTCGTGCGTCCTGCATTCTTTTGAGTGAATGTAAACTGAATGTATATTTAATATGTAATTAGCCTAAATTAATTTAAACTAAGGTAAACTATATGTAATACTAAGTAGAACTTACTAAATTCGTACCTAGCTAAAATGTATTGTACACCACCTGTGTACTAACACGTGGCTGGCTGCCAAGCCTCCACCAAGGGCTCCTGTCCTGATTGGTTAAAATAACCAATAGGTCCAAACCTTTCGGACCGGTCAATACTGACCCCAACCGTAGTGTACCCACGTACACCACATACTAAATGTCGTAAATCGTGTTATAGTTGGGCCCAATAACGGGCCTTATTATAGGGCTTTATTATAGGGCCTTATTTAGGGCCTTATTTAGGGGGGCCGATTACGGACAAAAATCGGGTACGTAATCGTATACGATTGTGGGTACCACAGCGTATACAGTTGCGTGTACGATTGTGGGTACCACGGCGTATACAGTTGCGTGTACGACCGTGGTGCACATAGTCGGGACATAAACAGGGCATAGGAAGATGGGAAGATTACGTACAGGTACTCCGCGAACATCGACGAGCGGCGACGGAGGACGGACAAATCAGGTCGACTGGTCGACGGAGGACGCTGGAACGGGTAGTTCTGATTGGTGGACATTAGGAAATTAGTAGTTCTTAGGAAATAAGCAATAATAAAGTTCTTCTTTTGCGTTTGATCTAGCAGATCGTTTCCGGGACGGCACCTTTGCGCCTCCCTCATTAGTATACACATCTACGTCCCGGGCGGGAGAACTTTGTGCATTTTTGGCCCACCGGCAGACGTAGAGTGTTTAGAACTCACTTCGCAACTCTGCCCGCTGTGTCAGCGGTTCTTCAGTAAAGGTTTTTTGGTTTTGAGAGTGTGATTTAGCAGTGCTCTCACCTCTCCACGTTTGGTTCGCGTTTGGCCCCTAGAGTTCGGGTGCTATAAGCGCCCCACGGAAACTCTAGGTGGATTTTAGTGAAATTTATCCCCCCTCGTAGGTCTAGGCTAGGAATACAGATATTTGGGTGTTCCTTTAGCTGTTGAAGACTCGAGAGGCTCCGTGATCATGCAGTGAAGACTTCCACTGCATGATCAAGTACCCCCTTCGCCGATCAACACCTGATCGACACTCTGCAACTCGTGACCCGCGATCCACAACTCGCAGATCGCACCAACTTGTACCTGAGCGACTTTTGGCACCTGATCAAGTCTGATCACCGCTGATCAACTACTGTTTGTGCCTGATCGAGCCTGATCAAGTCTGATCACCGCTGATCAACTACTTTTGGTGCCTGATCAAGCCTGATCAAGTCTGATCTCCGCTGATCAACTACTTTTAGTGCCTGATCGATCTCAGCCGATCAACTACTTTTAGTGCCTGATCAAGCCTTATCAAGTCTGATCACAGCTGATCAACGACTTTCTGTGCCTGATCGATCTCAGCCGATCAACTACTTTTAGTGCCTGATCAAGCCTTATCAAGTCTGATCACAGCTGATCAACGACTTTCTGTGCCTGCCCAAGCCTGATCACTGCTGATCAAGCCTGTTCGCACCTGACTCGAGCTCGATTATATCGGATCACGTCTGATCAGCACCTCGATCAACTCATTACAAGTTCCCCAATCTTGCATCAAGGAATTGCCGTGTTTACATCCCCACCACCTGGAGAGCGACCCACGCCTAAGCCGTCTGGTACACAAGGTAAGCAGAAACACAAGCAGTCAAGGATAAAAGTAGGACCCCCTTCGTTAGTCGGCAGTCCGGGCGCCGTGGTACCGCCTGATCAAGCGTCAAAAACTTTGATCAGCCGCACCACCACATAAATGTAACCAGAATGTAACCCTGTTACATCCTACCCCATCAAGATTATTGCTTACGCAATAAATCAATTTGAGTTGGAGAACTCCAACTGCCAGAACTACTGGCTGACCATGAGCACCATTAGTGGTGCTGAGGATGGAAACTATTCCGATAACTCGGAGGTAGATGCCCTTGGGGATATCTCCCCAAAGGCTGACCACTCTGACAGCGCCGAACAGCAATGTTGGTCATCCAATCCATTCCCCACACGTGGGTAAAACGCGCTAACTCGTGCGCCACCTCTACCTACTACGGATGATGCATCCGGGTCGCCGAAGGCGACCATCACCAATGAACCGGACACGGTTCATGAAGCCCGACATGAAGTACAGGCAAGTAGGGGACCTCGTGACCCTCAAAAGAAGGTTAAGAACGAGGTCAAGAGAGGTTTTGCCTCCTATAACCCTGGTCCTGCGGTTGTACTGCTGCGTGAAATTGCGCGCCGGAAAAAACTCCTGGCCAAACTGCTATCGCCTAAGCAGTTCACTGCCAAGTCCTACCGAACGCGCCTCGGGAAACAGGCACGCGGTGCCCTCGTGGGGATCCTCCGCGAGGTTCCCTACGTTCTCTTACGGGACGAAAGTGTCGAGGACGCAGAACGGGCGTTCCGCTCTTGGGCGGAAGGGGAGAAGCGCCTCCCCAACTTTAATGCGCTGTACAACATCTTTTCCGAGCCCGACGTTCGGGTAGAGAGGGCGTTACGCTTGGCATATGCCCAGACCAAAGCGCAAGGGAAATTACCTGCCTCTTACTACACGCGCCCTGCTCTCGATGTGGTGCCGGAGAGCAATTCAAACTCTGCATCTGCCTCAGGCAAACTCCCAACTACTGGGAGTGAAGGGGATTTTTCAGCCCCTTTGGACGTTGACTCTCCGCGGGGTTCTCCCGCTCGAAAGTGTCAACGACGTCAAGGCAATCCTGCCGCAGAAGAGTCTCGGACTCCCACGAACTATGGGAATGAGGATAACCCTTCCACTTCACCAGGTACTGTGTCTCACCCCGGTGATGGCGTCGTGCCATCAGACGTTCCATATGGTAATGTGGAGTACCCTCCGTATCTAGGACTGGAGGAGGAGGTCGCGCTATTGCGACGTGAGTTCCACGAGCGCTATGATCTACACAGCCGTCGCATCCAAGATGCCCAGGAGAGACCCCGCGCCGAGGGGAGTGCGAGTGAACGCATAGATGGTCGGCTTGCCTCCTTCGAGTCTCTCGTGGCGGAGCTTCAGGGTCGTATTTCGACCCTGTCGGAGATGTTCCGACCTGTCGTGCCTTTCGGCTATCCGACTTCCCACCCTCCTTCAAGAGGGTACCCGTCTCCGGGTTCTGGTATGGCTTAAGCATACCCACATAGAAGGTTGGATGCGTACGCATCGCCTTCGGGATGTCCAAGGTATACTACAAGCCCTTTCGGGCTAGTACCTTAAAAGGTCCCACAAACCTGGGGCGCAGTTTATTTTGCAACACGTTGGAAACTGCATGTGTAGGAAGATTTTCCGCGTTTAATAAAACACTTTCTCCTACTTTGTACACCTTTTCGTTGCGCCTCCCCTTGCGGTCAGCTTGCTCCTTCTGCTTTTCTTGTCTTTCTGCCATGGCATCGCAAACTTGTCGTAAGACACTAAGGCGCGTCGATAAGAACTTATCAATGTGCTTTCGCACAGATACAGGGCTGACATCGGGGAATCCTCCCCCCTCAAGCCCTGGGCCACACACACGTGGCGTCAACGGAACTCGCGGATTCACTAATCCGTTCACGTAAAACGGGGTAAGCCCCGTAGATGCGTGGACCGAATTGTTTATAGCAAATTCGGCCATAGGAAGCATCTCACTCCAACTCTTTGATAATCCGGACATAAACTCCGGATAATATCCTCTACAACGCGATTAACGCGTACCGTTTGTCCGTCCGTCTGCGGATGATCCGCAGTGGACATGAGGAGCTTGGTGCCAAGAACCATAAACAACGCCCCCCCAAAAATGTACCGTAAAACGGGGATTTCTATCCGACACAACGGAATCGGGTAGACCATGCTGTCGAAAGACACGGTCTAGGAACACGTTTGCTGTTCCTTGTCCATCAATGGACTCTGGCACCGCCGCCAGGTTAGCCATCTTGCTCAAACGGTCTACAAAGACCAATATGCCGGTGTTCCCGGCCTTATCCTTCGGAAAAACCGAAGATAAATCCATACGAATGGATTTCCAACACTCCGTTGGAACGGACAAGCTCTCCTAAGGCGCAGCTGAACTCGCAGAGGGTTTCACCCTCTGACACGTCTTACAGGTGCGTATATACGCACCGACCCACTTATACATGTTGGTCCACCAATACAAAGCGCTTAAAGCGCTGTAGGTCTTATCTCGACTTAAATGACCCCCGGTAGGGGCGTCATGTGCCTCAAAGAGGACTTTATACTTCAGTTCCTCATCATGAGGAACTAAAACCCACGGTGTGTCCTCCGCGCTCGTGCTATAATATAGCAAACCGTCACAGTACCTGTAACGGTGTAACCGAGCTTTAGCTCGACTTGACAGGGTAGGCTAAGACGGGCCAAGTCCCTTTCCACCCAACGCGATGATAAGCGCCGTACACTGTGGGTCTTTCCCATACGCCTGGCGTATGAGATCCACCACAGATGTGGTGACGAATGTCGCGTGAGCGAGCTCGTAATCGGGACGACGCGACAACGCGTCTGAAAGCACGTTCTACTTGCCAGGTTTATACTTAACCTCAAAGTTGTACTCCGTAAAGAAGGAGAGCCAACGGGCCATCCGTTGCGAGAGATGAGGCGACTTTGTCGCTGTCCGTAAGGACGCGTGGTCAGTATAAACCACGAACGGCTTTGAGCCGAGTAGGTGAACCCTAAATTTGACAAGAGCATACTTCATTGCAAAGTAGCTCCTTGTCATGAACAGGATAATTCCGTTCCGCAGCTTTAATCATCCTCGACTCAAACGCAATCACGCGTTCTCGTACCGCATCGTCTGCTTGTAACAAAGCTCATCCGATTGCAAAATCGGAAAACCACCTCCTACGGTCGGAAAAGTCGAAGAACTCTACTTGATTAGTTTCGATATATCTGAAAGTGCGTCACAGACGACACTAAAAGGTTTCCCAGAATCTGGGAGAGCAAGAACAGGGGCTTTCAATAAGCTCCCCTTAACCGCTTCGAAAGCGTTTTGGTGTTGGGTTTCCCAACACCAATCCACGTCCTTCTTAAGAAGGTCTGTTAATTTCTTTGCCATATCAGCGTAGTTCTAGCTGTACTTGTGGCGATAATTGGCTACTCCAAGTCACTTCCGTAAATGTTTAAGATTTTCAGGCGAAGGCCACTCCACAGTGGCTTTCACCTTCGCGGAATCCGCCCGAACTCCATCTCTACCGATGAAGCATCCGATGAACAGAATTTCCGCAGCATCAAAGATACATTTGGATGCGTTTGCATATAACTTATTCTCTCGCATACATTCGATCACCGCTCGAAGGTGTATCAGGTACGTCTGAATATCAGACAAGTCGATTTTCCCACGGCTATGAACGAATATATCGTCGAAGTACGTCTGAGCGTACTTTCTATGAGGGCGGAAGAGTTGGGTCACCAAGCGATTAAAAGTCGCTGGCGCATTCAAAAGCCCCTGTGGCATAACAAGCCACTCCCACAGCATGCCACTAGGCGTGCTGACCGCTGTAAGCGGAATATCGGATGCTCGCATGAGCACCTGATAATACCCGTCCACCAGATCCAAGGCACTGTACACAGTACAGCCTGCCATATTGTTCTGGAGGACATCCTTCCGAGGAATCGGAGTTTGCATGAGTACAGAAGCTGCATTCAGCTTATTGTACGCATGCACAATGCGCCACTTTCCGTTCGGTTTCCAAACACAAAAAGTGGGGGATGAATGGGGAGACTTACTCTCCCGTACCATCCCTGCCTCTTCTTTCCCCTTGAAGAATGCGTCGATGACGTCGCATTGCTCCTTGGGGAGATTCCACTGCCTAGTGACGCAGTATTTGGTTCCGGGAACCAAATCAATTTCATGTCGGACTTCCCGATCCGGTGGTAACCCCATCGGCGGGTTGTCACTAATGACATCTTCAAATTCCTTTAGTAAGGAATGGTAAGAGTCCTCAGGATCCGCGAGGATCTTAATACCGCTTCGGGAATTCAATGCATGTTTGGTTTGCACCAAAACTGACTCGTCCATCGTGGATGAGGAGTTCAACTCCTCTTCTGGACGCAATACGACAACCTCGTCGATTTCACCTGCTTCACAGCAGTCTCAAACTCGTTGAAGGACATCTCCTCCAACGACAACAGTTCGTCTTCTCCAGGCAACCGTTCCAGGCTTACACCTTCCGTGACAACACCTTTCACGCTATTCAGCATCCGATATGACTGCTGACTACTAGCCTCGGGACTTATCCCGGGACCCAGATGGGGGGAGTCAACTTCGCCATCTATTGGAAGCGCATCGCACCTATCCACATAGGTCTCTACCTCTACCACCGGTGACTCGCCGGTCTCACCTAATAAGGCGTGGTCCGAATCAATTACGACGTGCGAAAGAGACGAACTACGGGTCTCTTCGCTTGGGAGCGCCTCGCGCTTAACCACAGGGGACTCTACCCCTACAACTGTAGTCGCAACTTGTTCGACGAACACGGCGTGGTCGGAATCAGTTACGACCTTTAGAAGAGACAAACTACGGGTTTCTTCTCTAAGAAGCGCCTTGCGCTTAACCTCAGAAGAATCCACCTCTACTACGGGCGACTCACCAGTCTCTCCTATCTCGGCGTGGGAATTAACCGCCGAATCCCCCTCGTCAAGGAACACTTCCTTGACCTCATTGGGACTGATCATCTCAGACATCCCAATCTCTGGCATCTTACGCCAGTATCGCTTTTGCGATCGAGCAAAGGTGGTTTCATGACTCGCCAATGCTTCACCCGATCGCGGGTGCGTTGAGCCAATGGACTTGGACTTCCAGTCTATCCATGGCTCGTGGAGTTCCAGCCACTTCATGCCCAGAATGAGGTCATACCTCGAGTCCAAATCCAGGACTAGGCAACGTTCTAAGCTGTCGAAGTCTGCAAACTTCAGCATAGGTCAATCGAGACCTTGGGTACAGAAACCCGTACGCCCGTCGCAAGACGGACCGTGCCAACGTCACGAGAACGTGCATCTAGGGCCTCGGCATACAGCCGACTCTTCACAACAGAAGATCGTCTGACATAATTGTCAGACGCTCCAGAGTCTATCTAGACTCTCCAAGGCTTATCAAAGCCTTTCACGTCCGCAAGGACTACCAGCAACCCTGGCTGGTACACCAACTCGGTGCTAGAAAGCACCGTTTCCCTCCGGGCTTTGTGCTGTAGTCCCCTACCCTGGGGTTTAACAGCACTGAGGGATCCACCAGTAGGGCTCCCCGCACCTACTGGGAGCCGTCGTTTCCCGACGGCTTGGGCAAGGGCTTTTTACCCGCCCTCGGCCCCTTATAGCGAGTGTCTCGCTGGGGATTTTTCGGACATCTGTTCCGCAGATGATCCGTGCTTCCACACAGGAAGCATCTCAGCAGTACATTCCGCTGCAGCATTGCCAGGAGCTCCGCTTCCTGACCTTGCAAGGTAGATTCACCGTGACTCTTAGCGGAAGGTTTCTCTTTCGCTTCGACATGACTAAGGTCCATGGGTTCGGGACCCACCTTAGAGTAACGAAAGTTCCTCTCGGCGTTGAACGCCATATTAAACGCCTCCCCCAGGGATTG
>CM047586.1:252826-266775 GCA_026184515.1 Peronosclerospora sorghi
CTGGCGTTGCTACGAATTCTGGATGTGTGTTACAACCTGCTGGTCGGCCGACCTATAAAGGTCCTGTCAAGACGGTCTACTTTGTCCTGGCTATTATCAGCCAATGGGATGGACGGACGTCTAGGCAGATGGTCGGCGGTCTTGTCGCAGTGGACCCTCGAGGTCGTTAAGTGCACCGGGGGCGAGGAAGAGATATTGGGCACATTAGCTGCCAGTATCACCCCTCGGTCTGAAGTGGACGAGGCATTGATAGCGATTACCCCGAGTAAGCAACCTCGGCAGTCAGTTTCGAGACCGCCACCGACCGTCGACCATGAGGAAGAGCTCTTGGTCTTAAGTTTTGACGGATCGGCAAGCGTGAAGAAGAAGGTCGGCGCCTATAGTGCCATATTGTGGAAGTTGCCACAATGGTCTATAGTTGCAGCCGCTGCCGATTTCACGCCGGATATTACTGTTAACAAGGCGGAGTACCGAGGTCTATTTCTATGTCTGGACCTGCTGTCTTCGCAAGAGAAGAGGCGAGTCATCATATGTGGTGACTCTAACCTAGTGATCAGGCAGATCACCGTAGAGATCGACTGCAAGGTTCCACGACTACGGACGCTAAATGATCGAGTAATGAAGGCATTGAAGGACCACCCCAATCACGAGCTATTGCACGTGAAACGGGACTGGACCAGAAGCGCCGACTACCTCGCGACCAAGGCCATGCAAGACCAGACCGGGGCTACGATCACCGAGAAGGCCGTTCTGGATGAATTGATAATATATAAACAGGCTCCCAGAAGTGATCGGACCCAAGAACGCCCCAGTCCAGGTGAATGTGATGGTAGCGACTAGATCGAAAGCTCAGAAGTCTCGCCGACCGTTCCCGAAGGAAAGTTTGAACGAATACGCAGTGCAACAGTTAAGGATGGAACGTATCCTCAAGGCGCAGGACGAAGAAGAATGGATTATGAACCTGAAGACCTACCTGCGTGGTGAACTGTCCAAGTTGACGAACGATCAAGCGAAAGAGTGCATCAAGATCGCGGATAGCTACGAAGTGGATGATAATGGAATATTGTATTACTGCCACGATGCCGACCAAGGCAGTGCAGACCGGGACCGATTGGCGACCCGAGTTGCTGCAGCCGGATGTCCTTCATCACTATCACGTGAGTCTAGAAGAGGGACATCAGGGTATAGGCAGGACCTATCACAAGATCAGGTCCCACTTCCACTGGAGAGGTCTTTTCCGCAGTGTGCAGAAATATGTGGGCTGTTGCACGGATTGCGAGGCCGGAAAGGGTATACCGGTAATCAAGGGTCGATCGCCCGGAAATATCGAAGCTACCTACCCTTTACAGGTCATAGCGACGGACCACATACCGTCACTACCTAGATCGACGCGCGGCAACACTGAGCTGCTGATCTGGGTAGACCTGTTCACTGGTCTAGTTATTGCGAAGGCAAGTGCATCTCGGTCTGCGGAGCAGATAGCCCAGAGCTACGAAGAATGTGTGTTCCGAAGATTCGGCTCCAGCGAGGTCATCAGAAACGATCGGGAACCCGGTTTTATGGCCGAGGTGTTCCGGTCGTTCAATTACATGCTGGGCCAGAAACAGAGTGCGAAGATGGCATATCGTCCGCAAGCAAATGGATCGGCGTAACGCATGGTGCAGACCATAACGAGGGCGATCAAGATATACGTTGCTGATACAGACCAGCGAGATTGGGACGAGTATGCAGAAAGGCTGGTGTTTGCACTCAACTCGTCGACCGATCGGGTCCGAGGAGAAACGCCTTTTTATCTGACATATGGATGGGACCCTCGGTCGACACTGGAAGCTGCGATACCCATTGGTTGCACCCGGACCCGCGATCGAGATGCTCGACGCTGGCGCATTCAGGTCCAGAAACACTACCAGCATGCAAAAGAAGTCGTCAACGAAAAGCTGCGTTAGGCCACACAATACCGGGCAGACCGGACCAATGACCAGGTCCGACCCCACGGTATAGAACCAGGGGCGAGGGTATGGCTATACCTAGACCGAGTGAAAGAGGGCTATGCGAAGAAGCTGGCTCACATGTGGCACGGCCCTTTCCGTGTTGCCGAGCTGATTGGTGAGCACGCTGTCCGTCTAGTAACAACTGGTACAGATTACAAGGTCTTCCCGATTGTGCATGTGTCCAAGTTGAAGCTGGTCCGAGAATTTCCTGATCGACCCAAAACTCCCTGTCTGGTAGACGAAGAAAAAAAGATTTGATTTCGATGAAGCGTTACTTCCGGAGGACAGTTGGTAACGACCATTAGAGGAAGACGAGTTTGAAGTGAAGAAGGTCTTGGAAGTTCGGTCGACCAAGAAGACCAGGTTCGGTCGGACTCACCGAGAGTACCTGGTCCGATGGAAGGACCATGATGAATCAACTTGGGTCGACGAGCTCGACTTGAATTGTGGGGCTCTTCTACGAGAGTTCGAACGAGAACGAGTCAGTCGTAATCGCTTCGCATGATGCAGACCCATGAAGACCAAGACCAAGACACGCAGTAGCATCGTTCGGTCTAGACCGGTGTGAAGATGTGGAAGGTCTGGAGTTGATGTGAAATTGTGATGAACTGTGACGGATTGGAATAGCGGAATGATGAATGTGATGACTATTTTTCGTGATGGGAGTGGAAATGTTTACGAAGCAACTATGGAGAGAGTGGTAAAATTAGTTCAAGTGATTTGACGATCGGACATATGAAAAGAAATGATGACATGTATTACAAGTTATCTGGTCGACTACCTACGACTTCAATTGCTATCGCCCCACAGACGGCCGATGACCATTGACGGATGATGTTCCACTTGATCCTGAAACTGGTTACGCCAGGGGTCCTTCCGGTCAAGCTGGACCAAAGCATCCTTGAGGTCCGCGACCGGCTCAGCGCAATCAAGACCGGGGTACCATGTGCCGTCGTCGGCCAGCAGTCTGGTCTTCTCAACGCGACGCCTCGGCATGTGGAGGAACACCGGGTACAAGAACACGTCGACGTCACACTCGCGGGCTCGCATCCCGTCCAAAATGTACTGGCACAGGGACTGACAAGCCTCTCCCGCCCGAATTCGACGTCGCTTGCGCTTGCTCTGGAACGTCGCCAGGCCCAGATCTTGTCGCACCCTGTCGGGGGGAAGCATCAAGTAGTGGGACGCTTCCCAAATTGCTTGGCCGTGGATCTTGTTGAGATTCTTCACCCGGCCTATCAAAGTGCCGATACACGGAGTCAAGTGGAACACAAGTCCTATCTTGGGGTGTTCGAAAATTTTCCATGGCTCATCGCCGTATAGGCGGGAGATCTGCGCCGACGTAATCAAGTCCGCCCTCCATGAAGACGTGGAAGGGGTTTTCTTGGCCGGTGGAAAAAGCCAGGGGTCCGGGCGGGAGAAAGACCGGGCCAGAAGCTGCTTGGTCAGGGTAGACCGGCGCAAACAGCCAATTTGCCCCGACGACCACGGCAAAGTGATTTCAAACGTCCGCGGCGGAAGGGAGCTGGTGTAAACCGCCATGTTCTTCAGTAGAGCGTACTTGTGAAGCTCGGATGTCCCGGGGAGAACCGAAGGCGCCCGCTTCGCTGATGTCGATACTGGTGTGGCGTCACTTGGCTAACCAGTCTTCTGTTCTGACCCCAATGTCGACGCCACTTGGATGAAACTTTCACGTAAATTCGTTCGTTACTTGGACTGGATGGGGATCATGAACTCGGAATCGACGGACCCTTCGCTGGAGTCCTCCTCAGACGAGACCCATGTGTGCTGGATGCGACTTGCAGTAAGGCGCGAGGGCGCTCGACTTTCCGAGGGGCTGTAGATGTCGTCCGTGTCCGAGTCCGAGTCCATGAGAAGCGCCTGTGTCTTGGCTCGCTTATGGGACACTGCACGCTTCCCCCCGATTCCGGGTCCGCGCGCAGTGCCCCGCTCCCTCGAGCTACTCGGCGCGTCCACGCGCTTCTTTGACTTTGGTGTAATTTCAGACTGCTGAATATCAGCCAATGAACGAAGCCGGTCTTGGTCCTGCTTCAAGCGGTCTTGGTCTTTCCCCGAGGCGACTAAGGTTGCCGATGCGGTCCAACCTACGCTGGAGGAAGCAGTCGAACACGGAGGTAGCAAGTTCATCAAGCGCTGGCGGCACTGGTCTAGTGCCACCTGACGACGACCCGACTCTTGCGTCCAAGCGTCGGACCTCTCTTGACAGGACCGGGCCTTCCCGGTCTGATCTTGAATCGCAATTTGCAACTTGGCAATGCGTCGCGCGAGGTCGTCGCCTTGCATGCGCAGTGAAGTCGCGTCAAACTGTCCGTCAATCTGCGGCCGACCGAACAGGTGAAGCAATGTTGGGCGACTCGGTGCATAGAGTTTCTGCAAGAACAACAAGAACAAGCGTCAAAGGGAAGCATAAGAAGATCGAGTGCAGTAAAGGCAGTACCTGACGCAGGTGTCGAAGATGTTTGGTCCATGGTGAAGAAGTGTGAGTGACCAAGGTCCAGTTGGTCAAGTGATGGGTGAGGTCAGACCGTTATCGTTGTGCGACACGGTCTGACTCAGGGGCGGCTGTTGTGAAGTGTACCACAAATTTGGTCACTTTTGGTCAAGGCAGTTGGTCGAGTTTCCGATTGGTCTAAACAAGGGGGGCTTTTTAGCCTATCAAATTCAAGGAGTATCAAGAACGCTGGTCTTGGGTGAGTCACCTGATTTTGGGTATTTTACATAATTTTGTGTGGGTACATTAGGGACCATAGGGAGGTAGTATTATTGGTTAGTTGCGGTTTCTCCAAGTAAGAGTCTTTTGGTTACGCATTTTCCGGTAAAGGTTTTTGGTCTAGGAATAAGTGGCAAAAACCTCTTCTGGTCTTGGTCTACACCTCAGCAAGGGGTCTCCGTTCTTCTTTTCACGTACACTAGTCGCCTCCGCCCGCCGCGGAGTGTTTGGGGGAAGAGGGTTGAATTATCCCCTCTCGCCTATTATACCCGGTCTGGACGCACCGCACACGCACTTTGTCCACCGGAAGTCCCTCGACGGGAGTACGATTTGGCGATCTAGACACTTTAAGTCAAGTACGTTTGGAACTTGCTATTCACTGGATTGGTCTTTACGTGGAGATATCGTTTGTGGAGTTTCACGAGCATATTGGGTCTTCACGTGGACATATTGGCTCATTGCAACATTGGTTGGAGTTTAGACCGGTTTTGGTCTTCTATCATATTGGTCAGGGGCTAGACCGGTTGATTGGTCTACCCTCTATTATTTCGTATTGGTCAGGTCTAGATCGTTTGGACGATCGACCTATTGTAATTTATCTTTTGGAAGTGTTTCTGGTCTGTACGTACCTGGGGTGAAGAGTTCCGCCCTAGGTACACCTAGCCAGCACGGTCTCCGATATTCAATACAGAATCAGATCAATATGCGATCCCGATCCACCGAGTGTGGAACTAGCCCATTCCATCGGGTACACAAGGTGAGATGAACTTAAGTGAATCACACCAAGTGTCTTTGGATGATGACCGGTCGTCTGCCATCAGCGGACGATCGGACCAGATTTCGAGTGGAGGTCCGCGGGGTACCCCCCGTAAGTTGGAAGGCTGGGCACGATGGTGGTGTTCAGGTTGTAGATACAAATGTATTCGATTTCGAACTTGACTCCACCACACTTAACTTCAGAGGAATCCACCTCTATCACTGGCAACTCACCAGTCTCGCCTATAACGGCGTGGGGATTTTAACCGCCGAATCCCCCTCGTTAAGGAACTCTTCCTTAACACCATTGGGAATGATCATTTCAGACATCCCAATCTCTGGCATCTCACGCCAGAATCGATTTTTCGATCGAGCAAAGGTTGTTTGATGACTCGCCAATGCTTCACCCGACCGCGGGTGCGTTGAGCCAATGGATTTAGACTTCCAGTCTATCCATGGCTCGTGGCGCTCCAGCCACTTCATGCCCAGAATGAGGTCATAACTCGAGTCCAAATCTAGGACTAGGCAACGTTCTAAGATATCGAAGTCTGCAAACTTCAGCTTAAGGTCAATCGAGACCTTGGGTACAGAAACCTGTACGCCCGTCGCAAGACGGACCGTGACAACATCACGAGAACGTGCCTCTAGGGCCTCGGCATACAGCCGACTCTTCTAAACAGAAGCCCGTCTGACATAATTGTCAGACGCTCCAGAGTCTATCAAGACTCTCCAAGGCTTATTAAAGCCTTTCACGTCCGCAAGGACTACCAGCAAACCTGGATGGTACACCAACTCGGTGCTAGAAAGCACCGCTTCCCTCGGGGCTTTGTGCTGTAGTCCCCTACCCTGGGGCTTAACAGAACTGAGGGGTCCCCCAGTAGGGCGCCCCGCACCTACTGGGAGCCGTCGTTTCCCGACGACTTGGACAAGGGCTTTTTCCCCACCCTTGGTCCCTTGTAGCGAGTGTCTCGCTGGGGATTTTTCGGACATCTGTTCCTCAGATGATCCGTGCTCCTACACAGGAAGCACCTCAGCGGACCACGCCGCTGCAGCATAGCCAAGAGCTCTGTCTCGAAGCTCTGCGAAAAAGAGTTACAGTGACTCTTAGCGGGAGGTTTCTCCTCCGCTTCGACCTGACTCAGGTCCATGGGTTCGGTACCCACCTTAGAGAAACGGAAGTTCCTCTCGGCATTAAACGCCATCTTAAACGCCTCCTCCAGGGATTGGGGTCAGCATCGGAACAATTCCGAACGTTCTGGCCCTTCGCTCAGGCCTCCCATGAAGACGGGGATGGACACATCGTCCGAATACGCTTTCGCGTACATCCCTGCCAACAGGGTCTTAAGCTCCTGGATATAAATCTCCAGGTCCTTAGTGCCTTGACGGCACCTCAGGAACGCCAGTTGATTCTGGAAAATCAGATCAGGCGTTGCGTACATGTCCATGAACTTCTGCTTAAGGACCTTCCGTGTTGGGGACACGTCCGTGACTGACTCCGAACACGTAAACGCCCATGTACGGGCTTTTTCCGTAAGATGGGTCAATGCAAGTCCACTTGCAAGTGATCAGCGGTCATATTCGCTGTGGCGAAGGCCGTTTCGACCTCTCGCAACCACACTTTAAGGTTGTCACCCTTCTCTCCGGTGAACTCCTTTATCTTAAACGATAATGGACGGCGCACCCCCGTGGAATGACCTCCACTACAACTCGCCTCATGAGAGATGAGGGCATTTACCCTTGCCTTTACGGTCTCAAGGCCCTGCTTTACTAGGAGCTTCATGTCTTCTTCCCCCGTTAAGGGTAACAGCCTTTTAAAGGCTTCCTGCTGGACGAGGGTCAAACTATCCCAATCGTCCTGATTCATCCTTTGCAGAGGATGCCTAGTCTACCAACACAGGTGTTGGATTGACTACATGTGCTACCAGATGTAGCCGGAGCGTATACGCACGGTGCGGCTAGCGCACAGAGGAAACTCTTCCCTAAAGCGGTAGCTACCGCTACTTAGCCGATACGCCCTTGTGAAGGGCTTAGTAGGAGAGTTCTCCTACTCGGGGCCAAGATTCCCGGGTTGGTTTACAACTTAGCCTTAACGGCTGTATTACCTTTACGGGATGTAAGTAAAGGGAGGGCTACCTCTTACCTACGACACTCACTGCGCGCGCGACCGGTCGAGGTAGCACGTCCGCAAAATAGAGTGAAATGTAAACTGAATATATTTAATATGTAATTAGCCTAAATTAATTTAAACTAATATAAACTATATGTAATACTAAGTAGAATATTCCTAATTCGTACCTAGCTAAAATGTAGTGTACACACCTGTGTACTGACACGTGGATGGCTGACACACCACCACACCAAGGGCCCCTGCCCTGATTGGTTAAAATAACCAAAGGTTAAAACCTTTCAAACAGGTCAATACCGACATCAACCGTGGTGTACTCATGTACACCAACATTATACGTAACTCGAATGTAACCCCGTTACAGTTCCAAAGCAGCTAAAAATGCATAAATGCATAAGCGACCACTGTGGTCGCGCTTCACTTGAAGTTTGTATATAGTCTCAGGCCAGACTATATACATCCCTTGAAAACTTCAATGTGACATTTTTTGTTAAAAATAGTCTGTATACTTAATTATTACAATTAGGTAGGACTATTTTTTTTTAGTTAGCAATCTGTATTTCTTACCTTTTAGGTGCTAAAAATACGGCATCCGTACGCGGTTCTGAGTACTGCCTATTTTTGCACAGATAAGTTGTGTAGGTACCAAAACAGCTGTTGGAGGTATAGTACACCTTCAACAGCTCATGCATATTCGTGTTAGGCTAGCTAATCACTTCTCAATAAACTTTGCATTAGATAAATATCTAGTTGCATTCACTTCGTCGGACGCTTAATAATCTCTCAACGGGTTTCACTCTCGTAACCTAGCTGTAATTGGTTGTCGGGATATAGACAAGAGACGTTTTGGTATATTTACCTATATTGTACGACGTTTGCGACTAGAGTTTCCTACATATCTACGCTACGATGGACGATAACACCTTTCAACAGGTTATGAGCCCAAAGGGTCATGCCGTATCAAGTGAAGACGGAACAAGTCGGCCCCCATGGGAGCCGAAGGGATGCAGATTCTGGAGATGTTCAAGAAAATATGCGACCGCGTCGTGAAGGGGTTGAAAATTATTGTAATTCCCCGTAATTAACAACACAAAGAGGTATTAAGCCAGTCCTCCTTGTTTAACTTCCCGGGTACTTAATACTTCCGTCCGAACCAACAAATCAATCAATTACACTTGGCGTGCACTTCACAAGGCTGTCCCGGGCTGCCCCCAACACTTGAGCACTTCAACAGGCTGCTGCTTCACTCACTAGGGCGTGTGCTCACTGACTTCCTTGTGTTACACTTGGTTTTTGTATGCGGTTAAAAAGGAAAGGTTTTTGAAAGCCGCCAGAGACCTGTGCAGTACAGGGGGAATTTCGTTCTATTAAGTGTTACTAACTCCTACATCAAAGTCAATCACTTTTCTCACCCACTACTTCTTGGTTACTTCAGCGCTGACTTCAATACTGGACTCTGGGGCCGTCTCAATCCTCTGTAATTTGATTGATCAGATTTGCCGTTGCAATATGGCCGCCGCATCCTCTGAAACTTGATTGATCAGTTTTGACATGGCGATCTGTCCGTCGCGATCTGGCCGTCGCACCCTCTGGAACTTGATTGATCAGTTTTGATATATTTGCCGTTGCAATTTGGCCGCCGCATCCTCTGACACTTGATTGATCAGTTTTGACATAGCGATCTGGCCGTAGCACCCTCTGGTACTTGATTGATCAGTTTTGACTTATTTGCCATTGCAATCTGGCCGCGGCATCCTCTGAAACTTGATTTGATCAGTTTTGATATAGCGATCTGGCCGTCGCGATCTGGCCGTCGCGATCTGGCCGTCGTACACTCTGAAACTTGATTGATAAATTTTAACATCGCGAGCAATCTGTCTGTCGCGATCTGGTCTTCGCACCCTCTGAAACTTGATTGATCCGTTTTAACTTCGAGAGCGATCTGTCCGTCGTGATCTGTCCGTCGCAATCTGTCCGTCGCACCCTCTGGAACTTGATTGATCAGTTTTGACATCGCGATCTGGCCGTCGCACCCTCTGTAACTTGATTGATCATTTTTGACATTGCGATCTGTCCGTCGCGATCTGTCCGTCGCAATCTGGCCGTCGCACCCTCTGAAACTTGATTGATTAGCTTTGACATCGCGATCTGTCCGTCGGAATCTGTCCATCGCAGGTTGCTGATGATTGGTCAAAATCACTCATCCTAAATCAAAATACTTCATCACTTGAGAACATTCAAGACCATCCAAGCGAGAGACCCAAGCAGCCGAGGGCGCCTAACTTTTCGTTGGCTCTGCCTCTCAGTACGGACCCGCCGTTTTGCTGGTAAGTTGCGCCTATGTCTTGACTCCCTTATGTAATGCTAACAATTCTCCTTCACAGTCTGTTGGCCTCGTAATATCATGTGCCCTAGCGCCATTCGATGATGCATTATGATGCCGAGGACGCATGACTTTTCGTTGGCTTCATTCTCATGAACGCACCCGCCGTTGTTCTAGTAAGTTTCGCCTATGTCTTGACTCCCTTCTGCAATGCTAACAGTTCATCTTCACAGTTTGTTGGCCTCGTTATATCATGTGCCCTAGCGCCATTTGATGATGCATTATGACGCCGAGGGCGCATAATTTTCGGTTGGCTTCACTCTCATGAACGAACCCGCCATTGTGCTGGTAAGTTGCGCCTATGTCTTGAATCCCTTATGAAATGCTAACAATTCTCCTTCACAGTCAGTTGGCCTCGTTATATCCTGTGTCCTAGCGCCATTCGATGATGCATTATGATGCCGAGGGCGCATGACTTTTCGTTGGCTTCACTCTCATGAACGCACCCGCCGTTGTGCTAGTAAGTTGCGCCTATGTCTTGATTCCCTTATGCAATGCTAACTGTTCATTTTCACAGTCTGTTTACTTGATTATTTGATGTGCCTTAGTGTACCTAGTTGTTGGACCTCGAATTAGGCAGTTATGATGCTGAAGACGCTCAACTTAGCGTTCAGCGTCACTGCTATGATGCTAGAGCTAAAGCAACTGTGTCGAAACATTGTAAAATGTGGGAAGCATTACTTGGCACTAGTAATGAATTGAAGCATCTTGTTAGAAGACAGAAGCTTCGCACTACTAACAATGTCGCACTAAGTGTTCGTATTGTTCACTTATTGAAGGCATTGAACAATCTTTGTCACTAATATTCAGTGTTTGAAGGAATCACCAGCGTAACAAACGTCATCGCGTTAGTATATAGAATTTGGCGATAGAAAACATACTAAGCATTGATAACTGCCATAGTTCATCTTTTATATGCTATAAATATAGCTTCCACTTCACCACAATCGCCCCTTGCGTAACTTTAGCATAAGCGAGCAAAAGGCACGCACAAACACACACCTTAATGATCACACTTTAGATATTTCGCGCAGAATCTTCATCCATAGGTGTAGTGAAAATCGGAACCTCACTTTCCTTGCATACATCCATCATTCTGTTCCACGTACTTTCGCCTTCGAAAACGTAACAAGAAGCCGCTATGAAGAGGTAATAGCGGGCCCTGCTGAGTGTTACTATCGATCTCGATGGGTAACCTGCAAGGAATCCCAATGTATGTGATCGAAGCATAGACACAATAACGATATCCGCTTCACGACCCTGGCTAGAATCGGTTGTAGCCACCTCAATGTCCAAACTTTCGTCATATGCTTGACCTACGTATCGTAACTGTCTCTGTATAGCCTTGACTTGTTGTAGATATGGTGAGATAACTAACAGTGATTTTCTTACGGCCGTATGTGTTCTTCGCATTCCACTCTCCAACATAACGGATATCTTCCCAAATAAGTACATAACCATGGCCAACTCGATAATATTATGATGCCTGTACTCTTGACGTTCCACTTCTCTCATCCACTATTGAGGGCTAATCCATACAACTCGATTACCTTTTAAACTTCGCTTCCCAGAAAGGTCACGACTAACAGGCTCAACCCAATCCAGTATATCCAGACTATGAAACCGCATTCCATCCAAATAATCCCTTGAAATAGCGGCTCTATCTCGAATTGTATACGGATAGAACACTTGCAACAATATCGTGATCTGTGGATTACTCCTAAATTCTGCAGTCATGGTAACTCCAGGGAACTCTGGTGATAGGTTATGGCTTGCGCGACAATGTTCTATGGAGTGTAACAACCCCCAAGTAATTTTATGACGACGAGAACCTCCGCGAAACCGATGCCTCAACTTTTCATCAATAGAAGAGTATGCGAAAAGCTGGAAGGGATCCCCCAATGATACAAGAGCTTCCTCTTTGGGTCTAATAGCCTGTAATAACGCCACTTCAGCTGTTTGGGCTCCTTCATCATTGATAATCACATCATAAGATATTGTGTGAAAATCCGGTCGTCCTAATTGTGCCAGAGTGGCAACAATTATACGTGCTTGCTCTAGTTTCTCCATCTCTTTCACTCTTAATCGTGCACGAATGTCTTTTCGTACCACACATCCCTCTAATGAACATCGCTCTCTCTGCAATATCTCCGAAAGGAAACTTCGCTGATACGGTTCAGCATCCAATAGTGCCATTGTACCCTTTATATCACCCAAACGCACTATATCTTTATCTGGTATTGCATTGGAATCCATCAACCTTTTGAGATCCTCGTCAATGGCTGCATTAGTTTCTGAAACAATATCAATTCGAAAATGTGGAAACACCGCTAATAACGTCAACACAACAGCGGTTATTGTAGATGTTTTCCCACATCCATAAGGACCACGAGCAAGAACAATTTATTTTGTCCCCACAGCTTCTCGTACCACCTTTAACTGATCCACATCTAGCGTACGCTGAAATTCTTCATATATCTGAGTCTGCTCCAATCTCTTCATCACTGATGCATCTCTCTGCGACTCAATCGTCTCTCTTTTAGTCATCAATTATAATAACGGAGATGGTGGCTCCCTGGTCATTCTATCTACCGTGCTAAATCGTCTAACATAATTCATGATTTTGGCCTCGGGTAACCATCGTAAGCCGTCAATGTTTCTATGTAGATCCTTCACATTGGCAGTGGTTATGATAAAGTACCGGAATCCAACAAAACATACTATTCCCCAACCCAAAAACTTCAATTCCCGATATCGTACGATGCATAGTCTTCCATAATCCCATTTCTGCAAATGAACTGTACTCACGGACACATCTTCATTCCCGAAGTCCCCATGTACTTGCAAGTATAACACCCCTCTCATCAATGGATTAATATGGTCGGGACTATGACCAGAGTCGTATACTTTCCATCGTCTCTCTAAACACTGCCCTATTCCATAGGATGTAACATAACGCTTCGTTGTTGACTCAATATCCTTTGGATCCCATTTACCCTCATAATGAATTGTATCGGTAACAGAAGATGCCTCTAGGTGCGCTATTAAACACATAGTAAGAAGATAATCATTCACTGACGTGAACCTATCCATATACACCTCCCGAAACTTGAAATACCGCCAATGCCTGCATTGCCCTCGATAACGGAATTGCGGTATCGTAACGTCATACTGCAAGCAACATAATTCATCTCTGCAGGGCCCATAACTTCCACCCCAACACTCCCGAAGGAACACCGCTAGAGATTCTGAACCTCTAAGTAGAAGTGTAACCACAAACAACACCTTTATTGCATCTACCGGGCTGATCGATTTGAGTTGTCGCCGCCCACCAAGTTCCTTATGAAAACTCAAAGACGTGGCGTCATTAATAACAATTCCTGATTGAACCTTAGCCTTATCAATTTCTTGACACCACTCCCTTTCAACATCTGACACACGTGTAAACACTAGCATCGCAGTTGATCCTGGTTGACACTTACTTCCCCACAATAGATGTGGTTTGTCTGCTGGAACCATACCTCCGACAAACTGATATGGCCGATATTCGTCCAACCTCTGAGCCTTTGTTTGAATTGCTTCTGTACCAACATCGGCTACTAGGGTGAGATAGCTCAAAATTTCTCCACACACCTCTTCATATTCATCCTTTCCAGGTGTGGGTAAAACCACCCCTTCAGTAGTACTTGTATCTTGCTTTTCCGACATTCCACAACCTGGTTTGCAGGGTAACACATCTTCTTTTGGCGCCAAACTCTCTTCATCTTCATTACTCTTACTGGAATCGGAATCTTCTGTCGACCCGGCCAGATCAATCATTACCGGAGGAGCTGGCTTCTCTTCTTCCTCATGCTCTACAGGCATCTAGATGCCGCATCAGATAGTGTAACTTCCACTGTTTGCTCACTCGTTGAACCAGTTTCTTGAGTTTCCACAGTGTGATGTTCCATATCTGCAACATTC
>CM047586.1:280598-308826 GCA_026184515.1 Peronosclerospora sorghi
TTCCTCTCGGCGTTGAACGCCATATTAAACGCCTCCCCCAGGGATTGAGGTCGGCATCGGAACTGTTCCGACCGTGCTTGGTCTTCTTTCAGGCCTTCCATTAACACGGGAATGGACACATCGTCCGAGTACGCTTTTGCGTACATCCCTGCCAACAGGGTCTTAAGTTCTTCGATGTACGTTTCCAAGTACCTAGTTCCCAGACGGCACCTTAGGAACGCCAGATAATTCTGGAAAACCAGATCAGGCGTTGCATGCATGTCCATAAGCTTTCGCTTAAGGACTCCCCAGTTCGGTAACACGGTCGTGACCGAATCCTGACACGTAAACGCCCATGTACGGGTTTTGCCCGTAAGATGGGTCACTGCAAGTCCCACTTTCAAGTGATCAGCGATCACATTCGCTGTGGCGAAGACCGTTTCGACCTCTCGTAACCACACATAAAGGTTATCACCCTTTTCATCGGTGAATTTCTTGATAAGAGAGGAAAATGGGGGACGCATCCCCGTGGAACTGTAGCCGGTGCATAAACGCACGGTGCGGCTAGATCACAGAGGAAGACTTTACTTTAAGCGGCGTTCGCCGCTACTTAGTCGATACGCCCTTGTATAAGGGCTTAGCAAGAGATCACTCTCTTGCTCGGGGCCAAGATTCCCGGGGTGGTTTACAGTTAGCTTTCGCTAACGCCTTGTAATAATGCTTCCCTTATGAAGGGAAGTAGCGTAAGGGAGAACTCCATTACGCTACAATACTCACTGCGCGCTCGACCGGGCGTGGTCGCGCGCCTAGCAGTCTTAGGTATTTTTGTAAACTGATTTATATTTAATATATATAATTGGCCTAAAATAATTAAACTGATGTAAGCTATATGTAATACTAAGTAGAGCTATTCAAGTTGAACCTAGCTGAAATGTAGTGTACACCACCTGTGTACTAACACGTGGCTGGCTGTCACGCCTCCACCAAGGTCTCCTGCCCTGATTGGTTAAAATAACCAATAGGTCCAAACCTTTCGGACCAGTCAATACTGACCCCAACCGTAGTGTACTTACGTACACAACAAAACTAAATGTAACCAGAATGTAACCCTGTTACATCCTCCCCCATCAAGACTATTGCTTACGCAATAAATCAATTTTAGTTGGAGACATCCAACTGCCATAACACTGGCTTACCACCATGAGCACCTTTAGTGGTGCTGAGGATTCTCCTCGCTAAGAACACTATTCCGATAACTCGGATGGGGATGCCCTTGGGGATATCTCCCCAAAGGCTGACTGCTCCGACAACGCCGAAAGGCGATGTCGGCAGCCTAATCCTTTCCCCACACGCGGGAAAAATGCGCTAACTCGTGCGCAACTATTACCAACCTCGGATGACATATCCGGATCGCCGAAGGCGATCACCACTAATGAGCTGGACGCAGCTAAGGAGTCTCAAAATGCCGCACAGGCATTACAGGATGCCTTGCACGCCCCCATGCGCCCTCCACGGGCTGCATATCGTTTTGTAGGTCCTCGTGACCTCCCAAAGTGGGCTAAGAATGAGGTAAATAAGGGTTTAGTCTTCTATACCCCTGGCCTCGCGGCTGTACAGCCGCAACACATCACACGCCGGAATCAACTCCAGGAAAACTGATTACGCAGAAGCAGTTCACTGCTACCTCATATCGAGAGCGCCTTGAGAAACCGGCACAAGGTGCCGTTGTTGGGAACCTCCGCGAGGTTCCCTTCTTTCTCCTGTAAGGAGAAGATGCCAAAGGGGCAGAGCAGAAGTTCCGCGCTTGGGCGTAGGGGAGAAACGTCTCCCCGAGTTTTTAAAGCTGTACAACAGCTATTCCGAACGTGACGTTCGGATAGAGAGGGCATTGCGCTTGGTTTTGCCAGAGCCAAAGCCATGGGGAAATTACGTGCCCCTTATAGCATGCGCTATGCTTGCGCCCGTGCCCTCACTGCGGTGCAGGAGTACAGAGAAGGTTCCGAATCTGCCTCCGGAGAACTCCCAACTACTGGGAGTGAAGGGGCTTACCCCGACCCTTTGGTCGTTGACTCACAGCGGGATTCTCCCGCTCGAAAGCGTCAACGACGTCACGGCAATCCTGCCGCAGGGAAGTCTCGAACTCCCACGAACTCTGTGAATGTGAATGTGGATAACCCTTCCACTTCACCAAACACTGGGTTGACCCCGATGATGGCGTCGCTCCATCAGACGCCCCACCCCGTCCTGCCGTACCTTACGGCTAACCACCTTTTGCATGTCTTGGCTTTCCGCCATGGCATCGCAAACTTGTCGTAAGACACTAAGGCGCGTCGATAAGAACTTATCGATGTGCTTTCGCACAGATACAGGGCTGACATCGGGGAATCCCCCCCCCTCAAGCCCTGGGCCACACACACGTGGCGTCAACGGAACTCGCGGATTCACTAATCCTTTCACATAAAACGGGGTAAACCCCGTAGATGCGTGGACCGAATTGTCTATAGCAAATTCGGCCATAGGAAGCATCTCACTCCAACTCTGGAGAATCCGGAAATAAACTCCGGAGAATATCCTCTACAACGCGATTAACGCGTTCAGTTTGTCCGTCCGTCTGCGGATGATCCGCAGTGGACATGAGGAGCTTTGTGCCCAACACCTTAAACAACGCCCCCCAAAACTGTCCCGTAAAACGGGGATTCCGATCCGACACAACGGAATCGGGTAGACCATGTTGTCGAAAGACACGGTCTAGGAACACTTTTGCTGTTCCTTGTCCATCAATGGACTCTGGCACCGCCGCCAGGTTAGCCATCTTTCTCAAACGGTCTACAAAGACCAATATGCCGGTGTTCCCGGCCTTATCCTTCGGAAAAACCGAAGATAAATCCATACGAATGGATTTCCAACACTCCGTTGGAACGGACAAGCTCTCCTAAGGCGCAGCTGAACTCGCAGAGGGTGAAACCATCTGACACGTCTCACAGGTTTGTATATACGCACCGACCCACTTATACATGTTGGGCCACCAATACAAAGCGCTTAAAGCGCTGTAGGTCTTATCTCGACCTAAATGACCCCCGGTAGGGGCGTCATGTGCCTCAAAGAGGACTTTATACTTCAGTTCCTCATCATGAGGAACAACCACCCGCGGAGTGTCTTCCGCGCTCGTTCTATAATATAGCAAACCGTCACAGTACCTGTAACGGTGTAACCGAGCTATAGATTGACTCGACAGGGTAGGCTCAGACGAGCCAAGTCCCTTTCCACCCAAAGCGCTGATAAGCGCCGTACATTGTGGGTCTTTCCCATACGCCTGGCGTATGAGATCCACCACAGATGTGGTGACGAATGTCGCGTGAGCGAGCTAGTAATAGGGATGACGCGACAACGCGTCTGCAAGCACGTTCCGCTTGCCAGGTTTATACTTAACCTCAAAGTTGTACTCCGCAAAGAAGGATAGCCAACGGGACAACCGTTGGGAGAGATGAGGCGACTATGTCGCTGTCCGTAAGGATGCGTGGTCTGTATAAACCACGAACGGCTTCGAGCCGAGTAGGTGAACCCTAAATTTGACAAGAGCATACTTCATTGCAAAGTAGCTCCTTGTCATGAACAGGATAATTCCGTTCCGCAGCTTTAATCATCCTCGACTCAAACGCAATCACGCGTTCTCGTACCGCATCGTCTGCTTGTAACAAAGCTCATCCGATTGCAAAATCGGAAAACCACCTCCTACGGTCGGAAAAGTCGAAGAACTCTACTTGATTAGCTTCGATATATCTGAAAGTGCGTCACAGACGACACTAAAAGGTTTCCCAGAATCTGGGAGAGCAAGAACAGGGGCTTTCAATAAGCTCCCCTTAACCGCTTCGAAAGCGTTTTGGTGTTGGGTTTCCCAACACCAATCCACGTCCTTCTTAAGAAGGTCTGTTAATTGCTTTGCCATATCAGCGTAGTTCTAGCTGTACTTGTGGCGATAATTGGCTACTCCAAGTCAATTCCGTAAATCTTTAAGATTTTCAGGCGAAGGCCACTCCACAGTGGCTTTCACCTTCGCGGAATCCGCCCGCACTCCATCTCTACCGAGGAAGCATCCGATGAACAGAATTTCCGCAGCACCAAAGATACATTTGGATGCTGTTTCAGAAGCGCCGGAAACAGCGCCGGAGTCGGGCGGGAGAGGCCTGGCTGGCCCTACGCCAATTTACACTGGAAGGAATGCTGGCCCGCGAGTGCGACATCGACATCTTTTTGTATCCGGTGTTTCTTCACATGGCCAAGCGTCGCGTTGAGAGCCCCGGGGCGTTGACTGAGGATGGAATCTGGTATCCTGGTCTCCATTGTGACGAGCTGGTCACAGACCTGAAGGACGCTTTGATCCAGATCGATCGGAAGGAGCCCTAGCGCAATCAGTACCAGAACCAGATCGAAGACCATCCGGCGTTGACTATCGTCCGTCTGTGAGGTGACTGCGAATCTTGATGCAGAAGTTAGCTGACCAGATAATCCATAATACATGTCACCATTCTTTCCAAATTCCTGATCACCCAATCACTTGACCAAATTTGTAGTCGGTGCGTATACTCACGGTGTGGCTAGCGCACAGAGGAAGAATTTTCCTTAAAGCGGCGTTCGCCGCTACTTAGCCGATACGCCCTTATAAAGGGATTAGTAGGAGAGAGCTCTCCTACTCGGGGGCAAGATTCCCGGGTTGGTTTACTGTAGCCTTTGCTAGCGCCTTAACGACAAGGCTCCCTTACTAAGGGTGTAGCTAAAGGGAGGGCTCCCTTTGCGCTACCGCAATCACTACACGCGCGACCGGTCGAGGTCGTGCGTCTGTAAGATAGAGTGAAACGTAAAGTGAATGTATATTTAATATATAATTAGCCTAAATAAATTTAAACTAATGTAAACTATATGTAATACTAAGTAGAACTTACCAAATTCGTACCTAGCTAAAATGTAGTGTACATCACCTTTGTAGCGACACGTGGATGACTGACACGCCACCCCCCAAGGGCCCGTGCCCTGATTGGTTAAAATAACCAATGGCTCAAAACCTTTCAAACCGGTCAATACTGACCCCAACCGTAGTGTACTCACGTACACCAACATTACATGTAACTCGAATGTAACCCCGTTACATCCCCCCCCTTCAAGACTATTGCTTACGCAGTAATCAAAATCTTGTTGGAGAAGTCCAACGCCAGTACCTCTGGCCTTCCATATGTACACCTTCAGTGTTGCTATGGCGTCTCCTCTAGAAGAGGTAGACTACTCCGAGAACTCGGAGGTGGATGCCCTTGGGGAGACCTCCCCAACGGTTAACCGCTCCGACAGCGCCGAACGGCGTTGTCGGCAGCCTAATCCGTTCCCCACACGTGGGGAAAATGCACTAACCAGCGCACCACCCCTTCCCATATCGGATGATACATCCGAATCGCCAAAGGGGATCGTCACTAATGAGCTGGACGCAGCTCAAGACACTCAACTTGCCGCACAGGCACTAAGGGCTGCGTTACGCGCCCCCAAACGCCCGTCAAGGGCGGCTTATAATTTTGATGGTCCTCGTGACCTTCCAAAGTGGGCTAGGCGTGTTGTAAGGAATGGTTTAGCATCCTATACCCATGGTCTCGCGGCTGAACAGCCGTATCAATGCGAATGCCGTGAGAAACTCCGGCAACAACTGCTTACGCAAAATCAGTTTACTAGCGTCTCATACCGAGAACGCCTCGACCTCGACGGCACAGGGTGCCCCTGTTGAGAACCTCCGCGAGGTTCCTATCGCTCTTTCTCCGGGAGAGAGTGCTAATGATGCGGAGAAGAAGTTCCGCGCTTGGGCGGAAGGAGAGAAGTTTCTCCCCAGCTTCAATGAGCTGCACAATAGCTATTCCCGTCGTGACATTTGGGTGGAGAGGGCGTTGCGCCTGGCTTTTGCCAGATCCAAAGCGATGGATCTATTACGTGATCCATATCGCAAGCGCTACGCCAGCGCCCCTGTCTCCACCACGGTGCCAGAGGACAGTGTGAGCGCCACATCTGCCTCCGGCGAACTCCCCAATTTTGGAGTGAAGGGGCTTCTCGCGCCCCTTTGGTCGTTGACCTGCAGCGGGATTCTCCCGCTCGAAAGCGTCAACGACGCCGCCGCAATCCTGCCGTGGTGGAGTCTCGAACTCCCACGAACTCTGTGAGTGTGGATATCCTTTTCACTTCACCAGATACTGGGTTTGACCCCGATGATGGCGTCGCGCCATCAGCCGCTCCACATGAAAGTGCGGAGTACCCTCCGCATCAAGCATTGGAGGAGGAGGTCGCGCAATTGCGACGTGAGATTCGCGAGCGCTGTGATCGACACAGCCATCGCATCCATGATATCCACGAGAGACTCCGCGATGAGTGGGATGCCACTGATCGTTTCGAGAGGCGGCTTGCCTCTCTCGAGACGGCCATGCGGAGCTTCGTGGTCGCATTTTAGCCATCTCGGGCTTCCTCCGCCCTGCCGTGTCTTACGGCTCTTACGGATATACGTCTTTCCAACCTCCTCCAGGAGGGGGCCCGCCTCCGGGTCCTGGTATGGCTTAAGCGTACCCACATAAAAGGTTGGATGCGTACGCATCACCTTCGGGATGTCCAAGGTATACGACAAGCCCTTTCGGGCTAGTACGTTAAAAGGCCCCACAAACCTGGGGCGCAGTTTATTGCGCAACACATAGGAAACTGCATGTGTAGGAAGATTTTTAGCGTTTAATAAAACATTTCTCCTACTTTGTACACCCTTTTGTTACGCCTCCCCTTGCGGTTAGCTTGCTCCTTCTGATTGTCTTGGCTTTCCGCCATGGCATCGCAGACGTGTCGTAAGACACTAAGGCGCGTCGATAAAAACTTATCGATGTGCTTTCGCACAGATACAGGGCTGACATCGGGGAATCCTCCCCCCTCAATCCCTGGGCCACACACGCGTGGCTTCAACGGAACCCGCGGATTCACCAATCCGTTCACGTAAAACGGGGTAAACCCCGTAGATGCATGTACCGAATTGTTGATAGCAAATTCAACCATCGGGAGCATCTCACTCCAACTCTTTGGAGAATCCGGACATAAACTCCGGAGAATATCCTCCACAACGCGATTAACGCGTTCCGTCTGACCGTCCGTCTGCGGATGATCCGCAGTGGACATGAGGAGCTTGGTGCCTAGCACCTTAAACAACGCCCCCCAGAATTGTCCCGTAAAATGGGGATCCCAATCCGACACAACGGAATCGGGTAGACCATGCTGTCGAAAGACACGGTCTAGGAACACTTTCGCTGTTCCTTGTCCATCTATGGACTCTGGCACCGCCTCCAGGTGAGCCATCTAACTCAATCGGTTTACAAAGACAAATATGCCGGTGTTCCCGGCCTTATCCTTCGGAAAACCGAAGATAAATTCATGCTAATGGATTTCCAACACTCCGTTAGAACCGATAATCTCGCCAAAGGCGCAGCTGAACTTGCAGAGGGTTTAACCCTCTGACACGTCTCACAGGTGCGTATATACGCACCGACCCACTTATACATGTTGGGCCACCAATACAAAGCGCTTAAAGCGCTGTAGGTCTTATCCCGACCTAAATGACCCCCGTTAGGGGAGTCATGGGCCTCAAAGAGGACTCTATACTTCAGTTCCTCATCATGAGGAACTACAACCCACGGTGTGTCCTCCGCGCTCGTAATATAATATAGCAAACCGTCACAGTACCTGTAACGGTGTAACCGAGCTTTAGCTCGACTTGACAGGGTTGGCTAAGACGAGCCAAGTCCCTTTCCACCCAACGCGCTGATTAGCGCCGTACACTGTGGGTCTTTCCCATACGCCTGGCGTATGAGATCCACCACAGATGTGGTGACGAATGTCGCGTGAGCGAGCTCGTAATCGGGACGACGCGACAACGCGTCTGAAAGCACGTTCTACTTGCCAGGTTTATACTTAACCTCAAAGTTGTACTCCGTAAAGAAGGAGAGCCAACGGGCCATCCGTTGCGAGAGATGAGGCGACTTTGTCGCTGTCCGTAAGGACGCGTGGTCAGTATAAACCACGAACGGATTTGATACAAGTAGGTGAACCCTAAATTTGACAATAGCATACTTCATTGCAAGTATCTCCTTGTCATGAACGGGATAATTCCGGTCCGCAGCTTTAAGCTGCCTCGACTCAAACGCAAACACGCGTTCCCTTCCTGCATCGTCTGCTTGTAACAAAGCACATCCGATTTCGAAATCGGAGGCGTCGCAGACGACACTAAATGTTTTCCTAGGATCTGGGAGAGCAAGAACGGGAGCTTTTAACAAGCTCCTGTGGTGGAGCGGCTGATCGAAGTTTTGAGACTTGATCAGGCGGAACCACGACGCCCAGAATGCCGACTATCGAAGGGGGTCCTCCGGATGTCTTCGACTGGTTGTGTTCTTGCTCACCTTGTGTACCCGACGGCTAGGCGTGGGTCGCTCCTCAGATGGCGGGGACAGCGCACAGCGAATTCTTGGTGCAAGATTGAATTAACTAACTTGTGACGATACAACCGATGCGATCAGGCGTGATCACGTGCGATCAGGTGCTTAAACCACGTCAATTAGCCGCGATCAGGCTTGATCAAGTTTGGGCCGATGCTAATAACCGACGATCAGCAATATTCCGTCTTGATCGCAAGTGCGATCAGGCGGCAGTCCGATGCGATCAGGCGCTGAAACGATGTAGATCAGTGGTAATCAGGCTTGATCAGGCTTGTGCTGATTCTAATAGCCGTAGTTCAGTTGTATTCAGTCTTGATCGCAAATGCGATCAGGCGTCTTGATCGCAAGTCGCGATCAGGTACTGAAACGAAGCCAATCGGTCGCGATCAGGCGCGATCAGGCTTTGGCTGACGTTAATAACCGTCGAACAACAATATTTTGTCTTGATCGCAGATGCGATCAGGTGTCTTGATCGCAGATGCGATCAGGTGTCTTGATCGCAAGTGCGATCAGGTACTGAAAGGCTCGATCGGGGGCTAAAAGCTGCTGACCAGTCGTAATATACCTTGATCAGACTTGATCAAGCACCGGAAGTCGTTCAAGTAGCAGTTGGCGCGATTTGCGATCAGCGATCACGATCACGATTCGCAAAAATTGTCGATCAGGTGTTGATCGGTAGGGGGGTACTTGATCAGGCAGCGGAAGTCTTCACTGCCTGATCGCGGAGCCTCTAAGCCGTCAAACAGCTAAGTAACGCCCAAATCAATGCGCTCCGAGCCTAGACTATATGAGGAATAGGTATTTATATTATAATCCACCTAGAGTTCCCGTGGGGCGCTTAAAGCAGCCGAACTCTAGGGGCCAACCGTTAATTTCACGGGGAAGAGGTGAGAGCACTGCTCGATCACGTTCCCAAAACCAAAAACCTTTAAACGAAGAACAGCAGACACTGCGGGCGGAGTTGCGGGGCGAGTTCTCACACTCTACGCCAACCGGTGGTCCAAAAACGCACTTAGTGCTCCCGACCGGGACGTAGAGGTTTCAATAAGGTGGGGGCGCAAAGGTGCCTTCCCAAAAAACGATCAGCGCGATCGTACGCAAAAGGAGAACTATATTAGCAATTAAACCCTTAGATCTACCCTGTTCCTACTTTCAACCAATCCGCATCGTCCATTCGGAACGCCTTCCGTCCATCAGTCGACCTGATTTTTCCGCTTGTTCCTTGTTTGTTCGCTGGTGTTCGCCGCGTACCTGTAAGTAATTAGCACATCTTCCGTGTCCCTTCTATATCCTGTCTATGTACACCACGGTGGTACGTACTACTGTACCCACCGTGGTACACATGGCGGTACCTAATTATGTACTACTGTATCCACTATCTGCGTCCACTATCAGGCCCCTAATTTAGGTCCTAATATTAGTCATAATATTAGGCCCCCTATGGGCCTAATAAAATGTCCGCTTTACGACAACCGCCCCTGAGTCTCGTCCCAGCCGCCAGCGTCAGCGGTTGGGGCGAGGGTCGATCATGCCGTTGATTCTGGGAATCATACTGCCGTTGGAGAATTTGTCGTTGCACATCGATCAGGTCACCATCCAACTGTCGATCATCACCCATCATCTGCCCCGTCTCCCCTCAATCAAACCCAGTTCCATCAGGCGGTTACCGTTGGGGCTGTCCACTGCGACCTAACACCCGACTGTGGCCAACCGTGACAACTGCGATCAGGCTATCTCGATCAGGCATTCACAGTCTGCTATGCCATCTTCAACGGACAGCTTTCCACCCCACATCACCAACGTTCCTGCCTTGGATAAGGCCGCAGCTGATCAGGCGATCGCCGCGATCAAGCAGGCCTGCGATTTGCAAGAAGCTCTCCATTCCAGCAACGAGCAGGTCGCCTTGTTGTCTGGCTCACTCGCCATGAGTGAAGACACGGTTGCGATGCTTCGTCGGCGGCTCACTCGTACCCAACGTGACGCGGCGGACCGGAAGAAGGTAATCAAGGAAAGACTTAAAAAACTGGAGCCGCTGCGCGATTTTATCAACGCTGCGGTCAAGAAGCTCGAAACCCAGTTGAAAGACGCCAAAAGCACTATCGCCGATCAAGAGCGGACCATATACGATCAGGGTGTCCAGATACGGGAGCTGGAGTGTCGCAACGACCGTGAACGTTACCTGCTATCAACGCTTGACACCACAATTGCATACCAAACGAAGGAATTGGAGCAACTCGAACAGCGTGTATCCACGTTGCAGCACGAGCGCGATAAGGTTATTTCCCGCAATGTGCGCTTGGTCCAACGGGCGGTAAGTCTCACTACCGAGGTGGACAAGTACAAGGATCAATGCGATCGTCTCCAGAAGTAGAATGAGTGTACTCGCGCATCGATGGACGATTACACTGTCATTATGGCCCAAGCACAGGAGATATCGGATCGGGTTGAAGCGGAACTCACTACAGCTCGACGTCACCTCGATCAAGTTTCCGCGGACCGGGACACATTGCGTGATCGGCTACGACAGGCCCAAGGCGAGGTTGCGCGGTGGCGCTCTCATCAAACGAATATTCAGTCCGCACTGACGGGCATATCCCTGCAGATTCTGGCCGGCCCTGATCATGTCCCATTGCCTGCTAGTCCCTCTGCTGCTTCGACGACCAACTCGGTAGGCAGTACCACTCCATCGTCCGGAAAGCGTATTCGGCGTTCCCGATCTTCTTCTCCGTCTAAGCGTCCACGCCTTCTCTCTCCCGCTTCGGAGGCAAAGACTGCGGATGATGATCTCCCTACTTACGATCAAGACGTTGAAGATGAGGACACTGGCCCGATCGATCGCCTCCATTCCTTCTTCTCCATCCATTAGCGAGTTCGGGAGCGAGGGCCAGCCTGATCACGACCCGACCGTGTCTTTTTTCCTCGCACGGGTGACTTCCAGACCTTGATCGCGGTTCCTGATGGTACCAATGACGCCGATATCCTGCCTTGGACTCCGGATCAACTCGGCATGTACAATTTACACAACGTCACGGCCCAAGTGGTTTTCGACTACTTGACCCGCCCTGCTGGATGGTTGTTCCCGCCTCCTGCGTTGGCCCCTCCTACTAGTGCGTGGTTCGGTCATTTGATCACCCAGGTAGAGATTGAACATTTATACTCCCAGCGCCCCTGGGATATTTTTTCGACCATGTTGCCTCCTCTTTCTTTTCGCTCGGCTGGCTGGTTCGCTGACCTGGAGACCAAGTATCTCACGTTCCTCGATCATCACGCATTGGCGATTTGGGAATCAACCCACTATCTCCCTATCGCGAAGAATCTTCGTGATATTGATGACTTCTTCCGCGATTATTACATCCAACGTCGCCAACGCAGAAGCCGGGCTAGGGCGACCTGGAAACGTGTTGTGGAGCTCATCTTGCGGGGTATGATCGACGGGAAATGTGATCTCGACATCTTCTTGGACCCTTCGATCAGCCATTGTGCCCGCAATCGCCCGCTGAAGTTTGCCCCGGCCGATGATGGAGCGTGGTACCCTGGGTTTCTATCGGACCCGCCACCTCAGAGCCTACAAGAAACGCTGGCAGATGTCGACGACCTTGAACCTTGGCGGGTTCAATATCGTTCCTGCCCCGAAAATCACCCTGGTCGTAAGATTCCTCGCCTTCGCCGTAAGTTCTATGGGTCCGAATAATCGGTCGATCACCTTTCTTCAATAAATACATTCTTTCGATCATGTCATTTCACTGTTGTCCTTTGTCCTTAAATGCATAATATAAATTGGTAGTCCGTCGTCTCATCTGTCGTATCCAATCACCATACCTCGCAACATCCATCGTATTCATACCACTTCAAGTCATTCATTGTACCTCCATTAATCGTGAGTTTCATCAACCATTTCTGCGATCAGATATTTTTCGATCGTGATTCCTGATCGGTACGTCGATCGCGCGCTAGTTGGACTCTTCATCCACTTGCATGACGTCGAAACGATGTCTGTTCACCATCTCCCTTTCGAAATCCTTGATCAAGGCATCACAATTCAAATCTGCCTCGTCTACCCACGACGGCTCGGAATACCCCTTCCAGTAGACTTGATATTCTCGTAACGTCCTTCCATATCTAGTCTTTCGACCCGATCGCACATCGGTAATACGATCAACTTCAAATTCATCGGGATCTAGCGTCCTTTCCCAGATATCTTCAGGTAGCAAAGCTTCGTCGAAGTCGAAACGATCTTCTATTCCAGCTGCTAGCACAGTAGTGGGACGATCAGGAAATTCCTTGACTAATTTCAACTTGGACAGGTGTACCACTGGGAAAATACGATAATCGGTGCCGGCGGTGACCAATCTCGCTGCATGATCGCCGATCACCTCCTCAACTCGGAAGGGTCCAAGCCACATATGCGCCAGTCTCTTCGCGAACCCTTATTTCACCCGATCAAGGTACAACGAGACCCTTGAGCCAGCCTCGATCTTGTGCGGCGTCACCTGATCGTTGTGTTTCTCAGCCCGATCAACCATCGCTTGGTGCAATCGAGTGCTCACTTGATCGTGGGCATATCGGTAGTCTTTCTGCAACTTATATATCCAACGACGAGCGTCTTGATCTTTACATCGAATCCCGCCCAGTTGTAACTTCGATTCCAACGACGATCGTGGGTCCCACCCATACGCTAAATAGAACGGGGTTTCCCCGCGGATGCGATCAGGGGTTGAGTTTAGTGCGAATACCAGGCGTTCTGCATACAAACTCCAATCTTTTTGTCCAATATCCGACACATACATCTTGATCGCTCGCGTAATCGTTTGCACCGTCCTTTCCGCCTTGCCGTTCGCCTGTGGTCGATATGCCATAGTGGCACTCTGACGTTGTCCCACGATTTTGTTGAACGCGCGAAATACTTCCGACATAAAACCAGGTTCTCGATCATTCCTGATCACCTCACTAGCCCCAAACCGTCGGAACACGCATTCTTAATAATTTTCGGCAATTGATTGCGCGGTACGGGACGATCCAGCTTTCGTGATCACCATACCCGTGAACAAATCTGTTCAAATCAGCAGTTCCGTATGTCCATCCGTTGATCGGGGCAGCGATGGGATATGATCCATGGCTATCACTTGGAATGGGTACGTTGCCTCGATATTTCCCGGCGACATGCCCTTGATCGTAGGCTGGCCCTTCCCTGTTTTGCATTCCACGCATTGCCCTACAAATCTTTGTACGCTTCGGAATAGACCACGCCAATGGAAATACCGTCTGATCCGCTGATATGTACGCCCTATGCCTTGGTGTCCTCCTTTCAAAACTCACGTGATAGTGGTGGAGGACATCTGCGTGCAAGGTCTCGGGTAGTACCAGCTTAATTGACGATCGGCGATCATCTTGATCATCCCCGGTTTTCCTTTTAGCCGCATTTTCACAGTAAATCAGTAATCCTTGTTCGTCAACATCATATTGTCGGCAATTTTCGCACACTCCTTCACCTCGTCTGCGCTCAATTGGATAACGTCACCGTACAGATAACACCGCAAATCGTGGATCCATTTCTCTTCATCCTGTGCCTTTTTCACCCGTTCCATTCTTATTCCGGCTACTGGTACATCGGTCCATGTTGACGGTCGTGGTTGCCGGTGGTTACGTGATCCGGTCGTCACTAGCACTTGCGGGGCGGATTGATCTTCGTTCCATGTGATTACTTCGGGTAGACGGTTGAGATCAACTAATCCTTCCAGCTGTTTCTCATCTTCGATCTCAACTCTTGTTCCACCCTGCATAGCCATGGTGGTAATGTGATCTGCACTCCTATTCCACTCTCTCTTGACATGTACCAAATCATGATCACTCCACTCGCGTAGGAGGTTAAATGCACGCTGCTGTAGCACTTGTAATCGCGGAGCTTTGCACTCCATTTCTCCTCGCATTTGCCGGATCACCAAATTAGAGTCCCCACACACGATCACCCTTCCTTTGGGATATCGTGCCAACAAGTCCAGACTTAAAAGCAACCCGTGGTATTCTGCTTCATTCACTGTGATATCCGGTTCATGATCGGCGATCGCGATCATAATCTTCCATTCCGGTAACTTCCACACAATGGCACCAAATTCACCCACACGTCGCTTGACACTTGCCGATCCATCAAAACTGATCACGTAAAGTTCTTCACCTTTTTTAACCGTGGGAGGTGGTACTTCGATCATCTGCCGCGGTTGCTTTTTCGGTGCGATCGCGACCAACGCTTCATCAATTTCGGTGCGAGGGGTGATGCTTGCGACTAACGCCCCTAGCACCTCCTCTTCTCCATGCACACATTTCTTGATCTCGAGGTCCCAGTGTGATAGGATCACAGCCCATCTACCTAATCGTCCGTCCAACCCATTGGATGTTAGTAACCACTTCAATGTAGATAGACGTGATAAAACGGTGATCGTCTTTCCGACCAGCATCGTGAAATAAACATCCAAAATTCGTAAAAGCGCCAGAACTTCCTTTTCGACGGGGCTGTAATTCAGCTCACCGCTTTTCAATGTTCGGCTGGCGAATGCGACGGGATGATACACTTGATCGTATTCTTGTACTAGAGCGGCAGATACTGCCCATTTGCTAGCGTAAACCACGATCACCGGCGTCTTGTCCTGGTCAAAGTGTCGCAGGGTTGGAGCCGATGCAATCTTCGCCTTCAGCATGATGAATGCCACTTTTGCTCTAATTAGTCGATCATCCTCGTGATTTGATTCCGCCTCACTATGTGATCGTTTTTTCAACTCTTGATAATCTTTCTCCCTCAATTCGTAAAGCACGGCGGCATAAATTGCGAAATCTTCAATAAATCGACGATAGTAATTTAGGATTCCCAAGAACGATTGCATAGCACGTAAGGTGCCAGGGAAAGGCAAATTAATCAGATCGTCCAGGTTCTTTGGATTTGTTTCTAACCCGCGGCAAGAGACGTGATGTCCTAAATAGGGCACTTCGCTTCGCCCCCAGTACGATTTAGCCACGCTGATCGACAAATTCCATTGATCGCACTTTTCCAGCAAGTGCCGCACCTTATCGCATAGGGTGGACCAAGTAGGTGCAGGGATTAATATATCATCGATATATGATCGCCGTTGCAGCACAGACGGGCCCGGCGTTTGGTCGGGTTCTCCTGCTGTAAATACATCAGCTGATTCATCTGCACCGTCTTTGACCCTAAGATATCCATATAGTGCATTGTCGATCAACCGCTGATAAATTTGCGGAGCATTCTTGAGGCCAAAGGGCATCCTATTCCACTCAAACAATCCAAATGGAGTGAAAAACGCCGAAATTTGACGTGCTCGATCGGTCATAGACACGACCCAGAAACCACTCGCCATATCGAAAGAGCAAAACCACAACGCTTTATCCAAATCTTCGAGTAGATCGGTGATCAGGGGCATTGGGTACACCGTCAAACGCGTGAGTTGATTCACCGCGCGATAATCGATGCATAGACGTATATCGACCCCATTCTTTTTCACGATGATCACTATAGGCGATGCCCAGGGTGACGTTGACGGCTGAATGATCTTAGTTGCTAGCAACCCCTTGATCAGGGCCGACAACTTCTCGCGAAATTGTGGGGCCACTTTCCGGCACTTTTGGGCGATCGGGCGCGCATTACCCACATCGATATCACAAACAACTCCTCGTGCAGCGGGGGGTAGCGCTCTTTCCCTTCCCGATCAACAGATGTTTTTTCGCCCAAATTGTTTCGCGAAGTTGATCTATCTCCTCCACTGTGTTGACGGTGGGATCTCCGACTAGCAAATCATCTTTGGTTACTTCTTCGGTGCTTGCAGACACTTCGGGTAACGTAGCAAGCTGCTTCTCCAATTCTTCCACATACAAATCTCCACCTTCGTGATAACAAACCTGATCGTCAATAGGTGTCACGTCGAATTCGCTGGGGCTAACTGAGACAGGGTGATTACACGCATCTTGAGTAGGTATATCGCTTGAAACAGGCTGTTCAACTCCATGATTGAGGGTCGGACCTTTCACTTCCGGCCCCTGATCGCACCGCTCTTGCACCCCTTGCACCTTTTGCGCCCCTTCGGTTACCAACGCTACAGATGCGGCGATGGGTGTCCGTCGGACGTACTAAGATACTTCGAGGAGTTGGATACTCCTTCTTCTCGACTAATGGACCCTGATCGACACTTTCTTGATCGTCAGATACCAGATCGGTGGAGGATTGATATGCCAGATTTTGCCACTCTTTGTAACGGTTGGACCCGATCGAAACAAATCCGGGGCGGCGGGGCACATCATCTTTGTTCATCCAAATACCTAAAATAGTCTCTTCTTGAACAATGATGGGGTGATCGACGATGTTAGTAACACGTAAATACCTCAAATTTCCCGCGCCCCTAGTGATAGTGGGGACCCAATCTCTTCCACGAGTAATCCACAACTTGCGAGATCGCTGATCGTAAATTCGTACTTCGGCTGATCGACCTACTAGGATCTGTTCATACTGATCGAGCTTCATATAATTACCGCTCGACCCATACAACTGTCGACGTCCCTCCAGTGGGATGATCACTTCGTCAGGTAAACTTAGTGCGCCATGAGCGATATCTAATCGAACACCAGCTGGTATCATGAAATCCATACCCAATATGGCATCTTGACCAACAAGTTTGCCCACCCATTCCTGGAAATAATAAACCAATGATCCCGCTAGCGTGATCTTGATTTTTGCACGTCCTTCTGTTTGGTATGCACTTTCTCCAATGCCGACACATTCTTGTGTTTGACTCGTGTCAATCCAACAACCCACCTTACGAGCAAAGGTTGAGTCGATGATCGACACTTCGGCACCAAAATCAAATAATATCATAGCTCGCTCGTTATTGATTTTTCCACTCGCCTTGGCCTGCTTGAACAATTTCTTTGGCGAGTGAAATTTCCAATATCCACGTGATTCGCCTGGAAGTAATTCGACTTCCATGATCACAGGTGATCGAGAAAACTCATCAATATGGAAATTAGCCAAACGTGGTAAATCAAGCTGATCGCGTTTTTCCTTATCTCTTGTTGCTACTCGATCAGCCCTCTTTTTATCCACAAATGCAAAAATACACAAACTAGAACGCTCGTCTCGTACCAGATTCCAACCTGGCGAGCGTCCTAGTTTAACAAATCTTTGCTTTCCTTGGGCAACAGTCCTGCATGCTTGGTAGGGTTATAACACTGGCGGATGCGGTTGTAACATTCTTCCATAGGGCACTTCCCCGCATCGTGAATCTCGCCGCATGCTCGGCAGACGTACAGGCATTGATCGGTGGGGTGTCCTTTCTTGCCACCCTTCAGGCAAGTCAGGCGCTTCCAGCAACGTAAGTTGTCGTGTCTGATCGATCCACAATGACTGCACTTCTTTATCGCCTCTTGATCGACTGCGTTGGAGTCGCTTCGTTTGCCTGATCGTGACTAGCCAGGCTGATCGTGCGCCCCTGGTTGATCTCGCATAGTAGCAATCATATAGCGGCGCTGATCGCCATCACTTCCACTATCATCAGCACTTGATTCTTCGCTCCCCGACGTTACCTTGATCGCACGTACGACCCTAGGCTTTCGCGTCGCGGCCGGTGCTCGATCGTCGCCGGATTTTGGGCGGAATCTGCTGGTTCCTACTGCCGCTGTTGGCTGATACCACTTGTTGCGTGCGTATGCCCGCAACGTTTCTTCCAATTCCGAAGCACGATCCAAGCGTAGGAGAGCCAGCTGATCGGCGAGTTCGCGATTGGCCAGAGTATCCAGAAAATGTTGAACATGTTCGCGCAGATTTTCGGGCGGTCCATCTCTGATCGGTAACTTAGCTCGCAGTCCCGCCACATTCAGTCGGTGCAAATATTCGATAGGACTTTCGTCTGATCGCTGCTTCATATAATAATACTGGCGGGATACCGATTGACCAGTTCCACAGTATTGTACTTCGAATTCATCCACGAGACTTTTCCAACTTGATCGGGTGGTTCTACTCAACTGTCAATGCCAGTTGCGCGCTGGTCCCTTCAGTAAATCGCCCAGGATTAGACACTTTTCAGGATCAGAAGCTTGATCGCGCATAAATGCTGACTTGAGAAGACTGATCCAGTTCCTCGCTTGATCCTCATCCCCTTCTTTTCCCGAAAATTCTTTCAAATCGCTGATCGCAGACATCCGAATTCTGGCAATTGGCTGATGATCAGGTGTCCCAGTATACGCGGGTGCCACTGTGGCTCGCCGTGGCAGTGTGATCGGTTCATCAGGGTCGACGTAGTCAATTTGAGACCGTTGATCGTGAAACGAGTGCACGGATTCCATATCCACATCTTTTACCGTCGTCGAACTATCTGGTTTCGACTGATGACCACGCAACGAGTGTACGGACTCCATATCGACATCCTTGATCGACGCAGCTCTTCCTTGATTTGGCTGGCAGATTTTGGCGCCAACGAATCCAGGTGCCCACTTACTGCTCTCTTCAGCTAGAAACTTCTTCATGGATTTGTCAAAAAACATCTGCCACTGTGGCCCTTGATCGTTTTCTGGCTTGATCGACTGAGGTTCCGTCTTGACAACCGGCAATTTGGAGTTGTCCTTTTGGCAAACTTCCATTCTGGTTATCTTGGGCTCCATATCCCAGCGCTACTTGACTCAATTCCCTGATCGTCACCCTCTGAAGGGGCAGATTCGTAGCACGATGACCCCGAATGTCCAGCTACGTTGATTGACGGACTTGCCTCAATCTTCAACGGGGATTGTGGTGGTGAACTGGGGAAATTTTTATCGTCTGCTTCGCCCACGATGGGTATCAACAGGGAATACAACAGCTGGGTGGCCTCTGCCAGATCTTTGGAGTCCTGATCGAATACTTCCTCGGCATCGTAGGCGCCTGTTATCAGACCAGCCTGCTTGATCAGGCGTATTAGCATTAGCACAATCGTTAGCTTATCTTTTCCCTTCGTTATTGGCTGGTTGACCGGTCTACTCAGCTTACCGCTGATCGTGACCCCGAGCAGGCTCATGATCGAGTTCGTCATCAGGTAATCTTCCAGGTGCTCTCGGTAAATCTTTTGGTAAAACGTCTTTACCAGATCGGCTTCCGTTGGCGGCGTACTTGATCGGCTTTCGTCGCTCTCCGACCCAGGCGCTTTGATCAACATCTTCGGTTGGTCGGTCTTGTAATACTTCTCCATCGGATCCCAATCTAAATCATTATATACACGTATTTTTGGCGGATCATGACTTGCGTTATGATCCGCATGGGCTCCCGAAGGAGCCTCGGGAGGTGGTTGAGGCTTCTCCTCCTTTACGTCATCTGGATTCCTCCCCAGGTCCTGATGATCGGCATTTCCTTTCTTCTACAGGCATGACGACGGCGAACTGCCTTCCGTCGTCACAACCACCTCCTCCTTTTCCACCTTGATTTTCACCTCTGCTTCAGCTTCCGTTTTCACTTTCACATCCGCGCTATCTTGCGTAGAATCGCAGTGATATCCCGCGTCGACCAAAGATCCGGGCACGCGCACCATTGTGGTGGAGCGGCTGATCGAAGTTTTTGAGACTTGATCAGGCGGTACCACGGCGCCCAGACTGCCGACTAACGAAGGGGGTCCTCCGGATGTCTTCGACTGCTTGTGTTCTTGCTCACCTTGTGTACCCGACGGCTAGCGTGGGTCGCTCCTCAGGTGGCGGGGACAGCGCACAGCGAATTCTTGGTGCAAGATTGAATTAAATAACTTGTGACGATACAACCGATGCGATCAGGCGTGATCACGTGCGATCAGGTGCTTAAACCACGTCAATTAGCCGCGATCAGGCTTGATCAAGTTTGGGCCGATGCTAATAACCGAGGATCAGCAATATTCCGTCTTGATCGCAAGTGCGATCAGGCGGCAGTCCGATGCGATCAGGCGCTGAAACGATGTAGATCAGTGGTAATCATGCTTGATCAGGCTTGTGCTGATGCTAATAGCCGTAGTTCAGTTGTATTCAGTCTTGATCGCAAGTCGCGATCAGGTACTGAAACGAAGCCAATCGGTCGCGATCAGGCGCGATCAGGCTTTGGCTGACGTTAATAACCGTCGAACAACAATATTTTGTCTTGATCGCAGATGCGATCAGGTGTCTTGATCGCAAGTGCGATCAGGTACTGAAAGGCTCGATCGGGGGCTAAAAGCTGCTGACCAGTCGTAATATACCTTGATCAGACCTGATCAAGCACCGGAAGTCGTTCAAGTAGCAGTTGGCGCGATTTGCGATCAGCGATCACGATCACGATTCGCAAAAATTGTCGATCAGGTGTTGATCGGTAGGGGGGTACTTGATCAGGCAGCGGAAGTCTTCACTGCCTGATCGCGGAGCCTCTAAGCCGTCAAACAGCTAAGTAACGCTCAAATCAATGCGCTCCGAGCCTAGACTATATGAGGAATAGGTATTTATATTATAATCCACCTAGAGTTCCCGTGGGGCGCTTAAAGCAGCCGAATTCTAGGGGCCAACCGTTAATTTCACGGGGAAGAGGTGAGAGCACTGCTCGATCACGTTCCCAAAACCAAAAACCTTTAAACGAAGAACATCAGACACTGTGGGCGGAGTTGCGGGGCGAGTTCTCACACTCTACGCCAACCGGTGGTCCAAAAACGCACTTAGTGCTCCCGACCGGGACGTAGAGGTTTCAATAAGGTGGGGGCGCAAAGGTGCCCTCCCAAAAAACGATCAGCGCGATCGTACGCAAAAGGAGAACTATATTAGCAATTAAACCCTTAGATCTACCCTGTTCCTACTTTCAACCAATCCGCATCGTCCATTCGGAACGCCTTCCGTCCATCAGTCGACCTGATTTTTCCGCTTGTTCCTTGTTTGTTCGCTGGTGTTCGCCGCGTACCTGTAAGTAATTAGCACATCTTCCGTGTCCCTTCTATATCCTGTCTATGTACACCACGGTGGTACGTACTACTGTACCCACCGTGGTACACATGGCGGTACCTAATTATGTACTACTGTATCCACTATCTGCTTCCACTATCAGGCCCCTAATTTAGGTCCTAATATTAGCCATAATATTAGGCCCCCTATGGGCCTAATAAAATGTCCAACATTAGGCCCTATTTTAGCCTAATTAAAAAGTCCGCTTTACGACAACCGCCCCTGAGTCTCGTCCCAGCCGTCAGCGTCAGCGGTTGGGGCGAGGGTCGATCATGCCGTTGATTCTGGGAATCATACTGCCGTTGGAGAATTTGTCGTTGCACATCGATCAGGTCACCATCCAACTGTCGATCATCACCCATCATATGCCCCGTCTCCCCTCAATCAAACCCAGTTCCATCAGGCGGTTACCGTTGGGGCTGTCCACTGCGACCTAACACCCGACTGTGGCCAACCGTGACAACTGCGATCAGGCTGTCTCGATCAGGCATTCACAGTCTTCTATGCCATCTTCAACGGACAGCTTTCCACCCCACATCACCAACGTTCCTGCCTTGGATAAGGCCGCAGCTGATCAGGCGATCGCCACGATCAAGCAGGCCTTCGATCTGCAAGAGGCTCTCCATTCCAGCAACGAGCAGGTCGCATTGTTGTCTGGCTCACTCGCCATGAGTGAAGACACGGTTGCGATGCTTCGTCGGCGGCTCACTCGTACCCAACGTGACGCGGCGGACCGGAAGAAGGTAATCAAGGAAAGACTTAAAAAACTGGAGCCGCTGCGCGATTTTATCAACGTTGCGGTCAAGAAGCTCGAAACCCAGTTGAAAGACGCCAAAAGCACTATCGCCGATCAAGAGCGGACCATATACGATCAGGGTGTCCAGATCCGGGAGCTGGAGTGTCGCAACGACCGTGAACGTTACCTGCGATCAACACCTGATCGACACTTTTTGCGAATCGTGATCGTGATCGCTGATCGCAAATCGCGCCAACTGCTACTTGAACGACTTCCGGTGCTTGATCAAGTCTGATCAAGGTATATTACGACTGGGCAGCAGCTTTAATCCCCTGATCGAGCCTTTCAGTACCTGATCGCACTTGCGATCAAGAAAGAATATTGTTGATCGACGGTTATTAACGTCAGCCAAAGCCTGATCGCGCCTGATCGCGACCGATTGGCTTCGTTTCAGTACCTGATCGCGACTTGCGATCAAGACCGAATACAACTGAACTACGGCTATTAGCATCAGCACAAGCCTGATCAAGCCTGATTAGCACTGATCTACATCGTTTCAGCGCCTGATCGCATCGGACTGCCGCCTGATCGCACTTGCGATCAAGACGGAATATTGCTGATCCTCGGTTATTAGCATCAGCCCAAACTTGATCAAGCCTGATCGCGGCTAATTGACGTGGTTTAAGCACCTGATCGCACGTGATCACGCCTGATCGCATCGGTTGTATCGTCACAAGTTATTTAATACAATCTTGCACCAAGAATTTGCTGTGCGCTGTCCCCGCCACCTGAGGAGCGACCCACGCTAGCCGTCGGGTACACAAGGTGAGCAAGAACACAAGCAGTCGAAGACATCCGGAGGACCCCCTTCGTTAGTCGGCAGTCTGGGCGACGTGGTACCGCCTGATCAAGTCTCAAAAACTTCGATCAGCCGCTCCACCACACTCCCCTTTACCGCTTACAAAGCTTTTTGGTGTTTGGTTTCCCAACACCAATCCACGTCCTTCTTAAGAAGTTCGGTTAATGGCTTCGCCATTTCAGCGTAGTTCTCGCTGTACTTGTGGAGATAGTTGGCTAATCCAAGCCACTTCCGTAAATCTCTAAGATTTGCAGGCGAAGTCCACTCCACAATGGCTTTCACCTTCGCGGGATCCGCCCGCACTCCATCCTTACCGATGAAGCATCCGAGGAAAGGAATTTCCTCAGCACCAAAGATACATTTGGATGCGTTTGCATATAACTTATGGTCTCGCATACATTTGATCACAGCTCGAAGGTGTATCAGATGCGTCTGAACATCAGACAAGTCGCCTTCCGCACGACTATGAACGAATATATCGTCGAAATACGTCTGAGCGTACTTTCTATTAGGGCGGAAGAGTTGAGTCACCAAGCGATTGAAAGTCGCTGGCGCATTCGAAATCCCCTGTGGCATAACAATCCACTCCCATAGCATGCCGCTAGGCGTGCTGAGCCCTGTAAGCGGAATATCGGACGCTCGCATGAGCACCTGATAATACCCGTCCACCAGATCTAAGGCACTGTATACAGTACAGCCCGCCATATTGTTCTGGAGGACATCCTTCCGGAAATCGGAGTCTGCATGGGTACAGTAGCTGTGTTCAGCTTGTTATACGCATGCACAATGCGCCACTTTCCGTTCGGTTTACGAACACAAAAGGTGGGAGATGAGTGGGGATACTTGCTCTCCCGTACCATACCTGCCTCTTCTTTCCCCTTGAAGAATGCGTCGATGACGTCGCATTGCTCCTTGGGGGGAGGCCACTGCCTAGTGACGCAGTATTTGGATCCAGGAACCAAATCGATTTCATGTCGTACTCCCCGATCCGGTGGTAACCCCATCGGCGGGTTGTCACTAATGACATCTCCAAATTCCTTTAGTAAGTAATGGTAAGGGTCCTCAGGATCCGCAAGGATCTTGAGGCCGCTTCGGGCATTCAATGCCTGTTTGTTTTGCACCAAAACTGACTCGTCCATCGTGGACGAGGAGTTCAACTCCTCTCCCGGACGCAACACGACAACCTCGTCGATTTCATCTGCTTTCAAAGCAGTTTCAAACTCGTTGAAGGACATCTCTTCCAACGACAACAGTTCGCCAACCCCAGGCAACCGTTCAAGTCTTACGCCTTCTGTGACAACACCTGTCACACTATTCAGCATCCTATAGGACTGCTGAATACTGGCCTCGGGACTCATCCCGAGACCCAGATGGGGGGGGAGTCAATTGCCCCATCTATTGGAAGCACCTAGTGCCTATCCACAGAGATCTCTACCTCTACCACCGGTGACTCGCCGGTCTCACCTATATCGGCGTAATCGGTATCATTTCCGACGTGCGAAAGAGACAAACTTCGGGTCTCTTCGCTTGGAAGCGCCTCGCGCTTAACCACAGGGGTCTCTACCCCTACCACTGGAGTCATCTCAGAGGAATCCACCTCTGCCAATGGCGACTCACCAGTCTCGCATATAACGGCGTGGTCGGAATCATTTCCGACGTGCAAAAGAGACGAACTACGGGTCTGTTTGCTTGGAAGCGCCTCGCGCTTAACCACAGGGGTCTCTACCCCTACCACTGAAGTCGCCTCAGAGGAATCCACCTCTGCCACTGGCAACTCACCAGTATCACCGTTAACTGAGTGGGGATTAACCGCCGAATCCCCCTCGTTAAGGAACTCTTCCTTAACGTCATTGAGAATGATAATCTCATACATCCCAATTTCTGGCATCTCACGCCAGAATCGCTTTTGCGATCGAGCAAAGGTGGGTTCATGACTCGCCAATGCTTCACCCGACCGCGGGTGCGTTGAGCCAATGGACTTAGACTTCCAGTCTATCCATGGCTCGTGGCGTTCCAGCCACTTCATGCCCAGAATGAGGTCATACCTCGAGTCCAAATCCAGGACTAGGCAACGTTCTAAGCTGTCGAAGTCTGCAAACTTCAGCTTAAGGTCAATCAAGACCTTGGGTACAGAAACTTGTACGCCCGTCGCAAGACGGACGGTGACAACGTCACGAGAACGTGCCTCTAGGGCCTCGGCATACAGCCGACTCTTCTCTACAGAAGCCCGTCTGACATAATTGTCAGACGCTCCAGAGTCTATCAAGACTCTCCAAGGCTTATCAAAGCCTTTCACGTCCGCAAGGACTACCAGCAAAACTGGCTGGTACACCAACTCGGTGCTAGAAAGCACCGTTTCCCTCGGGGATTTTTGCTGTCGTCCCCTACTCTGGGGCTTAACAACACTGAGGGATCCCCCAGTAGGGCTCCCCGCACCTACTGGGAGCCGTCGTTTCCCGACGGCTTGGGCAAGGGCTTTTTACCCACCCTTGGCCCTTTGTAGCGAGTGTCTCGATAGGAATTTTTCGGACATCTGTTCCGCAGATGATCCGTGCTTCCACACAGGAAGAATCTCAGCGTCCCAAGCCGCTGCAACATAGCTAAGAGCTCAGCCTTGAATCTCTGCGGAAAAGTGTCAGTGTGACTCTTAGCGGGAGGTTTCTCCTCCGCTTCGACCTGACTAAGGTCCATGGGTTCGGGACCCACCTTAGAGGAACGGAAGTTCCTCTCGGCGTTAAACTCCATCTTAAACGCCTCTTCCAGGGATTAGGGTCGGCATCGGAACAGTTACGAAAGTAATGGCCCTTCTTTCAGGCCTCCCATGAAGACGGGAATGGACACATCATCCGAATACGCATTCGCGTACATCCCTGCCAACAGGGTCTTCAGTTCTTGGACATACGTTTCCAAGTCCCTAGTGCCCTGACGGCACCTCAAAAACGCCAACTGATTCTGGAAAACCAGATTAGGCGTGGCGAACATGTCCATAAGATTTTGCTTAAGGCCTTCCCAGGTTGGGAACACGTTCGTGACCAAATCCGGACACATAAACGCCCATGTACGGGCTTTGCCCGTAATATGGGTCAACGCAAGTCCCACTTGCAAGTGAAAGCGATCGCATTCGCTGTGACGAAGGCCGTTTCGACATCTCGCAACCACACGTAAAGGTTGTCACCCTTCTCTCCGGTGAACTCCTTTATCTTAAACGATAATGGGGGGCGCATCCCCGTGGAACGACTTCCACCTAAACTAGCCTCATGGGCGATTAGGGCATTGAACCTTGCCTTTACGGCCTCGAGGCCCTGCTACACTAGGAGATGCATACCCTCGTCACCCAGTCAGGATAACAGCCTTTTAATGGCTTCCTGCTGGACGAGGGTCAACCTATCCCAATCGTCCTGATTTATCCCTTGCAGAGGATGTCTTAGTCTACCAACACAGGTGTTGGATTGACTACAAGTGCTACCAGATATAGCCGGTGCGTATACGCACGGTGCGGCTAGCGCACAGAGGAAGACTTTTCCTTAAAGCGGTGTTCGCCGCTACTTAGCCGAAACGCCCTTATAAAGGGCTTAGTAGGAGAGAGATCTCCTACTCGGGGCCAAGATTCCCGGGGTGGTTTACAGATAGCATCGCTAACCCCTTTTGACAAGGCTTCCCTTATAAAGGGAGAAAGCGTAAGGGAGAACCCCCTTACGCTACATTCCAGTTGTTGCGAAAATTGCGTTGTTGAAATTTTCTACGTAGGTTCAAATCGAGAAATATTACCTTTTATTGATGGAAATAGACATGATCATAGTATAATTACCACGTTCGTCATTCCACTACTCCAGTTCATCACAGTTCATCACAAAATTCACAATAATTCAGACCTTACACGTATTCACACCGATCGATATACTGATCGGTGCTATTATGTGTCTTGATCTTCATCATCATGAGTCTGCATCACTGAGAAGCGATTCCGACTGACTCGTTATCGCTCGAACTCTCGTAGCAGTTCTCCACAATTTAGATCGAGTTCGTCGATCCAAGTTGCTTCGTCATGATCCTTCCAGCGGACCAGATATTCTCGGTGGGTGCGACCGAAACGGGTCTTCTTGACCGATCGTACATCTAGCACCTTTTCCACCTCGAATTCGTCCTCTTCCAATGGCCTTTCCTAACTGTCTTCCGGCAGCAGAGCCTCATCAAAATCGAACCTCCGCTTCGTCCACCAGATAGGGCATTTTAGGCCGACTCTCTGACCAGCTTCAGTTTGGACACGTGCACGATTGGAAAAGCTTTGTAATCCGTGCCGATCGTGATCAGACGGGCAGCATGCTCACCGATCATCTCTGCTACACGAAAAGGAACGTGCCACATATGACCCAACTTCTTTGCATAGCCTTCCTTGACCCGATCGAGGTATAACCATACCGTCGCCCCTCTTTCAATACCATGAGGGTGGACCTGATCGTTATTCCGATCTGCTCGATCTTGCGTGGCCTGACGCAACTTTTCATTGACGACTTCTTTCGCATGGTGATAATGCTTCTGTACCTGCATACGCCAACGACGGGCATCGCGATCGCGGGTCCGAGTGAAGCCAATCGGTATCGCCGCTTCAAGTGTCGATCGAGGATCCGATTCATACGCCAGATATAAAGGCGTTTCTCCTCGGACCCGATCGGTTGAAGAGTTGAGTGCGAATACCAGTCTCTCTGCATTCTCGTCCCAGTCACGTTGGTCCGGATCGGCCACATACATCTTGATCGCCCTTGTGATTGTCTGCACCATGCGTTCAGCCGATCCGTTCTCTTGCGGACGATATGCCATCGTCGCGCTCTGCTTCTGGCCTAGCATGTTATTGAGCGATCGGAACACCTCAGCCATAAAACCGGGTTCCCGATCGTGTCTAATAACTTCGCTGGCGCCGAACCTTCTGAACATGCATTCCTCGTATTATTGGGTGATCTGCTTGGCATATCGGGATGCACAAGCCTTTGCGATCACCAGACCAGTGAATAGGTCGATCCAGATCAGCAGCTCAGTGTTGCCGCGCGTCGATCTAGGCAGCGACGGTATGTGATCCATTGCTATCACCTGGAAAGGGTAAGTAGCCTCGATATTTCCGGGCGATCGGCCCTTGATCATCGGTTTGCCCTTTCCGGTCTCGCAATCTGTGCAGCAACCCACATATTTCTGCACGCTCCGAAAAAGTCCTCTCCAGTGAAA
>CM047586.1:328826-367105 GCA_026184515.1 Peronosclerospora sorghi
CCAAAATGTACTCCCGTCGAGGGACTTCCGGCGGGCCAAGTGCGTCTGTAACGCGTCCCGGCCGGGTAGAATGAGCTAGAGGGGATTACTCGACCTTCTGCTCCCAAACACTCTGCGGCGTGCAGAGGCGACTGATATACAGTGCGAAGATGCTAACGATTTCTTGTTGAGTGTTAAAGGCCAAAAAAATAACGACTAACCAAAACTATCTCCCTATGGTCCCCAATATGTACAAACATGAAAATATGTAAGTACACGCAATATCATGTGACTTACCAAAATCCGTGTTCTTGACACCTCTCGCACACGATAGGCTTAAAAGCCTCCTTGATTTCCACCAACCCGATCACCGATAAACCGATCGGCGTGCCGCTGACATAAAGTGACTGAAATTCTTGAGTCCGCTTCACCACATTTTCTTCCTTGGTGACGGCACCGGAGGCGTCCGTCATGGCATCGGTAAATTTGACAGTCGCCGCTGAGCAACTGCGCGTGGTTTCCGTGCGCCCGAGCAAGAAGATACGGGTCTGCGAGGCTTCGTACGTTGCCGCGTTCGTAATACAAGAAAATCTGCCAGAGTGCTCGAGTCTTGCTTGTAAGACTCAAACTTACGCTTGTGATCGAGTTTGACTTGTCAAGATTGTCCTGGGAAGTGAGGGGCTGAAAGCTATGGGGGGTGCCGGGTGCGTGTGGAAATAGCGATTGTGTGTGTGGAAATAACAAAAGTGTGTGTGGAAATAGCCGCGCCCTTTTGTAAAATAAACATTATAATTAGGGTCAGCCTGCGGTCACACACCCCTCCCTTTTAATTGAGGTGTGTGTAGACGCTCCCTATACGAATTTAAAATGGGGAAAATTTTATGCATGCCCTCGCTTTTTGCGGAAATAACATGCATGCCCCTGATTATATGAAAATAACATCCATGCCCCCCTGCCACAGATTAACGTTGCCAACCAAAAGAGAAAAAGGACGCTAGCTGGATCGACGTTGTTTATGTATGCTGTACACTTAAAATCGAAACAGGCTCACGTGAAATCCATATGTTCACTGCTACTACCCTCATGTTCTAACTCGTGCGATATCGCTGCTAGGATCTGGTGATTAACTTCTATGAATATATACTTAAGTCTTTTTACGAGCATAAGGACAACGGTGGTACGCTGACCTCTTGATATGAAGAGACAAATCGAACCGAGTAGTTCATTTGTTGTGATACGAGATTCATCTGCTAATTTCAGCCAAACGTTGTTATTGTCATATTCTATAGATCGAGTTGCCCATGAGCGCATTCGTTGTGATATGTAATTAAACAACATACTTAAAATCATCGCTATCCCAGCGAAATGATAACGTCGCACGCGAACACTTTTTCAGGACTAGAAATATATGACCGTGACTTCGATGAGGCTCTCTACCAACTAGGTCTCGTTTGATGCCTTTCATCCACTAGAGCAGATCGACAGCTACCACGAGTTTTCGTTGGACTGAAGCGCCTCTCATCCAAACCTTGGTCAAAGTAAATTGACACTGTCATGAGACCGGTCAGCACCTGTTTGCAGTTTCGCTACAGCACAAAACTAGCCAAAAAGTTCTCACACGACCGTACATGCCAGCCAAGAAACTGCAACGATAAATCCACTACAGCAGAACTAGTACTGGTGGCCCGCCGATTTCTTCTTTTCACCAAGCTCGAAGTGTTTCGTGCGCTTCATGGGCAACTGCTTCTTAGCCTTGCACTCCTTGCATTCCATCCGGAGCGTAATCTTCTTGGTCGTTTTGGCCTTTTTGTGAAAAACAGGCTTTGTCTGACCACCAGAACCTTTCTGCTTACCGTTGTAACGACGCGCACCCTGAGCGTACTGGGAGGCTTTGCCAGCCTTGTACTGGGTAATTTTGTGCACCGTGTGTTTCTGGCACTTTTTGCCCTTGCAAAAAGTGCCACGTTCCTTGGGCATGTTGGCCATAGTTGCTGATGTCTAAGTATGTAACGAGCAAGTAACTTAGACTGAGGGATCGATACGTACACGCAACCATCTTCATCTCTTACCTGTCCTCTAGTCCGTTTTCAGAAATTACTTGGCGACACCAAATGACAGCGCTGTATCTACTAGCCATTGGAACTAAGTTAGTCACCAGATCCTAGCAGCGATATCGCACGTGTTAAAACATGACGGTAGTAGCAGTGAACATATGGATTTCACGTGAGCCTGTTTCGATCTTAAGTGTACACATATAAAAACAACGGCGCACCTCTTGGCATACATTCGGGATTTCCATTGTGCACACCTCAACCCGAGTTTATAGCTATATTTGGAGATATTATACCCTAAAAGGAACGACTCGTCACCCAAGCAAAACCGACTCGTCGATCCAGCTAGCGTCTTTTTTTCTCTTTGGGCTGACAAGAACATTAATCTGTGGCAGGGGCATGGATGTTATTTTCATAAAATCAGGGCCATGCATGTTATTTCCGCAAAAAGAGAGGGCATGCATGAAATTTTCCCTTTCAAATACGGAATTGATCGGGCCACACCCCTGTTCATTTCGCCCCAAGTAAACGGTCTGGTACGAGCTGAACTGACGTCGGCATGTGTAGCTGAACGGGTCGACAACAGTCCCTCCAACAGAATGACAATTTCATCCAACTCTGCCACCAATGGTCTCCCAGCGATTCAAACGGAGCGCTTGCTCCACAAAAATAATGACAAGGTCATGGCTTTAAGCCCAATTAGCAGCAAAAGCCCATTAAAAAATGTCGATATAGTCGAGGACTGGAATATCCTCGACTTCGGCACTTGCCAGAATCGTACTGTATAAATCATATTTTAAGCTCGTGTTTACACAAGAGAAAGCTGCAGTATCCCTACAAAAACCAGATGCAGCTTGTGAATTTCAACGTCGTGGGCATCGGTGAGCCCACATCACGACAAGGCGGTGGACTACAGACGCACCGACTCGGTAGATCATTAGCTACTAGTCTTGCCTTTGGTGGTCAGCAACATCATGGCGATGGTTCAGACGGCTCAGCAATCAGCGATTTTGTCCCTCTTCTTGCTACCGGAAGTGATTACGGTTTGGGTCGAAACAAATTATCAGCTAAGGCGGAGAAAAAGATGTCAAAGAAGCGTGAGGAGCGTAAGCGGCTTATGACACTTAAGATGCAGGAAACGTTCGCCGACCTGGAAGAAACAAACATTACGGAGCAAGACCTTGATGTAAACGGAATTGGAGGGCCTGGTGCATCATTATCCAAGATGGCTTTATCTAAGCTAGAGAACCTGCCGTTACCGGATCTGTTGAACCTTCCACAAGACTTACGCGAGCTTAAACGGAAGATTAAAGCCACCGAGCACAAGGTAGAAGGTACAAAACATCGTCACCGCAAAGGCGGTCCGTGCCCACGGCGTCAAGTGAAAAACCAGTTGCGTGCAGCAAAGCGTGCATATCACAAGCGTGCCGTGGCACACAAGAAATTACGACATGTTGTGGTAAACGCAGTCAACGATGAGGCTCTAGGACCAGACGCGAGTCGAGGAATTGGAAAAGTGTTAGCTTTTTACTTTGATAGAAAAGCATGGCTTGCTTCCAGGACGTAGATGTACCTTCAATCATGCCGGATACAGATGAGTGGGTTCCACAGATGGCACGAAAGTTAAAAGCAAGGATCCATGGTGTAAATGCACACCACAACATCGTTCTTTTTCGCTGGAGAAAAAGAAAGTGAAGTGGTGAAAGCTGGACGATGTATGTTTGACTCACTCGCGACAGTTTGCTTGCGGACACAAGGTAGTAGGAGAATGCGTGCCCGCTGTTTGTGGCTCTCTTCGGAGAATGTATCGCTGGATTCGATCCCAGTTACGCTCTCAAGTCAGCAGGGTGATCGATTACTGCGTGGAAGCTCATCCAACTCGTGAGTGGTTGAATCACATCTGACATACTGAAAAACAAACGAGGCAAGCATTTACAACCAACACATCAATCGCATCTATACGTCCAAAAAAATTGCTTAGCTCGCCTGTCCTTTGGTTTGTCACAATCTGTACGTACAACTTTTATGGCACTAGATGAGCCGAAATGATGGATGCCATGACGTGCGGCGGCGGCGATGGAGAAACGTCTTAGTAGCAGGCCGATCCATCATCATGGCTACAATTCGGTCGACGGAGCAAAGCGCTGGCCATCTCCACCGTTCACAATATCCTCAATGTAGTCTAAGACCGACGACACGCGCGAGTACACCCCCGGTTCCTGGCCACATTTATCGCCGGCCCAGCTCACAAAGCCGATGAGGACATCATCGACAATAAGCGGTCCGCCAGCATCGCCCCGACACGACCCTTTGCCTTTGCCATCGCCAGCACAGAGCATGCCTTTCGTAAGTCGATGTTTGTACAACCGGAACTTGCTGCACTGATCGTGCGAGATGATTGGAACAGTCGCATGTTGAAGCTTAAAGGTAAACGTGCTCTTCTTTATGGGTGCCCAGCCGAGTACCGTAGCCATCGTGCCAACCTCCTCGTTCGATCCATCAGGAGAAGGCAGCGTCGCAAGCTTGGGGCGTACTGGTTTCTCCAGTCTCAGGAGCCCGACATCGTACACGTGTGGATATTATTTTTATTATAAAAAATTATAAATATGTCAAAAAATATAAAAGATTTCAACAAAAAAAATATTTAAAACAAAATTTTAAAAAACCTTATTTTAATAAAAAAAAAGATATTTATTGTGTGCCGCTTATTGTACCGTGGATGTTTATACCCTTGGACAATCGAGACAAGCTCGCCGTCGTTCCCAAAACTATACTCGGTAGCAAAGGAAGCCATCATATCCGCCTCGTTGGTCTTGATGCAATGTGCCGTGGTAAGCAGATAGCGTGGCGCAATCAACGTGGCCACACAGACTGTCACGTCGTAATGCGTACACTTGCGACGTACGGGAACTTGTCCAGGTCGATATCCGTGCCACCGATCAGGCGACTCTCCTCGTCAGGACTCAAGTCGGCGCTGCTTTCCCTTATGTCGTCCGAATAGTCCGTGAACGAGTGGCAGGAAGCGCTCGAGGCGGCGCTCGACGCAAGCACAAGAAGCAGGAGGAGGTGCATCGACGTGGGAGATTTGTACTAGTGCGTGTCAGAATTGGTGGTTTTTAATGTAACAACCAAGAGGTATTCCCGGGAAAACAAAACCGTAAAAACCCAGTTAGTTATACAAATAACTCTTGTCACGCACCTCCTGAGGTGGGTGATAGGAAAACGCTCTTATCCCGTCCGTGAAAGCGGGGTTTTCACGCCCCGCACATGCACAACGCCACGCCACGCCGCCACACACCACCACGCCCCGCCACACCCCTAACACCCCTAACACCACCACGCCCCGACCCGCCCCGCACCCGCACACAGCACACCCCGCCACACCCCCAACACCCCCAACACCCCGCCACACCCCCAACACCACTCACAGCACGCACCGCAACACCACGCACACCGCACCTCCACGCCCTGCACATCAGACCACGGCTGTTACAACGCAGACGCGTGCTCCACCCACCGCTTTTGTTTTACTCTTCACCCCACTTAAGCGACCGCCCGATCCCAGCTCTACACGAAACACGCGCTCTGGCTAAAGTTATTTGGACGTTTGTCAAATTCTGACAGGGGGCATAACGGGGAAGTGTAACAAACTTTTGTTTTACAAAACTATCCACCCAAAATAGGATACCTCCTTTGCCAGGAAATACAATATCTGACCCCCCCCCCCTACTCAAGAGCTAGCAGAATTTCAAGGTTCATTTTTGAACTTAGTCAAATTTGCCGCATTTGGACATAAAAGGGAGGGGTGTGTGTGTGTGTGTGTGTGTGTGACCGCAGGCTGACTCGATAATTAAAGTGAAATCAGCAGGATGATCGAAACAAAATCACGCAACCTCTAGAGGTAGCTGCTGATTTCGTCCATTAAAGTTACCGAAAACTCAGCAGGCTTCTTCCCTCCAAAGCAGCAGAACGAAATACGCGCTTTCCTCATCCCTTTTTCCAATCACGCGCTATCTTATCACCCGCACAGCATCGCGCTGAGGAGTTTACGGCATCACTGTCTTCTCGGTGGAAACATTTCGTGCACCGAGTGTACGTCACACAAGGTGAAGCTCTCGATTCACGCCCGTGGCTCCGAGAAGGAACAAGCGGTGGGCACGCGATGTTATCGGAACGTCCAACCGAGTGATCTCTTTAGTATTGTCGCGCTGCGGCGCAAAGTGGACGATCTGGGCTCGACCGTGTATGAAAAGGTGGAACAAATGATGCAAAAAATTAGCCATGACCATGTCGACGGGACGACCCGAGACGAATGGCAAGATGGAATTTGCACCGCATTGCGCAGCTGAACGAGATGTCGACGCTGCGGGTGGCGTCGCTTCCTTCACTCAATTGCTCCATACGGACCCCGAGCCGTTACAGCAAGCGACGCTCGAGATGCTCTCGAATCTCGTAGAGCTCGAGAATAGTGCGGGCAATGAAGTGTCAAACGGTGAAGCCTTTGCCCAGTCGGGAGCGTGCGCCGAGCTCGTACAGATCATGGAGAATCCCGTTGCGGAGCAACAAGTGGGGTCAAAGTGTGCGTCCCGATACCAAACGCATGGCGCTTCGTCTCTTTTTTCACCTTTGTCAGTCCACGGCTTATCAGAATGCACTGTCAAGCTGGAGGAGGGTCGAGTCTCCTCGCGTTTCTATCCCACGAGGCCCCGTCGTCCCTCGAAATGCGTGTGGAAGCCGTGCGCTGTGTCAAGCGTTTTGTGCTCAAGAACGCCGAGACGATCGCGGCAATGATTCAACAAAAGGGCATTGCCTTGTTGTGTACGTTGCTGGGAAATTTTAGTGCGCTGCGCACGGAGAGCAGCGTCGATCCGAGCGACAAGGAAGGGACACGGGACGATTCGCACGACGTGGCGATGGAAGCGATCTCCTCAGTACCATCTGGGAATGTCTCTACTTTGCGCGGCTGAATTTCGGGGCGCTTCAACATCATGGAGAGAATTAATTCTATCCCAATGGTTCACTTAAGACTGCTGAAATCCGTCGCTTTGTATTTCTAGGAAATCAGTCTATGGTCTGGAACTCCCTCAGCTGTGCGCTTCTGCGCTTGGTCCGCGAGCTCTGTCCGTCGCCAGTGCTTGAAGAGCAGGTAGAATTAGAGCGCAGCGGCCACAGAGATGCCCACGCCAAAGCCTACCCAGAGGCCCTCGACCTCGAGCGTCAAGTGAAAGCCAAGCACACCCGCACAAAGACATAGTAGGTAAGCGCATTCACAGTCGCGGCGACTTGGTTCCTACCCACGCCGCGCGAAACGCCTCGAACCACGGCGTTCAGGCCATCCACGACTTCTAATGGGTCCCAAATCGCCAAGACACGCGCGGCGCGCGCAATTCCCGCGGGATCGTCGAGATACAGTCGTGGAAGGACGCCACGCGAGACGTACAGGACGAGTGCGAAAGCCAACGAGATGGCGAGCGTCAGCACGAGCGCGAGGGTGTACGCAAGTTTGACTTGTTGGGGTCGATTCGCGCCGAGACAAGTGCCAACGCGGATGTTGGCGGCCACGGCGAGGCCAGCAAAGACCATGTAAATGATGTTGTTGACGTTCACGACCACGGCATGCGTACGCACGGCCACGACGGCGTGCGGCAGGACGCCGGCCATGAGCGTCAGGAGCTCGTACGCCCACCACTCCATGGCCATCATGAGAAAGCCAGGGATGCCTAATCGTAAAAAGAGAGGCACGTGGGCGCGCGCTTCCGTCAGGTTCCAGCCCCGCCACCACTGGCGTAAATGGCGGGGATGACGGTAAAAGTACGGCACGAGCAGCATGGGGTGCACCATATTGACCAACGATCGCGCCAGCGCAATGCCTTCAAAGCCCCAGGACGAATGGTACGCGAATACGTACCCCGCCACGATCGTCACGAGGTTCCCACACGCTGCGATGGACACCACGGGCGTGAAAATCGTTTGCGCTTGCAGCACTTTGCGCACGAGCTCGTAGACAAAGACAAAAGGCACACCGGGCAATGTCCAGCGCGAAAAGCTCTAGGCGAGCCGCGCCACGTCGGGATCTTGCCCCATGACGCGCAAAATGGGTTCCGAGTACCAATTCACGAGCCCAAACGGCTCCCAGACACGTCCCGAGCACCTGCAAGCCTGCCTGGAAGTAGATGCCAATCTGGCGCACGCGCTTGGCCCCGTACGCTTGGGAACATAACGTATCCAGTGCCGACGTGAGCCCAAATCCGATCGAGTACGCCGTAATGTTGATAAACTAGAGGCAGGGATAGAGGGATGGATAGAGACAGAAACGATAGGTTCATTTTAGAGAGTCGCAGTACTAGAATGACAGGGATCGCCGTACCATGGTCGAAAGCGTGGCGGCATCGACATATTGCTGCGTATGGGGCGAGTGTAAGTGTCCCGCCAAGATGATGCACGTCAAACCCGGTAAGAACTCGAGCGCCGACGTGATGACCTAGGAAATCATGGGCATGCTCGAACGTGACGACGACAATACGGTCGCGTCCGAGATTTTACGTGGATTGTGCTCGACAGCGCCCACGAAACTGTGGAGGACGCGAGTTTCACGGATCCAACGACTGTCCATGCGCAAGTGTTAAAGATCCTGTTCGCCTTGGACTCGGCTTCAAGTTTCTATGATATCAAGTAATAATCGTCAAAAGGCCGCCACTCACACCCACGCAATCTGGACGACAACAACGTACCTTGGCCTTCAAAAGCTGCTTCATTCTATCAGTCATGAGCGATTCCAACGACGCATCGCGTCCCTGTGGCGCAATTTGTTGCTAGGTTTATCAATAAAACCGTAAGATTAGTTATTACATAACACGAGGGTAAATTTGTTTTGAGTCAAATCGGCAGGATTTCCCGATTGAAAGCAGCAGGGTACCTCAGGGTGTGAACAGCATGATTTACGATTATAATTACGAGTCAAATCAGCAAGATTTTAACGAAATCAGCATGCTGATTTGCTCGTAATTATAATCGTAATCAGCAAGTTCTTAACGAAATCAGCATGCTGATTTGCTCGTAATTATAATCGTAATCAGCAAGATTTTAACGAAATCAGCATGCTGATTTGCTCGTAATTATAATCGTAATCAGCAAGTTCTTAACGAAATCAGCATGCTGATTTGCTCGTAATTATAATCGTAAATCATACTGTTCACACCCTGAGGTAACCTGCTGCTTTCAATCGGGAAATCCTGCCGATTTGACGTAAAACGAACATACCTTCGTATCCTGTGAACCGGACGCGGTCACGTAACTATCCCGTAACATAGCAAAGCAGAACACAGCGAGACACAGTAGCAACAACAATAACGATACATAAAATAAAGGTGGTGCTAGAAGTTGACACGAGTTAAGGGCACGTGTAACTTTCCGTAATGGCAGTTCAGACCGTTAGCGCCTGACTGCCGTTGGGATGGAAATTTCTTATAAAGAAGCGCGCCCTACTTGATCAGAGTAGGGGGTAAAAGATATACTGAATATAAAATAGTACCTAAGAACCTAACCTAAAACTTAATAATAGATAAAATCCTAAAGTACCAAAAATGCAATAAATGCAAATGTGGCCACAATGGTCGCGTACACTTGGGATTTGTATGCAGCCTAACACCAGGCTGCCCACACGCGTAGCATAGCAAAATTCCAACACTCCTTCCGCGATCATCGTGCCACTCCTTGTGCAAACCATCATAAGCCCAGTCCAATCTTGCTGCGTAAGCGGGAGACACGCGCTGCACATAGTGGCTTCGTCAGCAGATCTGCGATCATGTCATCACTGGCCACGTGCAGCGGTCTCACCGCTTCGCGCTTGACGTAGTCCTTCAGGAACTTGAGCTTGACATCTACGTGTTTTGATGCTGCACCACTCGCCTCGTCCTCCAGCTGTCGAATTGCTGCTTGATTGTCCATGCGTAACAGCATAGGCATCTCCACCTTGACTCCGATCTCCTCCAGCAACTCCTTCAAACCTAAAATCTCCTTTCCATCAACCGCGGCCGCAACAAACTCCGCCTCCGCCGTTGGTAACGCGACTGCACCCTGTTTTCTGCATTGCCAACCAGCAACCATGCCGTTCAGAAAAACCACGCAACGCTCACACTCTTCCTGTCTGCCTTATCGCCCGCAAAATCCGCATCCGTGTATCCAACTAACTGCAAACTGTCTTCATTCCTCGCCTTACAATCCAAACGCAACTTGAGCTCCTTCGATCCTTTCAGGTACCGCAGTATATTCTTAGCTAGCTTGTAGTCCGACTGTCTTGGTGCGTGCATGAGTATCGTAACTCGATGTACTGCAAACGAAATGTCCGGTCTTGTACATCTTGATATCCATAGTAAACTTTCAGCTATTGATTGAAACACTCTCTGCGTCGGTACACCTTCCGCTCCTGTCTTAGGCAAGAAATTATCATCTTCGCCATCATCGTTAATATCCACAATCGGTAACTGTACGGGCTTAGCTTGCTCCATCTTATACTTGATCAGTAATTCGTCGATCATCTGTTCTTGATCCATGGTATAACCAGTGTCTTGACTTCTACCAATACGTATCCCGAGAAACTTTTCTACCGGTCCGAGATCCTTTAACTCCAATAACTGCATCATCTCGAAAAACTTATCAACCAGCTGCACCGTCGTTCCTGTCACTAGTAAGTCATCGACATAAGATCCAACAACCACAATGCCTTCAACATCTCTTCGTGAAAATATGCACGTGTCCGTCATGCATTGCTCGAACTTCAAATCAATCAGCGTCTTACGCAGCAACTCATACCACATTCGTCCAGCTTGTTTTAATCCATATAGGTTCCGCTTCAAACGTAAAGCCAAAAACTTCGTAGAATCCACTTCGAAACTTCGTAAAACTTCATCCTTGATGACCATGCCTAGAGGTATCTTCAACAAAATATCGATTTTTTTCTCCTTATGCGCCTTCGGATACGCGCTTGGAACATCTCCGCGCAGCGCCGGCACATTCCACACTTGAGCCATCCCAGCACTACCTTGACATTGCTTAGGTCCATCACAGTCGAGAACGTAAAAATAAAATCTCGTCCGTAAACTTGCTTGTCTCCATGCGCCACGAGACTCGCCTTGTACCTCTCTATGGTTCCATCTGCCTTGGTCTTCGTCTTGTATACCCATTTCGTAGGTATAGCTCTCTTGTCTTGACATTTCACGACTTCCCAGGTATCCATGTCCTGTAAAGCTTTTAATTCCACTTCTTCAGCTTCCTTCCACTTGCATGCATCGTCTCACCTATGGGCTTCATTGTAATTACTTGGGTCTTTCGGATATCTTGACTTGATCTCCACGTCATCAGGTCCCATCACCGCGTATACAGACAACGCGTGTTCTTGCACACTTGTGCTCCCTTCAACTTATTTATTCACTTCAGTCACGGCTCCTTCCGTCCCAGACTTTTTCTTCGTCTTCTTCCGATTTAGCGTGTCCTTGTATGCCTTGAACTTTGCTGTTTCTTGTGTCACACGCTTCGGTTTCACGCTTTCCTTCCTTGGTATATTCGGTGCCTGTTCCACCGTATCATCAATGCGCTCCGGTACGCTCTTATCACGTTCTTCCGCGCCATCATCTTCTTTGTTTCCAGCATTCGTATCCGCTTCATCCAATGCGGGATCATCATCTGCTAACGCTAGCGTTACTTGTTGACTTGCTCTTGTATCCAACGTCTCGATCTGACTGATGCGTCTCGTAATCGTAACAACACGATCCTTGAGAAGCAAAACCTTGAAAACTTTTGTTTCGTCACTTTTGCCTATAATCAATCCTCTTTCGGCCCTCTTATTAAGCACCTTCTTTCCAGGGTCTCGCCAAACCATGCATGGCGACCCAAATACCACAATGTCATTCACCTTGGGCTTGACGTTTGTCAACATCTCGTAGGGAAATTTTCTCCCGGGATTTGGTCGGGTGAGAGTACGGTTGAGTATGTATGCCGCACACTCAGCCGCCTCAGACCAGTACGTAAGCGGTAATCCCGAGCCAAACACCATACAACGAACCATGTTGAATATGGTCCTGTTCAGCCTTCCTGCCTTTCCATTTGACGCCGGGCATCCGGCTTAAGTGACTTGCCGCCTGATTCCAGCTTTCCTGCAGAAAAAATCAACATTCATGTATTCCAGCCCGCCGTCCGTACTCAAGACGTGTATCCGGCAATCAAACTCTCTCTCTCAAACCATGATAAGAAGTGTTCGAACTTTCTTGTGGCCTGATTCTTGGTTTAAGCTGGAAACACACGTACATACGACGAGAAATGATCCACAAACACGATTAGATACCGATTCCCACGCCGGTCTCGAGGCGCAATGGGGCCTTTGAGATCGCTACATATGACTCCGCCCACCCGGTCTATGGGGGAGTGCTGGCCGGAATTCCTTTTGGGTTGTGCTTTTCGAGCACCCTTCCCTTCCGCACACGTTAAACAATTTGGTCGCAGTGTGCTCGTGATTTTGATGCCCGACATAGGAACTTTCGCCAGTCGCTCGATCGTGTCGTAAGAGATATGCCCCAATCGCAGATGAAAGTTATAAAGACTCCCTTTTTGGACACTGTCATCACTGTTTTCCATGATCGTGTTAATGAGCACATCAGTAAAGTTTGCAAAATCAACTTTACTCAATTTAGGACGTAGATTAGCCACTAAAATTGATCCGATCATCTTTACAGTGAACAACAGATCTCCACGCAAACGAACTTCCATCTTGTCATCTCAGTGTACGAAATTAAATCCTTTCTCCATAAACTTGCCCAGCGAAATTAAGTTCCTCGCTAGCTTCGGCAAATAATAAACCTCCTGTAACGCTATCACGACATTCGGGTCATCAACACTTCGTAGTCGCACCTTGCCAACTTTGGTCACCTGTATATAGTTCCCATCCGGTAACGTCATCTTGATTCCATCAGCAATCGTATTCACATCTTCTAATAGTTCTTCATCACCGACTAGATGACGACTCGCCCCGCTGTCCTAGTTCCAGGCGTCGCCTTCGTCCAAATCACTTGCGCGAAAACTCTGACGTAATTAGAATGATGATCCACAAACACAACCAAGTACCGGTTGCCTCGTCTGTCGCGGGGAGTGATCGGACCTTTGAAGGTCACCACTGCAGATCACTCCTCCGATACGATCAATCGGCGCACTTCCGCCCGAATCCACCTTTGGTTGCGCCTTTCTGGTAGCTTTCCCTTCGGCACACGTAAGGAAATTCGGCCTATTCGTGTCCGTCAAAGCAATACCAGATCTCGGGTCCCTGGCCAACCTTTCAATGGTATCATAGGCCAGGTGACCCAGGCGCATGTGGAAATGGTGCAGGCTGCCAGTGTGGACGTCTGGACCGACATCTTCCAACAAACTATTGGCAACCATGTCACCGAAATCCTCCGAAAAACTTCGCGCTTTTTCGGCCTTCAACTTGGCAACGAAAACAGAACCATATGTCATCACGTCAAACAATTTCTCGCCCTTTATCATGAGACGCATCTTGCTGCCATCATCGACCACGGTGCAACCCTTTTCGCGCAGCCTACCAAGTGAAATCAGATTTCTGGATAGTTACGGTGCGAATATACTTCGGTCAAGACAACGACCGTTTCACTTTTGTCGCACGTCCGCAACGTAAGCCGTCCGACCTTGGTTGCCTGAAGAGTGCCACCATCTGGCAAGGCAAAACTATCATCGGGACCGCAGTCCCTGGCGTCTTCCAACAAATTAGCGTTCGACGCCAAGTGTCTACTAGCACCACTATCAATAATACAAACATCTTCGCTTTCATTTCCATTACCACATGCATTCAAAATGCCATCCGTGGTCGAAAGCACGAAACGCTTTGACGACCTTTCATTTCCGCCATGGCCCTGCCCTTGAGTTCGTTCACTTCCACTCTTACAGCGCTTTTCGGGGAAATACCTCTGTATGTGCCCCTCGCCACCACAGCCGTAGTACACGCGCCGCCCCTTACCAGATGTTGCTGCATGCACGTGCAACTTAGGGGCGGGCTTCGACTTCACCGCATCATCTTCGATCTCCTGCGCCCAGGCGATCAGCTCTTGTGCATGGCCTAGGTAATCCACCCTTCTCGGGTCATACCTATCCATCAACATTATCTCGAGTCGCGGCCCAGCATATTTCACGATATTTTCAACGATTAACTTTTCACTCGACCCGCTTTCGCGAGCCAGAGCTACTAGGTACAAGTAGTGATCTGTCCAGCTGCGTTGCGGATCTTTTTCCATCGCAAACCTTGCAGCGGCTTGGTGGTGGGATATCGTCGTCTTGAATCCCAACCACATTTGATCCATAACGTGAATCAACGTCGGTCGCACCCGCCACCACCATGCAAAATTCGTGCGATAATATTCAGCGGCGGTGCCCTCCAAGTGTTCGCCAAACTTATTTACCTTCAACCGTTCACTCCGTTGGAAGCCAGAGGTCATATCTGCAATTTCAATCGCTTCCATGAACAGGTAAGCCCACTGGCGATACCCTGCACCCAGACCGGGATACAGTTCGCGTCCCGAAAACTTGTCGATACTTAACTTGGGTATCTTGTACCCGGTGCACTGCACCGGTACAGTTGGCTGCGCGGCGGGCACTTCAGCACCGCCTGCACCTTGCACCGCAGCGGGCGCCCTGCGAGGTGCATCATATGTTCTCGGGCGTGGCCTTGCGCCAGCTTCTACCCCTTCGTCCCCGGCCAGATCATCCAAACACATCTGCTGGCCGAACGGACGGTAATTCCTGAGACTTTCACGGAAATCGTTCTCCGGTATGCGCACCGGCGCCTCCCTCTTACGCTCGGGGGACTTCTTCGGGGATGCGGGCCTAGCTCGCCCTTCATCTGGGTCGCCCACAGCTGCCGCAATTTCCCGCAAACTATTCAGCATCTCCCGAAACTGACCCGGAGAGGGCACATCGTCTCCATCAAAATCAACCATCGTAAACTTAATAAAAAAACTTCAATCACGTCCGTCAATCGCTTCCCCTTCGATAGGGGGCTTTCCACAAGCTCCACGAAACGTAACAACGAGAAAAAATGCAGTAGATCACACTTTAATGACCAAGAAAACTCCACGAGATTACTTGACGCAACTTGGGATCATAACCTGTTAAAACAACACAAAAAATGTTGCGTTCACTTTACGCGATCAGTACTCACCAGCTGCCTAAGTTTCAGCGTGGGAGGATCAGCGGAAGGTGCAGAAAGGTGAGCGTCGCGCCGTAGCCGTAGAAGAGTTCAGTCCTGGCACTCTGTATAAAAATGCAAAACGGAAAGTAAGGTATATTATGTATAGTTACTTAAGTCGCTATCCAGTCCTAAGGCAACTTAAAACCGTAACTGCTTTTATATGCAAAAATGTATGGCTTACCTGCAACAGCCAATGGGATTCCACTATACGGAAGAGTGCAAACTCCAAAATGGGTGCACACTCTTCCAACACATTCATGGACAAGCAACAGCAAAAGTGTTCCTAGACCGTTTCTTTCGACAGCATGGTCTACCCGATTCCGTTGTGTCGGATCGGGATCCCCGTTTTACGGGACAGTTTTGGGGGGCGTTGTTTAGGGTGCTGGGCATCAAGCTCCTCATGTCCCCTGCGGATCATCCGCAGACGGACGGTCAGACGGAACGCGTTTTTAATCGCGTTGTAGAGGATATTCTCCGGAGGTTTTGTCCGGATTCTCCAAAGAGTTGGAGTGAGATGCTTCCGATGGCCGAATTTGCTATAAACAATTAGGTCCATGCATCTACGGGGTTTCCCCCGTTTTACGTGAACGGATTAGCGATCCGAGGGTTCCGTTGACGCCACGTGTGGGTGGCCCAAGGCTTGATGGGGGAGGATTCCCTGATGTCAGCCCTGTATCTGTGCGAAAGCACATCGATAAGTTCTTATCGACGCGTCTTATGTCTTACGACACGTCTGCGATGCCATGGCGGAAAGCCAAGACAAGCAGAAGGAGCAGGCTGACCGCAAGGGGCGGCGTAACGAAAAGGTGTACAAAGTAGGAGAAAGTGTTTTATTAAACGCTAAAAATCTTCCTACACATGCAGTTTTCTAACGTGTTGCGGAATAAACGGCGCCCCAGGTTTGTGGGGCCTTTTAAGGTACAATCCCGAAAGGGCTTGTCGTATACCTTGGACATCCCGAAGGCTATGCGTACGCATCCAACCTTCTATGTAGGTATGCTTAAGCCATACCAGAACCCGGATATCCTCTCTTGGAGGAGGGTGGGAAGTCAGATAGCCGAAAGGCACGACAGGTCGGAACATCTCCGACAGGGTTGAAATACGACCCTGAAGCTCCGCAACGAGAGACTCGAGGGAGGTAAGCCGCCCTCGATGCGTTCATTCACACTCCCCTCGTCGCGGAGTCCCTCCTGGGCATCCAGGATGCGACGGCTGTGTCGATCACAGCGCTCGTGGAGCTCACGTCGCAATAGCGCGACCTCCTCCTCCAGTCCTCGATACGGAGGGTACTCCACATTACCATGTGGAATGTCTGATGGCACGACGCCATCACCGGGGTGAAACCCAGTACCTGGTGAAGTGGAAAGGTTATCCACATTCCCAGAGTTTGTGGGAGTCCTAGACTCCTCTGCGGCAGGATTGCCGTGACGTCGTTGACGCTTTCGAGCGGGAGAACCCCGCTGAGAGTCAACGACCAAAGGGGCGGAAGAAGCCCCTTCACTCCCAGTAGCTGGGAGTTCGCCGGAGGCAGATGCTGTGCTTGCATTGCTCCGGCACCACATCGAGAGCAGGGCGCGTGTAGTAAGAGGCAGGTAATTGCCCTTGCGCTTTGCCCTTTGCATATGCCAAGCGTAACACCCTCTCTACCCGAACGTCGGGTTCGGAAAAGCTGTTGTACAGCGCATAAAAGTTGGGGAGGCGCTTCTCCCCTTCCGCCCAAGAGCGGAACGCCCGTTCTGCGTCCTCGACACTTTCGTCCCGTAAGAGAACGTAGGGAACCTCGCGGAGGATCTCCACGAGGGCACCGCGTGCCTGTTTCCCGAGGCGCGTTCGGTAGGACTTGGCAGTGAACTGCTTAGGCGTTAGCAGTTTGGCCCGGAGTTTTTTCCGGCGCGCAATTTCACGCATCAGTACAACCGCAGGACCAGGGTTATAGGAGGCAAAACCTCTCTTGACCTCGTTCTTAACCTTCTTTTGAGGGTCACGAGGTCCCCTCCTTGCCTGTACGTCATGTCGGGCTTCATGAACCGTGTCCGGTTCATTGGTGATGGTCGCCTTCGGCGACCCGGATGCATCATCCGTAGTAGGTAGAGGTGGCGCACGAGTTAGCGCGTTTTACCCACGTGTGGGGAATGGATTGGATGACCAACATCGCTGTTCGGCGCTGTCAGAGTGGTCAGCCTTTGGGGAGATATCCCCAAGGGCATCTACCTCCGAGTTATCGGAATAGTTTCCATCCTCAGCACCACTAATGGTGCTCATGGTCAGCCAGTAGTTCTGGCAGTTGGAGTTCTCCAACTCAAATTGATTTATTGCGTAAGCAATAGTCTTGATGGGGGAGGATGTAACAGGGTTACATTCTGGTTACATTTATGTGGTGGTGCGGCTGATCAAAGTTTTTGACGCTTGATCAGGCGGTACCACGGCGCCCGGACTGCCGACTAACGAAGGGGTCCTCCGGTTGTCCTTGACTGCTTGTGTTTCTGCTCACCTTGTGTACCCGACGGCTTAGGCGTGGGTCGCTATCCAGGTGGTGGGGATGGCACACTACAATTCCTTGTGGCAAGACTGTGTTGACTTGTGATGAGTTGATCGAGGTGCTGATCAGACGTGATCCGATATAATCAAGCTCGAGTCAGGTGCGAACAGGCTTGATCAGCAGTGATCAGGCTTGGGCAGGCACAGAAAGTCGTTGATCAGCTGTGATCAGACTTGATCAGGCTTGATCAGGCATTAAAGAAGTTGATCGGCTGAGATCGATCAGGCGCTAAAAGTAGTTGATCAGCGGAGATCAGACTTGATCAGGCTTGATCAGGCACCAAACGTAGTTGATCGGCTGAGATCAGACTTGATCAGGCTCGATCAGGCACAAAAAGTAGTTGATCAGCGGTGATCAATCTTGATCAGGTGCCAAAAGTCGCTCAGGTACAAGTTGGTGCGATCTGCGAGTTGTGGATCGCGGGTCACGAGTTGCAGAGTGTCGATCAGGTGTTGATAGGCGAAGGGGGTACTTGATCAGGCAGTGGAAGTCTTCACTGCATGATCACGGAGCCTCTGGAGTCTTCAACAGCTAAAGGAACACCCAAATATCTGTATTCCTAGCCTAGACCTACGAGGGGGGGGGGTAAATTTCACTAAAATCCACCTAGAGTTTCCGTGGGGCGCTTACAGCACCCGAACTTTAGGGGCCAAACGCGAACCAAACGTGGAGAGGTGAGAGCACTGATAAATCACACTCTCAAAACCAAAAAACCTTTACTGAAGAACCGCTGACACAGCGGGCGGAGTTGCGAAGTGAGTTCTAAACACTCTACGTCTGCCGGTGGGCCAAAAATGCACAATGTGCTCCCGCCCGGGACGTAGAGGTGTATACTAATGAGGGAGGCGCAAAGGTGCCGTCCCGGAAACGATCTGCTAGATCTAACGCAAAAGGAGAACTTTATTATTGCTTATTTCCTAAGAAATACCAATTTCCTAATGTCCACCAATCAGAACTACCCCTTCCAGCGTCCTCCGTCGACCAGTCGACCTGATTTGTCCGTCGTCCGTCGCCGCTCGTCGATGTTCGCGGAGTACCTGTACGTAATCTTCCCATCTTCCTATTCCCTGTTTATGTCCCGACTATGTGCACCACGGTCGTACACGCAACTGTATACGCCGTGGTACCCACAATCGTATACGATTACGTACCCGATTTTTGTCCGTAATCGGCCCCCCTAAATAAGGCCCTAAATAAGGCCCTATAATAAAGCCCTATAATAAGGCCTGTTATTGGGCCCAACTATAACACGATTTACGACATTTAGTATGTGGTGTACGTGGGTACACTACGGTTGGGGTCAGTACTGACCGGTCCGAAAGGTTTGGACCTATTGGTTATTTTAACCAATCAGGACAGGAGCCCTTGGTGGAGGCGTGGCAGCCAGCCACGTGTTAGTACACAGGTGGTGTACAATACATTTTAGCTAGGTACGAATTTAGTAAGTTCTACTTAGTATTACATATAGTTTACATTATTTTAAATTAATTTAGGCTAATTACATATTAAATATACATTCAGTTTACATTTCACTCAAAGCCTACAGGACGCTCGAACTCGACCGGTCGCGCGCGTAGTGAGTGTAGTAGCGTAAGGGAAGTTCTTCCCTTAGGTACACCCTTAGTAAGGTAGCCTTGTCGTTAAGGCGTTAGCTTGTGCTGACTAGTAAACCAAAGTGGAATCTCGGCCCCGAGTAAGAGAGTTCTCTCTTACTAAGCCCTTTTATAAGGGCGTATCGGCTAAGTATCGGCACATCGCCGCTTTAGGAAAGTCTTCCTCTGTGCTCTAGCCGCACCGTGCGTGTACGCACCGGCTACAATAGTTCAGCGATTAGATGGCGCATAATATAGTAGTCAACCAATATACCATTGCCATCTCCGATGCCAAACGGAAAAAATCGATCGGCCCATGGCAAGATCGGATCAAGTCAGTCAATGTGCCATTTTCCATGAATTCAAAAACTGAGCCAACAACGCATCAAAGATTGAACAACCGTCTCGTGCAATAAAGAAAATGTCTTACCTAAGCAATATTAGGATGTCGCAGTTTGGTGACGACTGCCACCTCACGGTGAAACTCGTTCAGTAACTCTTCACCAATAGCCTGATTTTTGGCGGATGAGTCCACAACTTTCGCGGCTACGTGAGTACCTCGCCACCAGGATCTGTACGTGTTACCCGAGCGACCACTACCGACAACTTTATCAAGACGCACTTCATTGAGGTTGTGGTGGAGTCAAGTTTAAAATCGAACACCGTAGTGTCGCGAACCTGACCACCATCGTGCCCTGCCGTCCAACTTACGGCGAGGGGTACCCCGCGAACCTTCTCTTACGATCCTATCTGATCGTCCGCTGCCAGCAGACGACCGATCATCAGCATAGGACGCCTGGTCCGATTCGTGTGTCATCTCACCTTGTGTACCCGATGGAATGGGCTGGTAACACACTCGGTGGATCGGTGCTGTAAATCGATTTGTGGTCTAAATGTGGGAGACCGTGCTGGGTAGTGTACCCTGGGCGGAACTCTTCGCCCTGGGTACGGGCAGACCAGTTATACTCCAAGTAAATATACTTAAAAGGGCAGATCGCTCAATCGATCGAAGATCCCAACCAATACGAGAATAAAAGTCCAATACTCCAATATAGAGATCCAATAAGAACGTGATACACTCCACGAACGATATCTCCACGTAACAATCCAAAAACTTGATTAGACGTTCCAAACGTGTGTGACTTGGGCTTGAGAAGCCGACCAATGTATACTCCCGTCGAGGGACTTCCGGCGGGCCAAGTGCGCCTGCAACGCGTCCCGGCCGGGTATAATAAGCTGGAGAGGATTGCTCGACCCTCTACTTCCAAACCCTCTGCGGCGTGCAGAGGCGACTGATATACAAAGCGACGAAACGACTTCTCGTTGAGTGTTAAAGGCTAAAAATTAACGACTAAGTAAAACTATCCCCATGGTCCCCAATATGTACAAAACATAAAATTATGTAAGTGCACGCCATATCATGTGACTCACCAAAATCCGTGTTCTTGACACCTCTCCCACACGATTGGCCCAAAAGTCTCCTTGATTTCCACCAATCCGATTGCCGACAAGACGATCGGTGTGCTGCTGACGCAAAGCGACCAAAATTCTTGAGTCCGCTTCACCACAGCCGCCCCTGAGTCTGGTCGTAGCCGCGCAACGGTAACGACCCGATCTCACCACATCCTAGATCTTCGCAGAAGCGGGCTTCACCGATGGACCGATCTTCGAGTACAACTTCGCCAGGTACTTTCCTTGTACACCTGATCGTCTTGTAACCACTCTTAACGTTCGTTGCTACAGGTGCCCTTTGTTCCTCATCGCCCCATATCGATTCACCGACCAGATCGGCCCGATCTGATATCCCTCACGACACTATAGAGTCTGACACACCGTACGGGCATCAGATCGAGGTCGATCAGCTCCAGAAAACAGTCAGGGAGCTCCAGTAACAGTTGGCTATCAAGGATTCATCGCTCCTGCAACTTCGGAAGGAGGTAGACACTTTGATTCCCATATCCACGAAGTTTCAGGAGGTGACCGCCGAAAACGCACATCTCCTGGCCCAGATCGCTCAACAAACCACGCGAGGTAAGCTGATCGGTCTGCTTTCCGTCTTGGGTCTGGTCTAACCTTCCTTTGTGCGCAGATCAATTGTCCACCGAAATCGCCAAAACGTTTGACACTTATTTCGCGGCTGATCGGCAGTCGCATGACCATTGCGATCAGCTCCGACCGATCTTGGACGGGTTGATCAGAGCACGGCATGATCTGTCTCGCTTGGAGGCCTACAGGTCACACCTCCTGGAACAGATCGCGGTGGTCAGCCGGCAGAGGTTGGAGGACCAGTCCGATCGGACTTTACTCCGCACCCAACATGGTGACCTGGAGAGGCAGATCGGCGAGTTGCAGGTCGTGGTCAGCGAGAAGATCGGGAAGATCGAGTCCTTCCAGAGCCGATCGGATGCCTGGACCCAGAAGTCGGATCGTCGCTGGGCGGCCGTGAATCGGTGCTACCAACAGCTGACCGACTTGTTGCACCGGCGCCCGGCTGCAGGCTCTAGCGCCGACCGGTCCGCATCGGCCGTTCTGGCCGATCTGCATCAAGACCGGACCCGACGCCACTCATTGGCCAAAATTAAGCACCCCGAAATTCCAAAAACTTCCAAGAAACCTAAGGACGCGTCGAAGGGCTCAAGGGAGCGGGGCATAGCGCGCGACACACAACTCGAGGAGAAGCGAGCGGTGCCTCAGAAGAAAGCCAAGACGCTGGCGCATCTCCCAAGCCCAAGATCGGATGCAGGTGAGACAAGTCTATCATCACCAAATCCCATGCGAACTTGCGTCCCCGTGTTGCACACACCAATCGTATAGAGATCTCCTCCTGAGAGGACTCGGGGGACGGATCGGGAGATTCTGAATTCTTGATCACTGCTTTATCCAAGTCCCGATCCGATCAGCGCCGAGGTCCCGTTCCTACGAAGCCTGCATCGGGGGCTGATAAGGCGATCAGCTCCCCGGGTGATGGTGCTGCACGGACGCGCGAGTCAACAGGATCGGTGCCATCTTTCCAGCACGGTACATCTGGGCTGCGCAATCACGCCCGATTGAAAGGGTTGTTGACCGTAGATCGACACCTCCCACCGCTAACTTCGGATGCTACTTCGCCATGGTCATCGTGGCCGATCGGTAGCTTGTACCAATCATCCCTGACCAAGAAGATACTATCCCGATATCTATCGCGTCCAGACTCCTGGCTTTTCCTCCAGCTTCGAAGGCTCCTGCCGCTTCTGCATGGCGGGCGGACCTGGTCACAGCACCACAAATCGCCCGTCTGTATGCAGATGAGCCATGGAAAGTGTTCGTCCGACCCAAGCTGGGGTCCATGTTTGCGTCGACTGCGTGGATAGACTCGTTCTTAGGTCGAGTGAAGACCTTCAATGCAACCTACAGCCAAGCGATATGGGAGTCTACGCACTATCTAGTGCTCCCTCCTGATTGAGCGCAACATGATCCAGGCCTGATCTCATTTCAGAAAAACCGGAAGAAGCGCCGGAGTCGGGCGGGCGAGGCCTGGCAGACCCTATGCCAGTTCGTTTTGGGAGGGATGCTGGCCCGCGAGTGCGACATTGCCATTTTCTTATATCCTATGGTTCTCCATATTGCCAAGCGTCGGGTTTAGAAATACGGGGTATTAGCTGACGACGGCGTCTAGTATCCCGGTCTTCACTGTGACAAGCCAATCGCAGACCTGAAGGACGCTTTGATCCAGATCGATCGGAAGGAGCCCTGGCGCAATCAACACCAGAACCAGATCGGAGACCATCCGGCGCTGACTATCGGTCGTTTGTGGGGTAATTTCTACTCTTGATGCGTCGGATAGCTGACCAGATAATCCATAATACATGTCATCATTTTCCAAAATTCTTGATCACCTGATCCCTTAACCAAATCTCATCACTTTCTCCAAAATTGCACCAACACGTTATCACACACAGTTTCCATCCACATCGCGAAAATTATCACCACTTTCGTCACTCCACTACTCCAGTTCATCACAGTTCATCATAAATTCACAATAATTCCGACCTTACACACATTCACAGCGATCGATATACTGATCGGTGCTACTGTGTGTCTTGTTCTTTATCCTCATGAGTCTGCATCACTGCAAAGCGATTCCGACTGACTTGTTCTCGCTCGAACACTCGTAGCAGTGCTCCACAATTTAGATCAAGTTCGTCGATCCAAGTTGCTTCGTCATGATCCTTCCAGCGGACCAGATATTCTCGGTGGGTGCGACCGAAACGTGTCTTCTTGACCGATCGGAAATCTAGCACCTTTTCCACCTCTAATTCGTCCTCTTCCAATGGCCTATCCCAACTTTCCTCCGGCAGCATAGCCTCATCAAAATCGAACCTCTCCGCTTCGTCCACCAGACAGGGCATTTTAGGCCGATCGGGGAATTCTCTGACTAGCTTCAGCTTGGACGCTTGCACGATCGGAAAAACTTTGTAATCTGTGCCGATCGTGATCAGACGGGAAGCGTTCTCACCGATCAGCTCTGCTACACGGAAAGGACCGTGCCACATATGAGCCAACTTCTTCGCATAGCCTTCCTTGACCTGATCGAGGTATAACCATACCCTCGCACCTGGTTCAATACCATGAGGGCGGACCTGATCGTTATTCCGATCTGCTCGATCTAGCGTGGTCTGACGCAACTTTTCATTGACAACTTCTTTCGCATGCTGATAATTCTTCTGGACCTGCATACGCCAACGACGGGCATCGCGATCGCGGGTCCGAGTGCAGCCAATCGGTATCGCCGCTTCAAGTGTCGATCGAGGATCCCATTCATACGCCAGATAGAAAGGCGTTTCTTCTCGGACCCGATCGGTTGAAGAGTTGAGTGCGAATACCAGTCTTTCTGCATTCTCGTCCCAGTCACGTTGTTCCGGATCGGCCACATACATTTTGATCGCCCTTGTGATTGTCTGCACCATGCGTTCAGCCGATCCGTTCGCTTGCGGAAGATATGCCATCGTCGCGCTCTGCTTCTGTCCTAGCATGTTATTGAACGATCGGAACACCTCAGCCATAAAACCGGGTTCCCGATCGTGTCTAATAATTTCGCTGGCGCCGAACCTTCTGAACATGCATTCCTCGTAGCTCTGGGCGATCTGCTCGGCAGATCGGGATGCACAAGCCTTTTCGATCACCAGACCAGTGAATAGGTCGATCCAGATCAGCAGCTCAGTGTTGCCGCGCGTCGATCTGGGCAGCGACGGTATGTGATCCATTGATATCACCTGGAAAGGGTAAGTAGCCTCGATATTCCCGGGCGATCGCCCCTTGATTATCGGTCTGCCCTTTCCGGTCTCGCAATCTGTGCAACAACCCACATATTTCTGCACGCTCCGAAAAAGTCCTCTCCAGTGAAAGTGGGCCCTGATCTTGTGATATTTCCTGCCTACGCCCTGATGTCCCCCTTCTAGACTCACATGGTAGTGATGAAGGACATACGGCTGTAGCAATTCAGGGATCACCAGTTTCGCCAGTCGATCTCGGTCGGCACTGTCTTGGTCAACATCACGGCAGTAATATAGCAATCCATTGTCATCCACATCGTAACTGTCCGCGATCTTGGTACACTCTTTCGCTTGATCATTCGTTAACTTGGACAGTTCACCGCGCAGATAGGCCTTCAAGTTGACGATCCACTCTTCTTCGTCCTGCGCCTTGAGTATCCGTTCCGCCCTTAGCTGCTGTACAACGTACTCGCTCAGCCTTTCCTTCGGGAACGATCGGCGAGACTTCCGAGTTCGCGATCTAGTCGCCGCCATCACATGCACCTTATCAGGGCTGCCTTTATTCTTGATAAACTGCGGGAGCCTATTTATGTCCATAAGCTCAAGTAGAACGGCCTCCTTGGTGATCGTCCCCCCGATCTGGTCCCGCATGGCTTGGGTCGCGAGGTGGTCGGCGCTCCTGTTCCAATACCGTTTCACGTGCAATAGATCGTGGTTTGGATAGTCTTTCAGTGCCTTCATCACCCGATCATTCAGCAACTTCAGCCGTGGTGCCTTACAGTCGATCTCTCCGGTGATCTGCCTTATCACTAGGTTGGAGTCACCACATATGATGATCCGACCTTTCTTTTGTGATGACAGCAGATCAAGACATAGAAGGAGCCCCCGATATTCCGCCTCGTTGACCGTTATGTCAGGCGTGAAATCGGCGGCGGATGCTACTATAGACCATTGTGGTAACTTCCACCGTATGGCACTATAGGAGCCGACCTTCTTCTTCACGCTAGCCGATCCGTCGAAACTAAAAGCCAGGAGTTCCTCATCCCGATCGACGATCGGTGGCGGCATCGAGATTGACTGTCGAGGTTGCTTCCTAGGGGCAATCGCCATCAGAGCTTCATCCACTTCAGAACGAGGGGTGATACTGGCAGCCAATGTGCCCAATATCTCCTCATCTCCCTTGGTGCACTTGTCGACCTCGAGGGACCACTGTGCCAAGATCTCTGACCATCGGCCGAGCCGACCGTCCATCCCATTGGCCGATAATAGCCAGGCCAATGTCGACCTTCTCGAAAGAACCTTTACAGGTCAGCCGACCAGTAGGTTAGAGCACACATCCAAAATCCGTAGTAAATCCAGAACTTCCTTTTCGACGATACCATAGTTTACTTCGTTCCGCTTCAACGTCCGGCTCGTAAAAGTGACCGGGTGGTACACTCCATCATGTTCTTGTACTATAGTGGCAGAAATGGCCCACTTACTAGCATACACAATGACGACCGGCATTTTTTCCGGATCGAAGTGCCTGAGAATCGGTGCCGTCGCCATCTTGGCCATCACCATACCGAAAGCAACCTGTGCACGCTTCATGTGGTCATCTGCCTCCACCTGCGGAAAATCTGCAGGAAGATCAGAGTCGCAGCCCTCTCGTAAAGTTGCCCGATCTCCTTCGCGCAACATATCGTAGTCGACTTCCCGGAGATCGTACAGCACGGCCGCGTAAATCGCGAAGTCTTCAATGAAGCGGCTGTAGTAATTTAGGCTCCCTAGGAAGGACTGCATTTCCTTCAGTGATCTGGAAAACGGGAGGTTGCTCAGTGACTCCAGATCCTTAGGATTGGCCTCCAGCCCACTGATTGACACCATATGACCTAAATAGGCGACCTTGGACATGCCCCAAAACCTCTTCACAGCACTGATCGACAGGTTCCAGCGATCGCATGTCTCCAACAACCGTTCGACATTCTCGCACAGATCGCTCTATGACGAAGCAGGGATCAGTATGTCGTCGATATACGATCGCCTCCCCAGAACGGACGGTATCCTTTCCCGATCGGGTTCACCCTCTGTAAATACATCATGGTTTTTGGTGGGATCCCGATCGGTACTGATCTTGAAGTGTCCATACAGTGCGTTGTCGATCAGCCTCTGGTAAATCTGGGGCGCGTTCTTCAAAACGAACGGCATTCGGTTCCACTCGAACAAACCGAACGGCGTAACAAATGCGGAAATCTCGCGATCCCGATCGGTCATCGAAACCACCCAAAATCCACTTGCCATATCCAGCGAGCAATACCATAGGGTCTTTACAAGATCTTCTAGCAGATTGCTGATCAGCGGCATCGGTTACACCATAAGCATGGTCAAACGATTTACCAACCGATAATCGATACACAACCTGATATCGACGCCGTTCTTCTTAATCACAATCACGATCCGCGAGGCCCACGGCGAGGTCGACGGCTTAATGATCTTGGTAGCCAACAGTCCTTTAATAAGATCAGACAATTTTTCGCGGTACTGTGGCGCTACGCGTCGGCATCGCTGGGCGATCGGCTTGGCATCACCCACGTCGATGGCACAGATCGCTCCCGCGAGCAGCAGGGGGTAAGGCGTTGCCTTTCCCGATCAGAAGATGTTTCTTCTTCCATATGATCTTCTTTAGCTGATCGATCTGGTCGGGACTGTTGACATCCCGATCACCCACTTGCAGATCGTCCAAGGTGACTTCGGGAGGATCGGCAGACACTTCAGGGAGGACTGCCATCAGTCTCTCCAGCTCCTGAATGTATTGATCCCCGCCCTCATGTATACAAACTTGATCGTCTTCCTGATCGGTTGCACACTGCTGTTCCCGATCGGTGGGCTGCTTTTGAACGACATCTATCTGCTTAGGCGCACCATCGTGGTCCGCCCCAGCAATCCCATGTTCCCCTTTTTCTATTTCCGGCTCCGCTGTCGCCTGTTCTTGTGACGCCACCATGTTGACGAACCTTGGCTCATCTGCTTAAAGGTCCACCGTGTCCGGCGACTGCGGTGCCTTTCTTCGAACCAACATCTTCTTTGTGGTTACATAGCTGGGCCGTTCCACCATAGGTGAGGTGTCTTCTTCCACCGGTCCATCATCGCTGATCAGATCGGTGATCGCTTGATATGCCAAGTTCTGCCACTCAACATACCATCTCGATCCGATCGAGACGAACCCCGCCTTTCTTGGTACCTTCCCTTCCACCAGCCACATGCCAACAATAGTATTGTTGTCGAGCGTAAGCGGCTTGTCACCGATATTAGTGACTCGGACCAAATCAAATCGGCCGGTGCTCTTCACAAAGGTCGGCACCCACCGATCGCCCCTGGTCACCCATAACTTCCTTGATCGAAAACCTTTGTCGACCGGGGTATCAGCGGATTGGCCGACTGGAATGGTGACATCTTGGTCCCACCTGACCAGATCTGTGTGCGATCCGTACAGGGGCCGCCGACCAGCTAACTGGATCTGGACCTCATCCGGGAGTGTAAGCACTCCATGAGACATATAAAGGCGAATACCCGCCGGCACCATGAAATCCATGCCTAACAGGGCATCCTTACCGGCCAGCTTGCCAACCCAAGCGCTGAAGAAGTAGACTAACGAACCCGATAGGGTGATCTTCACGCGCGTCCTTCCTTCGGTCATGTAAGAGTTTTCACCGATTCCGACGCATTATTGTCTCTGGGTGTCGTCTATACGACATCCAACCTTACGAGCAAAGGCGGAGTCGATAATCGAGACTTCGACCCCAGAGTCGAACAACATCGTTGCCTTCTGGTTGTTAATCTTACCACAGGATTTTGCCTGCTTAAACCATTTGTCGGGCGCATGATACTTCCAGTATCCGCGAGATTCCCCAGGCAGCAGATCCAGCTGTATGACCACCTTCGATCGGGAATATTCATCGGTCGTGAGATTGTAGACCGGATGATCCCTATCGACGCAATTGAGAATAGAACATGTATTGTAGGTTTTATTCTCCTTGCCGACATATGCATAGATGCCAAACGTAGATCGCTCGGATCGATCCAGATTCCAACCAGGCGAGCGTTCTAGTTTAACATCTTCTCAACGTCAGGTGGAAGAATCCCCGCGTGCTTACCCGGCACATACCACTTGCGCATCAGATTGAAGAACCCTTCGATCTTGCACTGGCCGGCCTCGTGGATCTCTCCACACAACTTGCACACGAAGAGGCAGTGATCGGTGGGGTGGCCACGTCTTTCGCACTTCTTGCATATCAACTTCTTCCAGCAGTCCCCACCATCTTGCTTGCTTGAACCGCAGTGAGAACACTTCTTGCGAGGTCGGTCCGGATCGGACTTGTTTGCACTCCTGCCCTTCCGATCTGCCTGGTCAGACGTCGATCTGGTTCTTGGGGAAGGTTCCGTGACGAAGATGTGACGATATTGGTCCTCGTCTGACTCCCTACTGGACTGGCCGCTACTTTCTTCTTCCGATCCAGTGCTGTATTCAGTCGCGATTGCCTTAACAGCACGGGCCGATCTGGTCAGGGGCCTCTTCACCGGATCAGTCTGGGTCTTTGATCTGTAGCGACCCGATCCAAGGGCTACCTTCTCCCTCATGCTGCGTGAGTGTTGCAACGTCCGCAATGTATGGTCCACTCCCCCACATCTTTGAGGCGCAGCAGAGTGATCTGATCTTCCAGCTCTTGGTCATCAAGGGTACTGATATAGTGACCCATGTGCTCCATAGCGGCGCCGGTCGGCGGTTTGCCTTCCTTGATCACAACCCCGGCGCGAATTGCAGCCACGTTCAGACAATGCAGGTACTCGATCGGCGTCTCGTCTCCCCGCTTCTGCATATGATGGTATTTGCGGGCGGTAGAGAATCCGGAGTTGCAGTACTTACCCTTAAATTCTGAACATGGCATATCCCAGTCAGATCGGACATCCCGACCCAACTGTTGGATCCAGTTCGCAGCCGGTCCTTTCAGCAGATCCCTGAAGATCAAACACCGTTCCTTTTTTGGTGTCTAATCCCGTAAGAAATCAGACTTGACCCGACCAAACCACGATCTGGCTTGCTCCTCGTCAGCGTCCTTGCCAGTGAAATCCTTGAGATCCGTGGTCGCAGCCATGCGAATTCGTAGGATCGCAGTAGATCCACAATCAAAAGTGGTTGTAGATGCTAGGTTAGCCCTGCGCGTTCTGGCCGCCCCTGCACCGTCTGACCCATAGTGGTCATCCGGATCGCCGATCGACTCCATGTCGAAATCACTATTCTTGCTTGATCGGCGCGGTCGGGCTGGCTGCGGCTTGCGTCTTCCTCTGCCAACTGGTTTTCCACCTCGGATAGCCTTGTCCGTTGATGCCACTGACTCCATATCGACATCCCGGCAAGTATTGACATTTTGCCGGGCAGATCGTTCCTGGGCATGCGGGCGCGGAGGCGAACGGAATCGGTCTCCCATGAAACGCTCCATCATTGCCTCAAACATGGCTTGGACGTTAGGTTGGGTCATGGGCAGCGTGTTAGTATCCTCCTTTGGAGGTACTGAAACTTGTGGGGGCTCCTGGGGCCCCGACAGGCATGCAGCCCCATGCTGCCGCACGTCCTTTTTATGCTCCCATGGGGTACGATCCGCCCCCATGGTTCATCCGCTCAATACCGACCTCCAACTCCGATGAGCTATTAGAGGCAGGTGGAGACTGATACAACGACTTATCGTCGGAGAACACATCATCGTATGCTGCCGTGACTTCAGCGGCCTTCAATGCCACGGTGGGAGTTGGGCGGCGAACCGCTCCCACCAACGGCACCAAATGATAATGGAGGGTCGACATCGACATCTCCAACTTCCAAGTATCCAGATCTAACCGTTTCTGCACGTTGTCGAGGTTCTGCACTTTTATGCCGACCTCAGCCAACATCGTCATCAGTTTCTTCACTAATAGCAAAGGCTGATAGCTCTGGATCGGCTCGGTGGTAGGTCCGAGAAGGCGATCGGGGGTCTGAAGGTTTAAAATCCGCATGACCTGGTCTTCGCGAGTAAATCGCTTTAACTCGTGGATGTAATACATCCTGGTAAGGTCTTCTTACTTGATAACCCCATCCCCGACCTGCGACTTTTCTTCCAAGTCGTCTTCCTCGTACGTCATTCTGAGCCTCTGCTTGAGGAGCTTGGGAAAATGGATCGGATCGTTCCGATCAGCCTCCAAGTCGTTTTCATCTTTAATTTTTTTTTCATCAAAACATCCATTTAAATGCATAGGATCAGGACAAAAGTCCTGATTCTTTCCGGAACTATAGCAAGATTTGCTATAGTCCCGATCGGCTCCGGTGGGAGCCTTATGGAGAGTAAAAAACTTATTAATCCCGATCTGGTCCTCCACCCGGCCAGATCGGACATCGCCACCTTTGTCGACAACGAGAACATAAGACGATAGCCGTTCCTTATGTATTCTCCAGAACGATTCTACATTTAATTCATTATAGTCGATTCTTCGCGAGATATCATATCGGTGATATCCACGATCACGAAGTGATCCGGGCACGCGCACCATTGTGGTTGAGTCAAGTTCAAAATCGAACACGTAGTGTCGAGAACCTGACCAACATCGTGCCCGGCCGTCGAACTTACGGGGGGGGGTACCCCGCGAACCTTCTCTTACGATCCGATCTGATCGTCCGCTTCCAGCAGACGACCGATCATCAGCTGCCAGCAGACGACCGATCATCAGCATAGGACGCCTGGTCCGATTTGTTTGTCATCTCACCTTGTGTACCCGATAGAATGGGCTGGTAACACACTCGGTGGATCGGTGCTGTAAATCGATTTGTGGTCTAAATGTGGGAGACCGTGCTGGGTAGTGTACCCTGGGCGGAACTCTTCGCCCTGGGTACGGGCAGACCAGTTATACTCCAAGTAAATATACTTAAAAGGGCAGATCGCTCAATCGATCGAAGATCCCAACCAATACGAGAATAAAAGTTCAATACTCCAATATAGAGATCCAATAAGAACGTGATACACTCCACGAACGATATCTCCACGTAACAATCCAAAAACTTGATTAGACGTTCCAAACGTGTGTGACTTGGGCTTGAGAAGCCGACCAATGTGTACTCCCGTCGAGGGACTTCCGGCGGGCCAAGTGCGCCTGTAACGCGTCCCGGCCGGGTATAATAAGCTGGAGGGGATTGCTCGACCCTCTACTTTCAAACCCTCTGCGGCGTGCAGAGGCGACTGATATACAAAGCGACGAAACGACTTCTCGTTGAGTGTTAAAGGCTAAAAATTAATGACTAAGTAAAACTATCCCCATGGTCCCCAATATGTACAAAACATAAAAGTATGTAAGTGCACGCCATATCATGTGACTCACCAAAATCCGTGTTCTTGACACCTCTCGCACACGATTGGCCCAAAAGTCTCCTTGATTTCCACCAATCCGATTGCCGACAAGCCGATCGGTGTGCTGCTGACGCAAAGCGACCTAAATTCTTGAGTCCGCTTCACCACAAGGTCCAGCTTCCATTCCGCCTTGATCTCGTTCTTGTCTACCATATCAAGGACACCCAGATTCTCGGCCAAGATCACATTCACGTCGCCATCCACGTTCTGTACGCTTGTCACACTCGACCTCGTGCTTTGTTCATCCATGCTAAGTCTATGAAGGTTATGTTCAATGTGCGTACGCAGCTCCTCCTGCCGCTCGTCACTCATAAATGATCCCTTAACTACAAAGCGATCCAACAGTGTCCCATCCACTGTTGTCATTACGTCTGGGTCTAAAATATTTCCTTTCATGGTCGTTAGCGCCCGTGTAACAGGACTGATCCTGTTACAGGCTTACACTGTGTTGTGCGAGGAAGCGCGCAATACAAGAGGGGTAGGATTAGTTGATGACAACTAATCCTATACTAAAATAAATATAAATATTTACTTGTCTATTAGAACGCAAAATTAAGAGTGTTTATTTAATGGTGGTTAGCGGCTAATAGTATAGTAATTACCTAACTAATATAATAATATCAAGTATTCAACTAACTGTACTATTAGTTAACCTGCATGATTCGGTATTTATACCGAATCGACTTTTCCTTCGTAGATTATAATAACTTATAATCTATTATTTGAATTTCAGACAGCGCGTCTGAAATTTAACTGTGATATTCTAACTTGAATATCAATTATGTAATGGCACCCCATTACAGCCCGGGTTATAGCATCCAGAATAATTTGTCTATCAAGCGACACAACCACGACCTCGCACACGTTCGGCACGCAACATGCACAAAAAAGTAAGTCAACCTATAACAGCACCCATAGCCACGAACGACCATAATGAATATCTCGTACTCTCCATTATCATCCTTCTTGAGCCAGAATCTGGGGATATGGCAAGAGGAATAAAAGTGAGTTGGTCACCTTTTGGTTGGTCAAATTTGTGAGATTCCAGACCCAGTGGAGGCTGTGGCGCCGTCGCCATGCTCCTGGGCCCGAATGCCCCGGTCCTCGCCGGAGCGACATCAATTCTTTCTGTTTCAATTCTTTCTTTATATATGTGGATGTTATTATATAGAAGATAGAAAACCGACCCATTCTGTGAATATCAGAGAAAAGCGACCCATTCTGTGAATTTCCGTGAAAACCGACACATTCTGTGTAATTTCTCTAATTTAAAATATAATCATACCTGGTTTTGTAATGAATTTTCTCACATCTCTCCCCAAATCTGGTGATAAGAATCCCAGGGAGAAAATGTCGATCACTCGTCTTTGATACCTCTTCTCATCGTACCATACTCCGTTATCATCACGCTTTGAACGAGTGAAAAATTGATACCTGAATTCCTTGGACGCCCCGTCACCTTCGCGATTTGTGAATGATGCATTTGACCACGCAAATGCTTGTATGTACTCTCTCCTGGGCAGACTCTGGATATTTCCAACAGCCATTAAGGCTACGCTTGGCAATCTGTTCTAGGTTGTTGCCGACATGATGCTATCGAAACCGTTAAAATCTTGATGACGGCGATGACATCCCGAACGACCGACGTTTTGTGGACAGAACCAGCTATACTTTGGTGACATCATGCCAAACATTATGCTTCTATTCCATATTTATATCCATTGTAAGAATATTCCACAACAAAATCAATCAATTACCTAGGATATGTTCGTGTTGGAAGCTGTTCGTGTCCATGCTTGCTCTTGTAGACGAAAACTTGAGTCGTAGATGTTCGATAATATATCCAATAAAACGAAAAGTTAATTAAATCGATATCTCAACATTCAATCACACGTTAACAGCGAGAAAAATACCAGAAGATAGCTTGTAAGGAGAAGAAGAAAGTATCCAAGCCAGGTACTTAATCAACGGAATGTATATTGAGAAGTGTTTAGCTAGCCTAACATGAAATATGTACCAGATGTTGACGTTATGGTAAACTTCCTTCTGTTGTGTGGTATACATTCCTTATGCGTAACAAAAAAATGTGTGTACTCAGAACTGAGTACTATTACACGAATTATGCTACTAATAGGGCATGTCAATCTTAGCCATATAGCATGTTATATGGGTGAAGTTTATATCACCCATATGAAGTCCCGAATTCCCGAATATGACATGTTTATATCCAATATGATATACGCTTCATATCAAAATTCGCATATGCTAAGATTGACATGCCCTAATAAGAACGAAATACAAATTGCTACCTAAGACTAGTCCTACTCAGTTTTAGCAAAAACCAAAAATAGACGGACTATTTTAACATCTACCACCGTATAATTGAGGTGTAACCATACAGAACTTCCACCTGATTCATAGACGCATGTGTATGATAAGCGACTGTTCATTGCCTAAAAACGCATAGAAAACTATGGACTTTTTGTCCATATTTGGGCTGTCGTGACCAAATATGAATCACAGATAGCGAGAAATTATCTGGTACCTTGTAACTGCGAGCTACGAGCTCTAATTCTGGTAGTACATGTCCCCATACTATTGTACAATCGTGCAATTCCTATGTCTGCAACTAGGTGTAGCCCTCTGCACATCCATCTGGACGCCGATAGTCGCGTTTCTGAACACTACAGTCGGTTCGCGCCCAGTCTTTTCATTGCCACTTGCGCTTGTGCACTTGATTTGAAACATATTCCCTTCATTATTACAACATGAAAGGCACGTCTTTCTGTCTGCTACTCTGTGCCGTGTTGGACGTCGTCACTTTCGCGTCTGTGAATGGCAAATTCACTACGAGCGGAGAAGTGCAGCTACCAAACATTGAATACAATTATACCTACAGCACGTACCAGCCGGGCTCGGTCTCAACTGCGGCTGGCGATGATGATATGACCCAAGGTGAGATGTCCTGGAGTTGGACTTTCAGGGGCGATGATGATAGGCCCGATCAGACGTCAGAGGATGATAGGACGTCGATTCACTCATCGTCCACGAGATCATCTTTCTCAAAGGTGACGCGCGTGACAGTGCGAGTTCAAGGTGATGCACCGGTATGGAATGCCGAGCATCAGCGTTTCGTATCGTCTCACTATGAAACATTCGACGAGAAATACCGAGCTGTGCTTGACACTGTCAACATGGCATCCGTCGAAGGTGCACTGAAGTATGTTCAGGCTGAATGCATCAACGTTTCGGCCGTGACAGACTGTAAGCGCAAGAATGACGTAAAGACCGTGGTCTTTTACAAAGTAGCAATTGTGCAACCTCGTGCTGCGATGCAATACTATATCGATGCTACAGACGAGCACAATTATGCTATTGAGAGCTGTCCATTTCTGGCAATGGATGGCGGTCAATGTGGCCGCAATAAAGATGGTAGCTTTTCGGATCTATGCAACCAGTACATTGGAGCACACGGCCAGCCAAAGTTAGGATTTTGCGTCGGTGGTTCACTGCAGGACAATGAAGTAATTGCTCCATACCTACACAACTACTGGCTCTCCTTCCCCAATAGCTGCCCTCAAAAGGAATGGAGTAACAAGACGGAATCGTGTCGCAAGGAGTATGCGGGTGGGATGTGCCCTCTTGGAGTTGAGCCGGATGGCGAGACCTGTACGTTTTCGTATGAAATTTTGGGCTACGTTTCGTTAGACGATGTTGTGGGGATCACATCCATGAGGAACCCAAAGACGGGCAAACTATTTGCAAACTATCACGAATTCTGCAGTGCTGGTGGTATCGAATTCGACGTCTCGACTGGTGCCGCTGTTGACTTCAAAGCAGGTCTTGAATTCTGGGCCAACCCTGGCGACAGCAGAGCCAACACCGCGCGCGTCCGAAAACTCGTGGCTGCTTATGAGCAATTGATTTCAACCAACGCAACGACGAGCGATGGTGGGGTCATGCAGCCACTCCCCACTATCGACGACTTGACAGCGAGAAACCCACCATGCTACAAGAATAGCAAAGTATGTGCAGAGTCACCCTTCGGATGTAAACGCTCGTACTGGTCACAGATGTGCCAACTCTGCGCATCGAACGACAGAGGGTGCGAGAAACCATAGGGGTGTTGTTACCTACAGGTATAATATATCAGACTACAGTAGTACGTACCTACGAAATGAATAGTCCAGACCAATACTATTTTCCGATTTATTTCCTAGATACCGGTATATACCGACACCCTGGGTTTGCTGTGTGCGCACGGCATCACCGCCATCACTGTCACTAAGCCAACTCGCTGCTACAAGATTTCGCTCAACTTGAGCATGTACCCGATACGGTTCCCGCCGCTCTCCAGCGCGAATTCATGCATCTCTTGCGCAGCTGGACGCGGTTGTGAAGTGTCAAAAGTATTCATAGCACCGGTTTTTATTAAACCGGGCATGATTGATATTTTTATCAGTAGCAATATTCATAGGGAAGCTGTTTCCCGAGAAGGGGTAATTGATATCCCGACAAGGGGCAATTGATATCCCGACAAGGGGCAATTGATATCCCGACAAGGGGCGCGATTTGCACCAATTACATTTCGTGATTAGTTTTGGGGATAACCTATTCGCACATGATGTTTTTCCTAACGGCACATGATTGAGTCATCATGTGCGAATGGGTAATCCCCCTCATGTGCGAGTAGGTTATCCCATACAGGAAAAACATCATGTGCGAATAGGTTATCCCTTTCATACATGTAATATATTCGGGGTAATCGAATAAATGACGAGCATAAAATTTGATAGTGCAAATCCAGACTGAGATCTTCAAATAGAACTTGCCCAGCAGAGGTTTCATGGCGTTCGTAGCCTCCTCACAGTGGTAAAAGGGCATCCTCGAAAAAAGGTGGTGGCACACGTGTGTGTCAGCAATTCGGTGGATTACCGAGTCCAAGTAAGGACCAAACGAACGGTCCACCGTGCATAACGCGCCGCGTAACCAATTCCATTCACCCTCGCGAATGTGTGGAATGTATGTATCCGTGTGCTGCAGGTATGTGATAAGCACCAAATAGGCATTCACGATAAAGTACGGCACCACGTAGAACATGACCATGGTGGAGAACGAAAATGCATACACCAACACGGTGAGCACGCAAAGCATGAGTACAAGTAGACTATCGCTCAGAACAATCATCCAGCATTCGTGGTCTGCATAAATAGCCGAGTATGGGTTGATGTGGCTGCGCGACTTTCCCCAATATTTCGTTGGGCCTGTGGCGTTGAAAAAGAGGTAGCCAGGCATCCAGCCAACGACCAACATGTAAGCGATACGGTAGAGTTGGTAGAGCGGAGAGTCTTCGAGAGTCTCGTCCCATGAGCTCGTGATCGCTGAGCGAGTTACAGGTACAAACACCTCGTCATTCTCGCAGCTTCCAGTGTTGGAGTGGTGCTTGCGGTGTGAAATGCGCCAGCTGTGGTAAGGCACGAGCAATGCAGAGTGTAATACGAGGCCAATCAAGTTGTTGACCACCTCACTGGAACAGTACGACTGATGACCACATTCGTGCGCAATAATAACCCAGATGCCCGTCAGGTAACTGCCCTGGAAGAACCAATATACAGGCCAAAGTAGGTAGGAGGCGGCTCCAGTCTGATCGATGTAAGTAGCTGCGTAAAAAAGTCCCGCACATGTGAGCACATTCTTCGTCATTTAGTATGTGGATGTAACGAAAGAGCGCTCAAAACAAGGTTTGGGAATGGCGGCACGCAGGTCGCGTAGTGCAAAATGCGGTAGCTCTAATGGTAATGGCGCTGGGGCACCCTCCACGTGCTTGTAGCCAGCCCCAGCAAGTTCAACTTGTTTAGCCTCTCGTTCCGCAGCCAGCTTAGTGGCAGAGTCAGCTTCAGGATTTAGAATCGCCATTTGGGTCGACGGCGAAGAGAAGAATAGTCTAGTGGTTAGGGGGTGGAGAATTCTAAAATGAGGGGGATAACCCATTCGCACATGATGACTCAATCATGTGCCGTTAGGAAAAACATCATGTGCGAATAGGTTATCCCCAAAACTAACCACGAAATGTAATTGGTGCAAATCGCGCCCCTTGTCGGGATATCAATTGCCCCTTGTCGGGAAGCAGCTTCCCTATTCATATCGTACTTATTAGTAAAAAAGTTCTACAGTCATCCCTCCGAAACTTTATCCCCCGGTACTTTATAGC
>CM047586.1:367115-413766 GCA_026184515.1 Peronosclerospora sorghi
TATACCTAATACTTTATAACATTTCTAACAAAACATAAAGTAGCAGAGGGAAATTTTTTCATAAACAAAAAAAAGGGGGAAGAGGGAGAGAAAATATTAAAAAATATCTCAAGAAATCCAGGAATCAAGGGTACGTTGGACAGTGCTACTGTGGCGGAGATCAAGTTGCATCTGACGAGCTACCTTAAGGGCATTGCGGTGTTCAGGAAGGGAAGGATCAAGCAAAGAAGCAAAGATTCCAATACCCTGAAGCTTTTCAGCCTTTGTCTGCTTTACCGTATGCTCTTCCTCCACAGTCTCTTCCTCCTCCTCCTCCTCAGCATCCTGCACATAAGCCAGGATCTCACTGTCATCCAACTCAGGTTGATCTGCCTCCCGCTCCACGATAGGATTAACGAGGTTTTCAACAGACATTGGATTACGAAGGGGTAGTTGGTTGATGGCGTCTTGAAATTCCTGTCCAACCGCTTGCTCGTCTAGATCCACCGCAGGTGACTGTGGTATTTCCTGTGCTGCCTGCCGCTCGACTTGGTTTAAGAGCCCAGAATGACGGAAGCAGTTGGCAATTGTCTGGGAGGTGGTCTCCTCCCAAGCTGCCACTGACCAACGCATAGCTGTGAGCTGATCCACCTTATACAATTCCGTCTCTCCCCGCTCGTCGCGATCAAGTGCGTTCTGAAGATGATGGCGGCGGTAGTGACGCTTGAATGCAGAAATAATGCCGGCATCCATCGGCTGAATTTTTGAGGTTGTGTTTGGAGGAAGAAAAACCATGTTGACGTGATCAAGCTGAAGTTCCTCGGTAGTGTGCGATGGAGCGTTGTCAAGAAGGAGAAGGATTTCGCGTTTCTGCCTCTGTACACGAACAGATACAGTAATGAGTGGAAAAATGTCACAGACAATTCAGCGTAGCATGCATCAAAACAAACCTTCATGTCAGCTTCCAGCTTCAGCAACCACTCCTGAAAATACGCCAGTCATCCAGGCCTTTTTGTTATGGCGGTAATAAGAGCCCAACTGGGCACCGGTATTGCGTTGAAAAACACGCGGTTTGGCGGCATGCCCGATAAAGAAAGGCGGAAGCTTTTCGGAACCATCCGCATTTGCCGTGAAGGCAAGCGTGAAACGGGTCTGAACACAGGAATGTTAGACAGGGAGTAAAGACTCCAAATCAGCAAAGATTTTTTGTACCTTTATTTTTTTGAGACCCTCAACTTGATGCTGTGCGATTGTTTTCTCTGGGCACATGCTGTAAAACAGGCCTGCAGGACATGAAAGTGATCATTATTTTGCCATAATCAAAGAATTTGACATTGAGAGAACTTCCATACCTGTTTCATCCATGTTAAAAACATTACGGAGGCTGTACCTAGCGATGGTGGTCCGCAAACCAGGCAGAGCTTCCACTATGGCATCATTGTCTGCAGATGCAATTTCGCCCTGGATGCGGACCGAACGCAGCCTGTGTCGCTGCTGAAACTTGTGGAGCCAGCTGGCAGAAAATTCGATGACACTCTCAGGGATGTTGAGGCTTTGGGCAAAGGTCTTTGCTTTCAGCCGGATGAGCTCACCGGTCAGCGCCACTCCACGGCTCTGGCACTGAAGGACCCAATATGCCACAGCTTCCTCGACGACAGGATGCTGGACGATCCGGGTCCGCTTGGAGCTGAGCTCGGCTGGATCCATAGCCTCAAGTTCAGCTCGCTTCTTGAGAATGTTGCTGATTGTCGCCTGAGTGATGGCTTTGGGAAGGTTGAACTTGTCCTTTTCCCAAGCAGCTAGCGCCGTCTGGCTCATATCCGGGTTTGCTGCCTTGTGACGACAGATGTCGCGTTTCTGGTCGTACGTGAGACGAATCAGAGTCATTTTACCGAAAACAAGTGGAAGGCACTAGAAAAACAATTGTGGTTAAAAACGCTTGCTGTTCTTAAGGCGAAAAAGGCGAAAAAAAACTGTTTCCAATTGTCGCTTACCACACAGGCGGCTGATATGATTGGACTTTGATCGTGTTGCCTGGCCAGATTTTTGCTTCCTGGGGTATGTGGGGGGGAGGGGTGCTTGCTTTGCTACAGTCGATGGGGAAAGCGAAAATGTTGGTGGCCTGGGGGGGGGAGGCGCCTTTTATACCTCTCCCTTGGTGGCCAGCTCGCCGTTATGCACTCAAAAATGTAAAATAAGCATTTTAAAAAGGTAAACAAAGCATTTTATTCAAAAAACGATGGGCACCGCGTTTTTTTATTAAATTTAAGTGATTTTCTACAACTTAATACCCCCCGGTACTTTATAGGGTATGCTGTCCACCGAGGTTATAAAGTAACAGAGGGATGACTGTATGTATTTGTACTCGATTCTGAGTACATATGTTTTGGGCACTAATAACTAGTGTAGAGCACACAACAGATGGAAGTTTACCATTACTTCAACATCTGTTTTGTTTCGTCACATTACACTTGTTTAAACTCCAACATCTGGTACATATTTCATGTACATATTTCATGTTAGGCTAGCTAATCACTTCTCAATCAATACACATTTCATTGATAAAACCCCTGGTTTGGTTACTTTCTTCTACTTACTGCGAACTGTCTATGAATCGCTTTCAGAACTGTACATTGCCCGTCACACTACCGTCACTTCATTTTTTACACTGATTTAGGCGAACCCTATGCGCACCCCATGTTTCTGATATCCGCACCCCATCTTATATAAAATCATGTTTAAACAGAACATTCATTATTTAATCACGATTACGAGAACTAATAAGACTGCTGAAAAATGAGCTCTACGGAAGCAAGTGGCTGAGTTGTGTAGCCGGTGCGTATACGCACGGTGCGGCTAGCGCACAGAGGAAGGTTTTCCTTAAAGCGGCGTTCGCCGCTACTTAGCCGATACGCCCTTATTAAGGGCTTAGTAGGAGAGAGCTCTCCTACTCGGGGCCAAGATTCCCGGGTTAGTTTACTCTAGCCTGTACTAGTGCCTTAACGGCAAGGCTCCCTTACAAAGGGTGTAGCTAAGGGGAGGGCTCCCCTTACGCTACGGCACTCACTACACGCACGACCGGTCGACGTCATGCGTCTGTACTACGGAGTGGAAAGTAAACTGAATATATATTTAATATGTAATTATTTAAACTAATATAAATTATATGTAACACTAAGTAGAATATTACTAATTCGTACCTAGCTAAAATGTAGTGTACACACCTGTGTACTGACACGTGGATGGCTGACACCACCACACCAAGGGCCCATGCCCTGATTGGTTAAAATAACCAAAGGTTCGTAACCTTTCAACCCGGCCAATACTGGCCTTAACCGTGGTGTACCAATGTACACCAACACTCAGTGTTACCCGAATGTAACCCCGTTACATCCTCCCCCATCAAGACTATTGCTTACGCAATAATCAAAATTTTGTTGGAGAACTCAAACGCCAGTTCCCCTGGCCATCCATATGTACACATTTAGTGGTGCTATGGCGTCTCCTCTAGAAGAGGTAGACTACTCCGAAAACTCGGACGTGGATGCCTTTGGGGATACCTCCCCAATGGTGAGCCGCTCCGACAGCGCCGAACGGCGTTGTCGACAGCCTAATCCCTTCCCCACACGAGAGGAAAATGCACTAACCAGTGCGGCACCCCTGTCTGTATCGGATGATACATCCGAATCGCCTAAGGCGATCATCACTAATGAGCTGGACGCAGCTCAAGACTCCCAACTTGCCGCACAGGCACTAAGGGCTGCGTTACGCGCCCCCAAACGCCCGTAAAGGGCGGCTTATAATTTCGATGGTCCTCGTGACCTTCCAAGATGGGCCAGGCGTTTGGTAAGGACTATTCTAGCGTTCTATACCCCTGGCCCCGCGGCTGAACAGCCGTACCAATGCGAACGCCGTGAGAAACTCCGGCAACAACTGCTTACACAAAAGCAGTTCACTAGCGTCTCGTACCGAGAACGCTTAAACAGGCAGGCACAAGGTGACCCTGTTAAGAACCTCCGCGAGGTTCCTTTCGTTCTTTCTCCGGGAGAAAGTGCCGATGACGCAGAGAAGAAGTTCCGCGCTTGGGCGGAAGGGGAGAAGCTTCTCCCCAGCTTCGATGAGCTGCATGACAGCTATTCCCGTCGAGACATTTGGGTGTAGATGGTGTTGCGCCTTACATTTGCCAAAGCTAAGGCGATGGAGCAACTATGTGCTCCGTATCGCACGCGCTACGCCAGCGCCCCTGTCTCCACCCTGGTGTCCGGAGACAGTGTGGTCGCCACATCTGCCTCCGTCCAACTCCCACTTATTGAGAGTGAAGAGGCTTCTCATTCCCCTCTGGTCGTTGACCTACAGCGGGATTCTCCCGCTCAAAAGCGTCAACGACGTCGCGGCAATCCTGCCGTAGGGGAGTCTCGAACTCCCACGAACTCTGTGAGTGTGGATAACCTTTCCACTTCACCAGATACTGGGTTTGATCCCGATGATGTCGCCGCGCCATCAGCCGCTCCACATGAAAGTGTGGAGTACTCTCCGCATCGAGCATTGGAGGGGGAGGTCTCACAATTGCGACGTGAGATTCGCGCGCGCTGTGATCGACACAGTCTTCGCATCCATGATCTCCACGAGGGGATCCGCGATGAGCGGGATAACACTGATCGCTTCGAGAGGCGGCTTGCCTCTCTCGAGACGACCGTTGCGGATATTCGTGGTCGCATTTTAGCCCTTTCGGGCTTCCTTCGCCCTGCGGTGCCTTACGGCTATCCGCCTTTCCACCCTCCCCAGGAGGGGCCCCGCCTCCGGGTCCTGGTATGGTTTAAGCATTCGACATAAAAGGTTGGATGCGTACGCATCGCCTTCGGGATGTCTAAGGTGTACGACAAGCCCTTTCGGTCTAACACCTTAAAGGGCCCCACAAACCTGGGGCGCAGTTTATTGCGCAACACATGTGAAACTGCATGAGTAGGAAGATTTTTAGCGTTTAATAAAACACTTTCTCCTACTATGTATACCTTTTTGTTACGCCGTCCCTTTCGGTCAGCTTGCTCCTTCTGCTTGTCTTGGCTTTCCGCTATGGCATCGCAGACGTGTCGTAAGACACTAAGGCGCGTCGATAAGAACTTATCGATGTGCTTTCGCACAGATACAGGGCTGACATCGGGGAATCCTCCCCCCTCAAGCCCTGGACCACACACATGTGGCGTTAATGGAACCCTCGGATTCACCAATCCGTTCACGTAAAACGGGTTAAACCCCGTAGATGCATGTACCGAATTGTTGATGGCAAATTCAACCATCGGAAGCATCTCACTCCAACTCTTTGGAGAATCCGGACATAAACTCCGGAGAATATCCTCCACAACGCGATTAACGCGTTCCGTCTGACCGTCCGTCTGCGGGTGATCCGCAGTGGACATGAGGAGCTTGGTGCATAACACCTTGATAGCGCTCCCCAGAACTGTCCCGTAAAACGGGGATCCCGATCCGACACAACGGAATCGGGTAGACCATGTTGTCGAAAGACACGGTCTAGGAACACTTTCGCTGTTCCTTGTCCATCTATGGACTCTGGCACCGCCGCCAGGTGAGCCATCTTGCTCGAACGGTCTACAAAGACCAAAATGCCGGTGTTCCCGGCCTTATCCTTCGGAAAACCGAAGATAAAATCCATGCTAATGGATTTCCAACACTCCGTTGGAACCGATAAGCTCGCCAAAGGCGCAGCTGAACTTGCAGAGGGTTTAACCCTCTGACACGTCTCACAGGTGCGTATATACGCACCTACCCACTTATACATATTGGGCCACCAATACAAAGCGCTTAAAGCGCTGTAGGTCTTATCCCGACCTAAATGACCCCCGGTAGGGGCGTCATGTGCCTCAAAGAGGACTCTATACTTCAGTTCCTCATTATGAAGAACAACCACCCGCGGAGTGTCCTCCGCGCTCGTGCTATAATATAGCAAACTGTCACAGTAACTGTAACGGTGTAACCGAGCTCTAGCTCGACTTGACAGGGTTGGCTCAGACGAGCCAAGACCCTTTTCACCCAACGCTCTGATAAGCGCCGTACACTGTGGGTCTTTCTCATACGCCTGGCGTATGAGACCCACCACAGACGTGGTGACGAATGTCGCGTGAGCGAGCTCGTAATCGGGACGACGCGACAACGCGTCTGCAAGCACGTTCTGCTTGCCAGGTTTATACTTAACCTCAAAGTTATCTCCGCAAATAAGGAGAGCCAACGGGCCATCCGTTGCGAGAGATGAGGCGACTTTGTCGCTGTCCGTAAGGACGCGTGGTCAGTATAAACCACGAACGGCTTTGAGCCGAGTAGGTGAACCCTAAATTTGACAAGAGCATACTTCATTGCAAGTATCTCCTTGTCATGAACGGGATAATTCCGTTCTGCAGCTTTAATCTGCCTCGACTCAAACGCAATTACGCGTTCCCTTCCTGCATCGTCTGCTTGTAACAAAGCACATCCGATTGCGAAATCGGAGGCGTCGCAGACGACACTAAATGGTTTACCAGAGTCTGGGAGAGCAAGAACGGGGGCTTTTAACAAGATCCCCTTAACCGCTTCAAAAGCGTGTTGGTGTTCAGTTACCCAACACCAATCAACATCCTTCTTAAGAAGGTTGGTCAATGGCTTCGCCATTTCAGCGTAGTTCTCGCTGTACTTGTGGAGATAGTTGGCTAATCCAAGCCACTTCCGTAAATATCTAAGATTTACAGGCGAAGGCCACTCCACAATGGATTTCACCTTCGCGGGATCCGCACGCACTCCATCCTTACCGATGAAGCATCCGAGGAAAGGAATTTCCTCAGCACCCAAAGATACACTTGGATGCGTTTGCATATAACTTATGCTCTCGCATACATTCGAGCACTGATCGAAGGTGTATCAGATGCGTCTGAACATCAGACGAGTCGCCTTCCGCACGACTATGGACGAATATATCGTCGAAGTATGTCTGAGCGTACTTCCTATGAGGGCGGAAGAGTTGAGTCACCAAGCGATTGAAAGTCGCTGGTGCATTTGAAAGCCCTTGTGGCATAACAAGCCACTCCCACAGCATGCCACTAGGCGTGCTAACCGCCGTCAGCGGAATATAGGACGCTCGCATGAGCACCTGATAATACCCGTCCACCAGATCTAAGGCACTGTACACACTACAGCCCGCCATATTGTTCTGGAGGACATCCTTCCGAGGAATCGTAGTCTGCATGGGTACAGTAGCTGCGTTCAGCTTGTTATACGCATGCACAATGCGCCACTTTCCGTTCGGTTTACGAACACAAAAAGTGGGAGATGAGTGGGGAGACTTACTCTCCCGTACCAACCCTGCATCTTCTTTCCCCCTCAAGAATGCGTCGATGACGTCGAATTGTTCCTTGGGGAGAGGCCACTGCATAGTGACGCAGTATTTGGTTTCAGGAACCAAATCAATTTCATGTCGGACTCCCCGATCCGGTGGTAACCCATCGGCGGGTTGTCACTAATGACATCTCCGAATTCCTTTAATAAGGAATGGTAAGGGTCCTCAGGATCCGCGAGGATCTTGAGGCCGCTTCGGGCATTTAATGCCTGTTTGGTTTTCACCAAAACTGACTCGTCCATCGTGGATGAGGAGTTCAACTCCTCTTCCGGACGCAACACGACGACCTCGTCGATTTCCTCTGCTTTCAAAGCAGTCTCAAACTCGTTGAAGGACATCTCCTCCAACGACAACTGTTCGCCTACCCCAGGCAACCGTTCCAGGCTTACTCCTTCTGTGACAACACCTGTCACACTATTCAGCATCCTGTAGGACTGCTGACTACTGGCCTCGGGACTCATCCCGACACCCAGATGGGGGGAGTCAATTGATCCATCTATTGGAAGCGCCACGCGCCTACCTACAGAGGTCTCTACCTCTACCACCGGTGACTCGCCGGTCTCACCTAATAAGGCGTGGTCGGAATCATTTCCGTCGTGCGAAAGAGACAAACTTCGGGTCTCTTCGCTTGGAAGCGCCTCCCGCTTAACCACAGGGGTCTCTACTCCTACCACTGGAGTCCCAACTTGTTCTCCGGACACGGCGTGGTCGGAATCTGATCCGACCTGCAGAAGAGACGAACTTCGGGTCTCTTCTCTAAGCGCCACGCACCTATACACAGAGGTCTCTACCTCTACCACCGGTGACTCGCCGGTCTCACCTAATAAGGCGTAATCGGAATCATTTCCGACGTGCGAAAGAGACGAACTCCGGGTCTCTTCGCTTGGAAGCGCCTCGCGCTTAACCACAGGGGTCTCTACCCCTACCACTGGAGTTACCATAGGTAACTCACCAGTCTCGCCTATAACGGCGTGGCCGGAATTATTTCCGACGTGCAAAAGAGACGAACTCCGGGTCTCTTCGCGTGGAAGCGCCTCGTGCTTAACCACAGGGGTATCTACCCCTACCACGGGAGTTACCACAGGTAACTCACCAGTCTCGCCGTTTACGGCGTGGGGATTAACCGCCGAATCCCCCTCGTTAAGGAACTCTTCCTTAACGCCATTGGGAATGATCATTTCAGACATCCCAATCTCTGCATATCACGCCAGAATCGCTTTTGCGATCGAGCAAAGGTGGGTTCATGACTCGCCAATGCTTCACCCGACCGCGGGTGCGTTGAACCAATGGACTTAGCCTTCCAGTCTATCCATGGCTCGTGGCGTTCCAGCCACTGCATTCCCAGAATGAGGTCATACCTTGAGTCCAAATCAAGTACTAGGCAACGTTCTAAGCTGTCGAAGTCTGCAAACTTCAGCTTAAGGTCAATCGAGACCTTGGGTACAGAAACCTGTACGCCCGTCGCAAGACGGACCGTGTCAACGTCACGAGAACGTGCCTCTAGGGCCTCGGCATACAGCCGACTCTTCACAACAGAAGCTCGTCTGACATAATTGCCAGACGCTCCAGAGTCTATCAAGACTCTCCAAGGCTTATCAAAGCCTTCACGTCCGCAAGGACTACCAGCAAACCTGGCTGGTACACCAACTCGGTGCTAGAAAGCACCGCTTCCCTCGGGGCTTTGTGCTGTAGTCCCCTACCCTGGGGTTTAACAGCACTGAGGGATCCCCCAGTAGGGCTCCCCGCACCTACTGGGAGCCGTCGTTTCCCGACGGCTTGGGCAAGGGCTTTTTACCCGCCCTCAACCCCTTATAGCGAGTGTCTCGCTGGGGATTTTTCGGACATCTGTTCCGCAGATGATCCGTGCTTCCACACAGGAAGCATCTCAGCAGTCCATTCCGCTGCAGCATTGCCAGGAGCTCCGCTTCCTGACCTTGCAAGGTAGATTCACCGTGACTCTTAGCGGAAGGTTTCTCTTCCGCTTCGACCTGACTAAGGTCCATGGGTTCGGGACCCACCTTAGAGTAACGAAAGTTCCTCTCGGCAATGAACGCCATATTAAACGCCTCCCCCAGGGATTCGGGTCGGCATCGGAACAATTCCGAACGTGCTGGCCCTTCTCTCAGGCCTCCCATGAAGACGGGGATGGACACATCGTCCGAATACGTTTTCGCGTACATCCCTGCCAACAGGGTCTTCAACTCCTGGATATAAACCTCCAGGTCCTTAGTGCCTTGACGGCACCTCAGGAACGCCAGTTGATTCTGGAAAACCAGATCAGGCGTTGCGTACATGTCCATAAGCTTCTGCTTAAGGACCTTCCATGTTGGCAACACGTCCTTGACTGATTCCGAGCATGTAAACGCCCATGTACGGGCTTTGCCCGTAAGATGGGTCAATGCAAGTCCCACTTGCAAGTGATCAGCGGTCATGTTCGCTGTGGCGAAGGCCGTTTCGACCTCTCGCAACCAAACATAAAGGTTGTCACCCTTCTCTCCGGTGAACTCCTTTATCTTAAACGATAATGGAGGGTGCACCCCCGTGGAATAACCTCCACCACAACTCGCCTCATGAGCGATGAGGGCATTCACCCTTGCCTTTACGGCCTCAAGGCCCTGCTCCACTAGGAGCTTCATACCTTCTTCTCCCGTTAAGCGTAACAGCCTTTTAAAGGCTTCCTGTTGGACGAGGGTCAAACTATCCCAATCGTCCTGATTCATCCTTTGCAGAGGATGTCTAGTCTACCAACACAGGTGTTGGATTGACTACAAGTGCTACCAGATGTAGCCGGTGAGTATACGCACGGTGCGGCTAGCGCACAGAGGAAGGTTTTCCTTAAAGCGGCGTTCGCCGCTAGTTAGCCGATACGCCCTTATTAAGGGCTTAGTAGGAGAGAGCTCTCCTACTCGGGGCTAAGATTCCCGGGTTAGTTTACTATAGCCTGTACTAGTGCCTTAACGGCAAGGCTCCCTTACAAAGGGTGTAGCTAAGGGGAGGGCTCCCCTTACGCTACGGCACTCACTACACGCACGACCGGTTGACGTCGTGCGTCTGTACTACGGAGTGGAAAGTAAACTGAATATATATTTAATATGTAATTATTTAAACTAATATAAACTATATGTAACACTAAGTAGAATATTACTAATTCGTACCTAGCTAAAATGTAGTGTACACACCTGTGTACTGACACGTGGATGTCTGACACCACCACACCAAGGGCCCATGCCCTGATTGGTTAAAATAACCAAAGGTTCGAAACCTTTCAACCCGGCCAATACTGGCCTTAACCGTGGTGTACCAATGTACACCAACACTCAGTGTTACCCGAATGTAACCCCGTTACAAGTTGCGCCAACTACAATCAACGGTCCGTTGCGGCACTGAAGCACGCGGCTGTCTCCTATATGGAATCAAATGGCGTTCGAACCAAAACGGTGAAGTGAAGTAGAAATTACTTGTGACAAAGTAAATGCAGGGATTCAAGGAATGCAGATAGACTTGGGTTAGAATGTCACAATTATGGTACCATCAGATTCCAAGAGAAGTCCTTCGACGCGGCGGTCCTTCAATTGCCGATGCGTTTGATGCAATGAAATTAACCAATCTCTACACGGGCTAAGGATACATAACGTTTCTCGCTGTTTACCTTCATGCTTTTAACCTTACTGTTGGGGCACGTTCAAAAAAGTAATACGTGCGATGCTTAGGCACATAATCTATATCATGCATCGCTGTGTCTCATTAACATGGCTAACTTTGCACACACACTTCATCAATCCGTTAACGTTGGGGGATAGGGGGAGGGGCCACTAAAACACGTCGAGCAAAACGCAACCTAAAAGCATTCAAATACATGTCGATCGAGCTTAGCAGGGTTCCTTTGTGTTGCGACCGACGCAATGTAGTCGTCCATCCTCTTCAATATATTCGCATCTTCAAGTCACCTTGTACAGCAGAAGTCTGACGGGAAATTCTAAGCTAACAGAGGACAGGAAGGACCCGCTTGCACATCAGTTGGGGGGATGGTGATTGCCACTGTGGTGAATTGTACCACAAATTTGGTCACTTTTGGTCAAGGCAGTAGGTCGAGTTTCCGATTTGGTCCAAACAAGGGGGGCTTTTTAGCCTATCAAATTCAAGGAGTATCAAGAACGCTGGTCTTGGGTGAGTCACCTGACTTTGGGTATTTTACATAATTTTGTGTGGGTACATTAGGGACCATAGGGAGGTAGTATTATTGGTTAATTGTGGATTTTCCGGATAGAGGGCTTTTGGTTGTGGTTTTTCCGAATAGAAGTCTTTTGGTTGCAGGTTTTTTCTAAGTAGAAGTCCTTTGGTCTTGGTCTATACCACAGCAAGGGGTCGCCGTTCTTCTTTTTACGTACATTAGTCGCCTCCGCCCACCGCGGAGTGTTTGGGGGCAGAGGGTTGAATTACCCCCTCTCGCCTATTCTACCCGGTCTGGACGCGCCGCACGCGCACTTTGGCCACCGGAAGTCCCTCGACGGGAGTACGATTTGGCGATCTAGACACTTTAAGTCAAGTACGTTTAAAACGTGCTATTCACTGGATTGGTCTTTACGTGGAGATATCGTTTGTGGAGTTTCACGGGCATATTGGGTCTTCACGTGGACATATTGGCTCATTTTAACATTGGTTGGAGTTTAGACCGGTTTTGGTCTTCTCTCATATTGGTCAGGGGCTAGACCGGTTGATTGGTCTACCCTCTATTATTTCGTATTGGTCAGGTCTAGATCGTTTGGACGATCGACCTATTGGAATCTATCTTTCGGAAGAATTTCTGGTCTGTACGTACCTGGGGTGAAGAGTTCCGCCATATGTACACTTAGCCAGCACGGTCTCATATTCAAGACCGAATCAAATCGATTTGCGATCCCGATCCACCGAGTGTGTAACTAGCCCACTCCAATGGGTACACAAGGTGAGATGGTCTTAAGTGAATCGGACCAAGTGTCTCTGGATGATGACCGGTCGTCTGCCAGCAGCGGCCGATCGGACCAGATTTCGAATGGAGGTTTGCGGGGTACCCCCCCCGTAAGTTGGAAGGCTGGGCACGATGGTGGTGGTCAGGTTGTCGATACAAATGTATTCGATTTCGAACTTGACTCCACCACACCACACCAAAATTTTAATATTAGTACGTGTACGCCTCGTTATCCAGTCGTAGCGGGTGGCAAAGCATCGGCTGTGTGCCATCCATTTACGTTGTCACGATGGAATTGATCCTGCGTAAACCACACGTGCTTCAGTGCCGCAACGGACCGTTGATTGTAGTTGGCGCAACTCAGCCACTTGCTTCCGTAGATCTCATTTTTCAGCAGTCTTATTAGTTCTCGTATCGTGATTAAATAATGAATGTTCTGTTTAAACATGATTTTATATAAGATGGGGTGCGGATAGGGATAGGGTGCCCGCTGATTTATCTATTTTAAAAACCACGACAAATTATCCAGAACCCAACAAACCGAAATAAGCAGCTAGACCTCGGGAAATGAGGGACTTCCAAAATCTCCAGAAAAACGTGACCAAAAAACCAAAATGATCCACTCGAAAAAATCACAACAGAACGAGCAATAACTTCCTTATGGCCCCTGTTTCTTTGGCTTCATAACCTATACTACCTAGCTTATTGTCAGGTAGGATGTGCGTAAGTAAAGGTTCTCGGGCCGACTTTAGATGTGATGCTAAAACGGAAATAGTATTATGTAGTTAGAAAATTCAAAAATTGTAAAATACTAACTCGAATTTCTATCTTGAGTATCCATATCTCGCCTTGATCAGTTGGTCGTGTGCAGCACATCAACTTCAGCGGTTTTGAAAGGTAAAACATACAGTATAACACGATGAAGACACCATGAACCGCAATTGGACGCACAAACGGCCGTGGATTAGCGCTGCATTTTGTAAGCCCATCGCGGCAAGCAAAAAGCGAATCTTCTAGAACCTGATCGATGCTGCTTGCTTAAGGCCGTACACGCTGCGGTGCAATTTTCACATTATCTCGTTTGCACCACGAAATATTGCCGATTTACACGTCTTCCTTGAAGTTACCATTGAGGAATGCGGTTTTCACGTCAAATTAGCGGATCTATTGCAGCACATCCACAATAAGTCGCGAATCATGTGTGGTGGAATCGAGTTCAATTTCGAACACCGAAGTGTCCCGAACCCGATCACCTTCATGCCGAGCCGACCAACTTACGGGGGAGTACCCCTCGAACCTTCGCCTGCACCCCGATCGGATGACCGATGTGTACTGCAGGACGCCTGGTCCGATGAACGTTGACGCTTCTCACCTTGTGTACCCATTGGTTTGGGTGGCTACACACTCGGTGGACCGTCGCGCGATATGAACTTAGGTATCGATATGGATCGATACACTTCTGGGGAAGGGGGTATCTAGGGCGGAAATCTTCACCCTATACACGTTAATAACCAATATTCTAGTGTATACTTAATTCCAGTATACTTTTGGGGCAGATCGTGTATAACGATGTGGGGACCCAACCAATAAAACGAGATCGGTAAACCAATCAGGAGCAACCAAGCGAACGTATCCAATATCTTCGGGGTCCACCAATGAGATCTCCACGTAACCTTTACAATAACCTTTTTCAATCAATAGTAACCTTTCCAATTAATAATTACACGTTCCAAACGTGTGCGACTTGAGGGTGAGTGTCGTTGTGTAACTAAGCGTTCTCGTCGAGGGACCTCCGGCGGCCCAAATGCGTCTGTAATGCGTCCCGGCTGTTTAAGTTGATCTGGAGTGGACCCGGTTAACCCTCTGCCCCCAAAGACTCCGCGGTAGGAGGGGGCGACTTATGCGTAAGAGAAAGAAACAGAAAAACAGAAACTATATTTAATATCCTCTAAAAACCTAATATGTAAAATACATGAAACATCGTGTGACTCACCTAAAACTGCGTATTTTAAGAATTCTGACACACAATTGGCCCAAAATCTTCATCCTTTTAACTAACCCGATCGCTCCAAACCGGTCATAAACTTTCTTTTCCACTTCACCACATATTTATCGACGCAACTGTTGAATAAACGTTGGAGGTATCCTAGCACGTCTTGTACCGCACGATTTTGCTGTTCTAGTCGAGCTTGTGCATGGAACACCCACTTAGAACCGATGATCTTGACTCTCGGCGGTCTCACTACGGCATCCCACGTTTGGTTTTTATCTGCGCCTTAATCTCCGTGTGGGGTGCCTTCTTACACTGCGTGGTTTGAGGTAATGCTATTGCTTCCGCGTATGACTACGATACATCCCTTGCTGCTAATGCGACCTTACGCTGGGACGTCTTAGTTCGGTTTCACCGTGACTGCTCTCAATGTTGTGATCACCATTTGCAGATCCACCATCAAACAGAAGGACTTACTAGGACGTTAGTATCCATCTTCATCCCCACCGATAAAAAGGCTGGTAGTTGCATAGCGGAGTGACTGCGGTCGGATTGAATCCCAGCGAAACACCCGACGATTATCGCCGTCGGAAAGTGCTGCAGTAGGTTTTACCAGAAAAGCGTGGCGCATCCACACGTCGATGACGCTGATAGCGAGCGCATTAACGAATGTTGGAGCGACTGAGGATCAGGAAATTGCTCATGCAACGACGCTTTAATGCAACCAGGTCATTTAGATGAAAAAAACGCAGTAGAAGGTTCCACAAATGACTAAATCGTATGGGGGCATCGACCACCATGTATTCCATGTTAGGTTCCTCGGTTAAGGGTTATCGACGTCATGGATCGGTCCAAGAGGACGAGAGGCATGGCAGAAGGATGTGGTTCGTCGTCGTGAACGTCAGACCGACGAGGTGTTTTTACATCGTGCTCTACGATCACAACGTCACGGTGTTCTTTGCCAAGTAGAATCTCCATGTTGAAAGTTGTCACCGTCCATAGTTGCGTAGATAGTTTAAAACTTGTGTCGTAGATGTGAAGTAATAGCTCCATTATACTGAAATCGTCTTAAGTCAATATTACAGCAACCAAAAATTCGTTGACCGTGAAACTGACACCCCCGGAGATTTAAAGAAGTGCAAAAAGGTCTTGTGTCCGAGTAAGGAGAGCAGGGGAAAATTTCGGTGGCCAGCACAACCGATGGGTCGAAGAAAGACTCCCCAGTAGCTACAAGGAACACTATCCGAGAGACCGTAAAAAATACGGTCCGTTCGGTCAATAAATGACCTTGAACGATTTAAATGGCGATTGAGACATTTAAAATTAACGGTAGCTGCGCGGAAATGTGGGCAAGCCCAAGACCAAGGTGCGGCTCCAGGTTTAGTTTTTTTTATGAATTTACTGGTCGAAAAAAAACGAGTAGTTTCCACGTTTCGGGCAAGCTGGGTACACCAAGATACCTGCTGAAGATCAAGAATATCTCGGGTGCAGAAATATACCGGACTCGGTGCAGGTCTCAAGCGGTGGGCGTATTTTATTCATGGAGGCAATTGAAATTGCTGAAATAACCCCTGGTTTTGCTTGGATCGAGAGGTTTAAGGTGAACAAATTAGGTGAGCACATATCAACCTGAAGCGCCGCAAATCATGAAAATTTCGACAGATAATTTTGAAACTTTCGAGTTGGAACTATAACTAGGGAGAAATATCTATAAAACAGGATGGAAGACTATGGTACTAGATGTGTGAAAAACCATAGAATATGGATTTCTTGCAATGTGTCACGGACGCATATGTGTCCGTTAAAATGTCCGGTGGTGTAACGGTTCTCGTTGGTGCATATGTTGATGACCCGTTGGTTACGGGTGAAACAGAACAAGTTGTTGACATTTTTCCGAGGATATTGAAATTTTGGAACTGAGACTTGGGTGGTGTGGCAAAATTTCTGGGGGTCAGGATCGGAGTAGTATTGGAAGTTCGTGTACCCATTTTGCATGTGGCGCCTTTACAAGATGGTGAAAGACCATTGGATGGTGTGAGGGCATATATGTTTGCATATATTGTCAGTTACATTTTAAGTTGCATTTAGTTACGGATAGCTACTTAAGTGACTTTACATAATATGCTTTACAATTTTACACGTTAAAAGAACAACTTCACCGAAACCTCCTCGGCCGACGATCGGCGCGTACTAGCTTGCCTCTGTTATTGATCCCACCTGGTAAAAATTGCTCAGGCCAGGTGGTTTAAGATCAGACAAAGTGGATAAGAACTTTTAGTGGTTTTTTCTACAACGAGACCCAACGGAAGGGTTTGTACTGGGTTAACTCATACGCACCGCTCCTGATGAGTTCGGATCGGTGTCTGTTCCTACTCTTAGTAGTCAATTGCCGCAGATCGGGATCGTATCGAGATCATACCCACACTCGGATTGGTCAATAACTGAGGTCGTCCGTCTTACTGCGATACAAGGTCATGTTTATCTTGTTTCTCCAACACCTAGAACCCGTTGCGGCGTGTACATTGACGCTCAAAGTCCTGGAGCAAAGCTCCAGAATGTACACTTGTCGATCCAGGTTGGTTCATTATAGCATTTCCAATACACTACCAGAAATACGCGATGAGCTCGACCATATCACGTTTTTCGCCCGACTGGCTTATGTATTCTTTCCACTTCGTACTCGCGCCGATGCAGCGGTCTCTCACAGCTATCTTAAGGCAACAAAGATTTATCTAAATAGAATATTTTTTCATCTTCAACCACACATGTTGTTTTCTGCTGATTGGAATATTCCTTCATTGACTTGCGCTTCGAAATTAGTATGATTCAGAATACATACTTGTCTGTATCAACCGTTTTCGGCCATCGGTATGATCTTCGATCAGATCGGACACTCTAACTAAACCGTACCGCACGTGAGCCAGCATTCTCGCATAAACTATCGAGGTAGAGCCATATCATCCAGCCTGGCTTGATATCTTGAGGGCGTGCCTGATCATTGCTCCGACGACTGGCTCTATCTTAAATCGATCGTCGAAGTCTTTCATTAACTTTCTTTCGAGCCGTGATTGGTTCTTTATTCGACATGCCCTAGCGTTCCAAGCGTCTGTTTCATCCGATCAAGATCGTCGCCTATAAGGTAGATCGTGGATCCCGACCATATGCCATGTAGAGCGCAGTGTCTCTCAGGATGACGGACAAGACAACTAAACACAAGTAAAGCTCACATCGGCATTTGCCTCTAACACCAAAAGCGCCACCTAAATACATATTATGTCCCGGCCTGGTGGACGCGAAGGGATATCTAATCAAGAGCTCAACTATGTACCATAGATGGCCATGAGATTAAAAGGTGGCGATGCCACATCAGCCATGAAGCTTTTGTGGTCCGACCCCCGATTAGTCTCTGGGTCAGTCCATGAATTGGAGTCCAGATGCTTCAAATAGCTGTTTTCCCAACTATGTGTAGCATATGTTCCAGGTACGTGTTTGGGAAAGGCACGATTTTAGAAATTCATGTGGTAGGAGGTACGGCTTTTTTGGAACCTCCCTTATGGTGTCGTGGCCAGGACGATTTTCTTTTTACGCGAAGTGTTTGTTCGATTTAAATGTGTTTGGAATAATTTCAGATTAGAATTTCTGACTTGGATATCACACATCTCAGAGGGAGTACCATACCAACCGCGACACTCGATATTGATAGTTTTATAGAATCTAGGAAGTATTTTTCAAAACAGCGGGGTCAATACAAAGAAGTAAAGCAAAAAAAACAATTAAGCAACGGAATCGTCGAAATGATTTACCGGATCATTATAAATGTGGCTCTGTGCATGCTTTTTCATGAGAGTTAAACTTGATTTTGGCGAGGGACGAGGTGAAGTATGATGCATAGATTATTCTTCGCTGCCTAAAAATTAATGACAAGCACAGCGACAAAGTTAAGAAAGATCTATTGGAAACAGAAGCGACAGAAGTCAGAGTAAAACTCACAGGCAAAGACATACTTACGAAGTATGGCAGCGCGAGCAACATGGAAACCATATCAAGATAAAAGAATTGAAGCGGAAAGGATTGAAAAAAAACCTGTTGACCGAGAGATGCCATGAAAGGTTGGAGCCGTGAATTTGGTTCTGAGAAAATTTGTTAAAGGAATGAACAGCAAAAACATAACCAACCGGATGGTTGCAAGTTGTGAAGAACTTACAGCTTGAAATTAAAAATGCGTGGAACATCATTTAAGTGTATACAAAATGTGTCCTCAAGACAAAAATTGAAATATTAAACGGTACAAGCCAGACTGGTAGTATGTAGCAGTAAGGAGAGATTTGTAATTGATTATACACTCACTTTTGCCGCAGTAATTGAGATGTGGAGCGTGAAATTGTTTGCACAAGGCACGGGGACACCCCGAGCGCGTATGTAAAAGCGGTCGAAAATGAGCACGATATAATTCTTTGCATACCACAAGGTATGATTTTTCAGACCATTGCATTGGATCTCAAACAATGTTTTACAGACATGTGGTTGTATGTAAATACATATGGAGATGCATAACGATTATGCGGGTATATACGGACGATTGTTTCGCGACCAGCACCAAACGGAAGCTGGTTGACGATTTTTATTCTTAAAAAAGATTTTCGGGGAAAATGCAAACTTTTTGGGGTTATGGGCTCTATATGGCTCGGAGCTGTTCGACACGAGTAAAATTGAAGAGTGAGATTAGCTGGTTATCGTTTCTTACCCTACGTTTCTACCTACAGTCTCACAATTAGAATGTCCTAGATCGTAGAACAACAGTCTACACGCTTCGAGAACGTTCTAGAACGTTCTCACGAACAAATTTACATAGACGGTACATGGTCGGCAGTGCTTGCCAACACTACCACTCACTGTCGATCGTCCCTGGATCAACGTGGCTAGAGGTTCATGCGGTAGCGGAGGATCTCGAACCGTTTCGTGGCGAGGTCCTTCGTCAGGATATCGGCCAGCTGATGCTGCGTCTCCACATAGCTGATCTTGATCTTCCCTTCGTTCTCCTTCTCGAGTATGAAGTGGTGACGGATTTCTACATGATTCGTGCGTGCGTTGTAGCCCGCGTTGTGCGCGAGCGCAATCTCTCCTGGGTTGTCCTCCCACACCTGGGTTGGTGCTGCTTGTTTGTATCCAAGATCCTTCATCATGACCTGCACCCAAATCACATCCTGTGTGCACACGCTCAACGCCAGGTACTTGCTTCCTCTGATCTTAACGCAATCATGCGTCGGTATTTTGACTTGTACACAATAGGGTCACCATTCATCATGATCATCACACCGGAGACAGAGCGTCTGTCGTCAAGGTTGTTCCCCCAGTCGACATCGCAAATGCTACTGGTGCTTTCGGTTCACCCTTTCCCTTGCTGTAGTTGATGCCTCGATCGTGAGTTGTGTGCAGATAGCGTAGGACCTTGATCGCTGCATTCCAATGCTTCACACCATAGTTCTCCATGAATCAGCTCAAATGTGTGACAGCGTACGTTATGTCTGGTCTGGTGCACTAAGCCACGTATTTCTGGCTCCCAATGAGCGAACGGTACTGATTCTTTTTCATCTCGGCCTTTTCATCATCGGTCTTGGGACTGTCGTCCATCGAGAGCTTCAGGATCTGGTCGCACGGGTTCATCGTCTCACGTGCATTCTGCTGGTTGAAACGCTCCACAGCGTCCTTAATGTACTTTGTTTTCGTGATGATCATTGTCCGTGCCTCACGGTCGTACACGATGCCCATGCCCAAGAGATGCTTCACAGGGCCCAGCGCCTTGATGCGAAAACGTGATGCGAATGCCTTCTTCACATCGTTCACGAGCTCAGTGGTGCGCGCAGCCACTACAATATCATCCATGTAGAGACACAGGTACACGAGCCATCACGAACTTGCTTCACATAGATGTAGGCGTCGCCGCCACAGGCGGTGAATCCCAACTCGAGTAGCGCATTGTGTATGGTCTTGCACCATGTGTTATCGGCCTGTTTAAGTCCGCACAGAGACTTGTTCAACTTGAGCACATAGTCACCGTCGATGTCCATCCCCTCTGGTATCTCGATGTACACGTCCTCCTCCATCGGTGCGTTCGGAAACGTTGTGTCAACGTCAATCTGCTCCATCACGAATCCAAGTGAACAGCACAATGACAGCAGCATGCGGATGGCACTCATGCACGCCACCGCATCGTACGTCTCAAAGAAATCCACACCGTAGATCTACAGGAATCCCAGGGCGACCAGTCTGTCCTTCGATCGCAAGATCTCTCCCAACTCGTTGAGCTTCTTGGCGAACACCCACTTGGTCTTAGTCGTTTTCATCAACGGTTACCGCTTCATTTTTGTACACGTGCGGTTCCGTTAGTGGGCTTCGAACTCGGTGTCGATGGCACCAAGCCACTGTTCCTTCTCGTCACAAGTCACAGCTTCCTTGTATGTTCGTGGTGTGTCCTGGGCCGCAAGAGCTACTTCATACAGTACGTCATCATCATCGACTCGTGGGCTTTGCACTACGGCCACTTTCACTCCCACTCGCTCGTGAGTCGTCGTAGGGCACGATGCTGTTGTCACCGGGGTTGTACGGGCGTTCATCCAGTCGCAGTTGGCCCCTCGGTCCTGGATGAGTACTCATCAGCTCTCGTGGTCTTGCCGTACTGTTAGTTACCTGCAGTGGTGCGTGGAGACGGTCGCTAACTCGATGGTTTGGTCCTGGTCTGAACACCATGGTGTCCGACATCACTGGTGGCTTCGGTGTATGTTGTGTTGCCGTCGTCGTCGGCACACCACTGGTTACTACCGCCGTCACAGGTTCATGTTCTTCTTCCATCGGCTCGTTCATCTCCACGTCGGTGTCCAGCGGTGCTGGACTGTGTACACAACGTCTTCAACATGGTCATCATCATCGTCGTCTGCCGCGATATGGAGATTCGACCACGGAACCTCACGTCCATCGTCATAGATGCCGTCGGCTTTACGTTAGTCGAGTCGCACACTGCGACTCACTACCATCTTGCCGTTCTCCAGGTTGAGCACCCTGTATCCTTTTGTGTCGTCTGCATACCCAAGTATCATGCATTGGAAACACTTAGCGTCCAGCTTCGTCCGTTGCGACCAGTCTATGTGGGCGTATCCCATCGATCCAAACAGACGCAGGTGTGACAGGTTCGGTCTCCCACCAAACACAATCTCATCAGGCGTCAGGTCGGGTCTAGTTCTCGTGCACGTGCGGTTGATCAAGTACGCTGCTGTCTTCTGGTGAACGATTCCAAGGCGTCGGCACAGGTCCTTGAATTCCTTACTCGTGTATCGCCGCCGTTGTCTGAACGCAAGCGAAGCAGCCTTGTTCCACACTGGTTCTCCATTTTTCTCTTGTATTCGATGAACGCTGTGTACACCTCTTACTTTCTCTTTAGGAAGTAAAGTTCCACATGACCCGATTAGTCATCCACAAATGTCGCCACGGATCTCGACCCACCAGCAGATCGGGTACCCATAGTCCCAATCAAATCCGTGTGCACAAGCTCAAGTGGTTGAGTTGTTTTCGTCTTGGACTCGCTAGGGAACGGTGCGACGGTTATCTTGACCTTTGCACACCCTCCGCACAAGTGGTCGCTAGGTTTTTTGATCTCCGGAACCCCGTGGTCGCTAGTTGTGTGTGCACGTACGCGTCATGCCCAGAATGGCCTTGTTGTGCAAGGTACAACTCCCACTTACTCTCTGTATCCTTGTACTCAACCAACATAGCACGCTCTTGATGTCCACGCAACACATAACTGTTTCCCACAAGCGGAGCACGTGCTACTACACGCCGTACCTTCATGATCGTGAATTCCTCCGACCTGAATTGAGTCACCCATCCCTTTGCAGTCAGCTTTGGTAACGACAAGAGACGTCGGTCAAGTCCTGGGATATGCAGCACGTTGCTCACCGTAATATTTCCGCTCTCAAACACCATCCGTACGTGTCCATGTCCGATGGCCTTCACGATCTTGCCGTCGACCACCTTCACTTCAATAGGACGTCCGAGCTCCTGGTAGGTGTTAAAGTCCTCACGGTATGGTGACATGTGCGACGATGCACCACTGTCAATCAACCAACTACCGTCCTCCGTGCGTGCTCACATGTCACATGCGTCATGAACATGGCTTCGCCGTCATTGCCCTTCTTCTTGCACTGGGACTTCTTGTGGCCACCCTTGCCACACCCATAGCACATCCCCATGAAATCCTTGGTTTACCGTGCTTTCTATTATTCGCGTCGTCCTGGTTCTTGGTACTGTTGTTGTTCCTACCACGGCCGTTCCGTCCACCGCGCTGTCGAGCCCTGAACGCGCCTTCTCCGGATTCCTTTTGTTGAATCTTCTCGTACTGATTCAGTAACTTCTCCTTGACTTCATCCAGTGACATCTTGGTCAGATCAGTGTTTTCGATCACAGTCACAATCATGTCGTATTTTGCTGGTAGACTTCCCAGAAGAATCACCAGCTGACGTTCCACGTCCATCTTGTCACCCACGGACTCCATCTCCAACACCAACTCGCCAAATTTGTCGAGTTGGTTCGCCATGCTGGCGCCTTCCTCCATCCTTAGCTCATGGACTCGTCGCGTGAGCGTGATGCGGTTCTGGATGTTTCTTCTGCTGTAGTAGCCGTGCAGCATGAGCCATGCCTGCTTCGCCGTCTTCGCTTGTCGGATCTTATACTGATAATCCAACTCGATGCCCTGCGCGATGATCGCAAAAGCACGCAAGTCGTTGGCTCTCCAAGTAGCATTCTTCATCCGCTCCTTCTTCCAGTTCTCCTCCGCGTACAGTAGCAGGCCCTTCTTGGCCAGCTTCATTCGCATGTTGAAATCCCAATGAAATAAGTTGTCGGTACCAAGGAGGTCTGACAGGGACTTCATCGTCGTCTGAGTCGAGTCCTTCCAGCCGTCGTGGTTGTGGTGTTCTTGTCGAGAATGAGTTCTTCTATCGAGCACAGAGTCAGAGCTTTGGGATCATAACCTTTTCGACACGAGTAAAATTGGAGAGTGAGATTAGCTGTTTGTCGTTTCTTACCCTATGTTTCTCCCTACAGTCTCACAGCTAGAACATTCTAGATCGTTGACCAACAGTCTACACGCTTCGAGAACGTTCTAGAAAGTTCTCAGGAACCAATTGGCATAGACACTACACGGTCGGAAGTGCTCGCCAACAGGAGCTCGGCTACACACTGCACCAGGAAGTGATGACTCACGTCCTATTACGTGACTTGAATCTAATGATAGCAACTTCGTTAAAGGTGCCAATGGGGCTTGAATATGATCAGTTGAATTTGGGTAAAAGTGGGTTTTTGGAATGACTGGAAAAGTTATAATGAAGCGTTTTAAATCTCTGGTTGGAAGTCTTCAGTGGATATCGCGTTGACCAGATATAGCTTTCTCGGTTCCTAAATGCTACATACTACAAGAAGCACACATGAACCAAAGATTATTGGATCGCGGGTATCTAAAGAGGAAAGATTTGAAATTACATAGGTGTGTGGGAATTAAAGGGCAACCAAGTTCAGGATTAGTGGATTCAGTTTCGCGAATGACGTAAGTGCTAAAGACGATAAAATATCGAAGACCGTTGGTTTAATCTCGACGGATAGTATTGTTGGTCATGCAAAAAGCAAGGCGGTGTTTAACTATCAGCATTGGAAACAAAATTTTACGCTGCTAAGGAGTTGAAGTTGAAATGTTGGGCGTGCAAGAATTGTTGGAAGAGAGTGGAGGTTAAAAATGATTTTGTTCTATGGTAATAAAGCGGCTATCAAAGTGTTTCGAGGAGGGTTTCGAAAAGCACGACAAACAAAAAACGTGGATATTCGACAGAAAATTTAATTTTTTCAAAGCTTATTGATGGAGAAGTCTACAAGCCGACCTAAAAAACCTGTTAACCACACGTTTACTACTACGACGGGTTGAAGTGTAATGAAATACACATTCATTTATTGCATCCGGAACGTAATAAATAAGTGTAGGATTTAAATTTGTTTGGTATAATTTCAAATTTGAAGTTTCCGTTAACTACTGTTCCAATGATGAATTTAGTTCCATTACCTACTTTTGTGGTCCTGCGGCTATTTTATCACATGTCGCAGAAAAAGTAGCAACTAAATATATTCTATCCTTCTATCTTGGTATATTGGTACCTATTGTCCTACGGACACATAAATATCAATCTAAATACGTATATTTACGTTGCTAAGTCACAATCTGAGCTTTGGCTATCATTTCTTAGGAATTAGCCATTTCGCGAGTGCCCTTAGGATTTTTTTTTTTTTTTTTTTGGCAAAGTAACATGGAGAGCTTCCGATGACCCTCGATCTCACTACGTAATAAAGCTGGCAAGGTCCCCCTCCCAGTCTCAATCAACAGTTTTCGTTGAAGCATGTGATGTGTTTGCCTTCATCTTTGCGCCTATCGCTCCAAGAGCTTGGTTACAAACTTGATCGATATGTTTGCCATCAATGTACGAGCACTTGTTCACTTTTTCCGAACTTAAGCGATAGCAAACACGAATAACTGATTCTTGCAAGGATTGAGGAGACGCTCTTGTAGCTTCCATCCACGAACATTCTTGGAATGAGATTTTACCGCTAGGATGAAATAAAATTGCAACCCAAAGGGCCACTTCACAATCGATTTCCTTGTATCGACGCAGAAGTCCAGCTTATCATGATCAGCTACGCGTCTGGATTCTTCTAGAAGAAACCAGACGCACGACAGAGCATTCAGTTTGCGCAAGTCCTGGCGCCAGCACAAGCGAATGGTTGAGAGCGCCAGAGGGAGAGCCTACCCCTTGCGCAAGAGTTCCAGAATGATCCAGAAATCCAAGAGAAAACATAGTAAGTTGCACATATATGCAAAAGACATGCAAATAAATCCAGTCGCGTAAGAGAGATACCTGTAGGGGTCAGTGGCAAGTAGGCTCCCTTGGAGCGCCCCTGGCCAGAACCATTTCAGTCTAATTTTTTTGTTCTCAATTTGCATAGAATACAGCAAGCACATTTTTGTCACATTCGTGACATTTGGTAGCACTTGTTGGTCTCGAAGACCTCGCCGTTTCCTCGCCGTCCTCGTCGATCTCTGACCGTCCGTTGTCCCTAGTCCCTCGTTTGGCGTTGGGTTTGGACCTCGCGTGTACACTGCAAGTCGTTGCTGTCCGATAGTAACGACTTGGGTTTCTAACCAGTCCGGATTGCAACTCCTTGTCACGGCGGTTAGGGCTCAAAGTCCGTTAGGAATCAGCCCACTTTCTACGAGTGGTGCCTATGCCCAAAGCCAAAACATCTGGACACGAAGTGGATTCTGCAACGCCGCGTGGTTCTTTGAAGCGCATTGGCTGTGACGATCTTACTGCGCATAGCCTGGATAAGCATCGCACGGATCTGTATCAACAGATTCGTCGCGCAACCGTAGCTACCTTTGCACTCGCCACGGCTACTGATAAAGTAGCCGTTTCGATAAGTACGACGCCGCGACAGAGGCTGGGTACAAGACTCAATTCAAGGTAGTAAGACGACTCGAAGATGCTACGACTAGTCTAGAATTAGCTGCTGGGCGCATCAACGAAGGTATTGCCAAGATTATTGGCCCACGCTCGACTCTAGCACAGCTGGAAAAGGAAGAAAGGGGCAGAAGCGGTAAGAAGAAACCCAAGAAATAAAGGATAAAGGCCGCCCAGCAAGTTCAGCATGAAATTAGCCTAGCCGAAGCTAAGGAAACTATTGCAAAACAACAATAAATCAGTACCTGATAGTCTCCAAAATCTAAGTGAGTTATTCTATTGAATAATCTATTCACTTGGTAGATAAAATGGCCGACCTTGAAAATTTTTTGGCGAGTATCCAGACTATTTTGCCGAGAAAAAAGAAGTGTGAGTGGCTTCAATCCAAACAATGACCTAGTCAACGAACGTATTGAAGGAGCGAAAAAAAACTTAGCAAGTATTCAAAAATCCAAGGCACTCAATGAACTCAAGCTAGACGGAAACCGTCTGCCCACGTTCAGGGGCGATGAAGGAGAGTTATTTAGACTGTACGCTCATAAGATGCGTTACTACTTTGATGCTCGAAACATTCGATGGGACGACCCCTCCTTATCTCCACGGATTCTTGCCGTGTTAGGGAGCACTTTGGAGGGGCCATCAGGACAATGGTGGGTGGATCGATGCTTGGACATCACATCTGTTGAAGAAATTTTGAAAGAGATCAAGGCTGAGTTTGTGCTACATGATTTACAGCTGTGACTGCGTGACCAGATGCGCCGCTTGGACCAACGCGATTGTAAGAACTTAGCTGAGTATATTTCAAGGCTCCGCAATATTGCTCTTCAAGTTGAAAACATGACCGAGCTTGACAAGATAGTTTAGTTTATGGACAGAATACTCTCCGAAACAAGACAAGAGGTGAAATACATGAACCCAAACTCACTCAAGGACGCTATAAAGATTGCAATGGACTTTGAAAGATCTCATTTTGACGGATCGCTTCAACACCGACGACCAGCTCGCAACAATACAACACAGTTTCTTGAGCCTGAGCCAATGGAAGTTGACAATGTGCAGGCTCGGTATGGAGCACGCCGAGACGGATGCTGGAATTGTGGTCACCAAGGGAATATAGCAAACAATTGTAGGAAACCACATCTTTAACAGTATTCGGGACAACAGACAAGAAGATTCAGAATCCACAGTACCAAGCAAATGGGAATCACCATTTACTCCAAACCAGAGAAGAGGAAGACCAAATCAGCACGCTCGAATATTTAAAGCCTTAGAAGAAGTGGATGAAGAAAAAGTCAAGTACGTACTATCCGGCGTGTACCTGCGCGCATCGTCTGGCTTGTAGAGAAAAATGGAAAACACGCTTTTACTCACGACGGTGGACAAGCGTGCGTGCAATGAGTAGGCGTGGGAGATGCTGCTTCGAGACGACTTGTCCACCGTATGGGTCACATCATCTTTTAGACAAAACGTTGAAAGACCTGACGGATGGATACCAGCACAAATAGCGGGACCTGCGCAAAAAACGCCGTTAGGCAGACTAGCTGCCGGCAACAAGGGGAGGTTTGGTGATGGTCTGGCCGACTTCAGCGCTGCTGGCAAGACCAACTTTGCTGCGCTCGTCATCCAACAGAGCTGGGACTATTGAAATGTGCTAAGTGCAACGATGTTCCAGTTGAAGCATCATAGCACGTTTCCCGGAAATATGTATACTCAATTTATATTTTGGGACGGACTATAATTAGGTTAAGCCAAAGATATTCACTTTTGCACTTTCATTATTTGTGACTGGTCGTTTCTTTTGGTTGTCTCTATGCTTATCACGTTTCGCTGCGTGCACCGAGTAGGCTGACATTGTGAATATTACGTTTACGTTTGGATTGTGGAGATAACGTTTACGAATTACCGTGTAGAACTCACGTTATATTTACTTTTACGTGGAGGTTTGACTATCTCGTTCTAAGTTTAAGTAACCTGTGGTTTTTGCTTGTTTTTCACGATGATTTAAGCACAAGGGCGCTGAACAGGTTACGATACCAAGTGATGACAACGATTCAACCGAAGATAAAGTTTTGATTGTTCAAGAAAATGTGGAGTAGACCGTTATCTTGACAGTTCTCCGAGAATGCTTGAGAAAGTTAGAAGATTCACGTGGGGTTGTGTCGGAAAGGGCTGGTACCGTTTTCCATACCCCGAAGCGAGACACCAAGATGAGTATGGAGTCGCTTGATGGAAGTTAATAAGGTAGGATGACCTATAAGGTCGGAAACCCTGCAGCGCTGAGCTTTAAAAATTAAAGCAAGACTAGTGGAAACATATTTGGACGATTTGACCGAGATTTAATAAAAAGGGTCTTTCTTATTTTTTTAAATTTAATTAACGATTAATTTAAGAGGTCCACTAAACAGTACCGTGTCCAAATAGGCTTATTTAGAACTCGATTTTACTCGATTTTGATTGGCTGTTTTCAGCCTGCATTTTTTGCATTTTTTTGGGTCCCGCTCACTTTTGGCGCCTCTCCGCTGTCTCACATATATCACCCCATCCCACCAAACAAAACAAAATCCGACCGTGGTCGGGTGGTTCACTACTCACTGCGGGACCGGAAGGTCCCGGGTTCGATCCCGGGCCAAACCAAGTTGGTTGGTTTCAGAAAGTATAATGCGACGAAATCACCCACCAAGCAAAACAAGCAACCAACCAACTAACCAACCAACCAATTGACCACGGAAACTTACCAAACAAACAAACAACCCTAAACCCTAAACCCTGCAGGCTGAAAACAGCCAATCAAAATCGAGTAAAATCGAGTTCTAAATAAGCCTATTTGGACACGCTACTGCTCAGTTTTTCCCTTAATTTAACCAAATACTACATCTAAAGTACCAATAATCGTAACAACATCTGCAATCACATGATTTTTTGATAAAAAAAATCTAATGCTTGCAAATGAAAAAATCCAGGTGATTTAATTTTACATCTATAAGGCTTATTTGCTCCATCGGATATGAGCCCGCACACCCAGGCTCTCCAGAACACGGGTATGTACACCCGGGGTCCCAACAGGACCAGAATCAGGCCGCTCCAATGCACGTCGTGAGTAATCCTTTGCCTAAGCAGTGCAAGCTGAAAATAAGAGTTTCGATGGCACAGAAGTGTACCGAGGGCTAGCCAGGGATTTTATCCATAGAGAAGGAAGATTTTACGCCAGAACGGCATAGCAGAAGCTGTTTGTGGGTTTCGGTGGAGTGAGGACGTGAAGGTAGACCTCCTCCACCATTACGAGTCAGGCACGGCGGAGAGCTATTATAACAGGAAGGTGGAAACGTAGTGGCGTAAGACTCCCGTTATGGAATATTATGGACAAGACGTTGAACATTTTCCATACGTATTTAACGCCTGCTCTGTTGATGAAGTTTTTTTTTGACCCGCAAAGGTCCGTCAGGGACTTAGCCAAACGATTACCTTTATTTGTTGGCTGTTGCAGAAGCCGTGGGTGGTCGCGCTGACTCGCTAGTGCTGGATAACGTGATTTATCATGCTGCACCCGAGTTAAGACAAGTAATGATGTCGAAGTTTGACCACACGCGAGGGGATTACCTGCGTCAAGCGGAAAAAATGTTCCAGTTCGCGTAGGCTGTGGATTACGACGGAAATAAGCTATAAAGTACTCTGCATCAAGTTGTGAATCTTGAAAAAAGACCAAGCCAAGGAAGTGTTAAGCCTGTGGCGAGGTAGGGTATACCTAGTGCGAATGCCCGAAGAAGAATACCAAGAAGGTCGACTTTACGTTGACGGTAACCAATGACTATGGGAACATAGAAAAGGTCGAGTGGATTCAGGACAGGGCTGCGAGTATGCGCCTGACGAATGACTTGATGTTTTTACGCGATACGGAGGATGTATCGGGAGTGAGCTTTCAAGCAGATAGAAAGCACCTGAAGATAGCGAATAAAGGAAATTTGAAGATCTTCGTAAGCTGTGGAGAAATTGAGCGACTTATCAAGGTCGAAAAAGTTTATTTCGTTTAGAACCTTACGCGAAAAATTCTGTCATATGGTCTTCTGGAAGAAAAGGGCTGTGGTTTGGCTTACGTTGATAGTCGGAGGGTGATCAAGCACCAAAAGACCGATGGTAGTATCTTCGACGTGGATAAAGGCAATAAAGTCTTGACTATAACTTTTCGGGTGGATTTGCCGAAACAGAGGTTTGGAGACGTCGCCATGGCTATGATTGACGAAAAATGATGAAGAATTTCGCAAGGATGGCGATGTGCAACGTGGATCATTGATTCATTTCCATTCTCGAATGGGGCATCTGAATTATGATGTGATTAAGAATCTGACAAAACATCCCGGTTTTGGGATTAAGTTCACGGACACCAAGCAGATGAACTGTCTTACCTGTGCACAGGTTAAGCAGACGAAGGGCAACCAGTCGAAGTAGGACAGTGGAGCATTTGCTTATCGACAGGGAGGGAGGTGTGATTTGTTCGGACCTGAAAGGGCCGATCACACCGAGAGAACGTCTTGGAAACAGGTACATGATAAATTTCGTGGATTATCAGACGAATTACGTTCGCGTTTTCCAAGGACATGGCGGACAACATGCCTGAACATTTTGTTGCTTTTTTCGAAAAAAAGATTTGAATGCAAGGCTCACATTTTGCGCACGGACGGTGGTTCTAAATAAAAGAATTTGGATCATTTTGCATAAGTACGGGCATAGGAAGGCAAGTGAGTAAGGCAGGAAATTAAGCAAGAAGTGGAAAGGCATACCGGATTCATCAGACCATAATGAATATGGCACGTTGTATGCTGTTTGCTTGTGGATAAAATTTGTCTTTATGGGGTGAAGAAGTGAATTATGCGGCTTTCATTTTTAGCAGAAGTGCGAATCCAAGACGGATGACGCCGATGGAGATGTTGACGGGAAAGAAAACCGTGTCTCGGAAAACTTGTTGCGTTGGGTCTCCATGTACTGTGTACCGGAACCCTGGAAAGAACTCGCTGGCCCACAGGGCATAGATTGGTTTGATTATCAGGAAGATCCAGTGAGCAAAGGGCTACAAGGTTTTCTTGCGGAAATACCGGAAAGTCGTAGTTACGCAACATATCAAGAATGTGGAGACATTGGACAACACGCAGAACCAGCGGTTGCGATGATTGTTTTGGATGGAAGCAGCGGAGAGTCAGAACGAGTGAGGAAGGAAGATAAATGTCCTAAAAAAAAGAAGTTGCCAGAAAGAGCATGGAAGAAAAAAAAGGAGCAAGAATAGAAAGATCACCGGAACTAGAGATCGCCATGGAAGCGCGAATATGTAAAGTAAAAGGCTCACAAGAATGAAGAATTCAAGGAAGTAGATGTTTCGGAAATGGAAGCCAGTGGTATGGTAAATGTGGTCACAGAGATGGATCCAAAATATTACACGGAAGCGATGACAGCAGCCGCAAGTAAGAATGTATCGCGGCTATCGACTGTGAAATTTCTGCGCTGGAAATGAATGAATTGTAGATTATTGTGAAAAAAACCGGAAAATTGTAGACCGCTGCACATCAAATGGGTGTTCAAAACTAAAACCAATGCAAACGACGGCGTAGAAAGATACAAGGCGAGGTAGGTAGCCTGCTGAAACGAGCAGCGTTTCGAGTTGAATACGGATTGACATTTGCCTCAGTCATGGATATGGGAACTGTGGTGGAGCGGTTGGAAAAATTTTGAAGCTTGGACAGTCGTTCCCACAGTGCCCGGACTACCGACTAACGAAGGGGTCCTCCGGTTGTCCTGTGACAGGCCTATGTCTTGCTCACCTTGTGTACCCGACGGTTTGGGCGTGGTCGCTCTCCAGGTGACTGGGGGGGACGTAGATCAGTGCAATTCTGATGCAGATCGAGCGAATTCGTAGCGGTTCGACAGGTGTCGATCTGGTGACAGATTCGAGATCCCGAAAAAAAAAACTGGGGGTAAAAGCTCGATGATCGATGATCGCAGATCGATGATCGCAGATCGATGATCGCAGATCGATGATCGCAGATCGCAGATCGGCCCAGTTGATCTAGTGCGAATTGAAGAGATTGCGGATCTGTAGATCGCAGATGGACCCAGTTGATCTAGTGCGAATTGGTGATATTGCGGATCTGTAGATCGCAGATCGACGCTGTCGATCTAGTTGTAATCAGCGAAGGGGTACTTGATCACGCGGCGGAGTCTTCACCACTTGATCTTCGAGCCTCTTAATCCTAGATCGCTAAGGAAATACCCACTATATTTGTAGTCCTAGCCTAAAATTAAGAGGAAGGGGGTCGATATGCACTTTCTATGTGCAGTTAGACGGTTTTTACAAAAACCCACCTAGAGTTCCCAAGGGCGCTTAAAGCAGCCAAACTTCTAGAGGATAGGTGTAAACCAACGGGGGAAGAGGTGAGACACTTGGATCGATCCACTCCCAGTTGACTTTGCAAGAAGGGGCCGCTGACACAGCGGGCGGAGTTGAGGGCGAGTTCTGTGGAACTTTACGTCTACCGGTGGGCCAAAAAGTGCACTACGTGCTCCCGCCCGGGACGTGTAAGGTGCGTATTCAATTAAAGGGAGGCGCGAAGTTATCACGCCGTCCCAATCGACGATATAGCTGATCGGACGCAAAAAGAGAACTTTATTATTCCTTATATCCTAAAATCAACCAATTACCTAATATCGACCAATCAACTCTACCCATCCTGATATGCATCATCGACCAATCAACCTGATATATCACTCGTCTGTCGCTTACCATCATGTACTTGTACTCTGCGTCGCTTTTTCTCCAATGGCCTGTCCATGTTTATGGAAATTGGCCCGAAAATCTTCGATGCGCTTCTCCACAGAACTGTGAAGCGTTGGCAGGAAGATGGAACGTGAGACCGAAATATGGAGACATACCTAATGCGTACGTTCAGGCGCTTGAGGAAGAGCAAGAGATTTTTCTGTTTATTTCGAAGGGAATAAAAATAATTAAGAACTACTCAAGAAGCACGAAGCTGGATGTATAAATGTTTTTGGTTCTAAAGTTTAAAAATATGCTAGATGGTCTGAAGCAAGCGGGGCGTTTGAGGTATCGCCTGCTGCACGACCAAGTTGTTGGAGTTTAATTTCGCCCAAATTTACACCGACGTGTACCTGTATTTCAAGAGGCACGGTGTAAATGTCGTGGTAGTTGGAGTTTACGTCGACAATCCCTTAGTAACGGGAATGAACGAAAGACTTGTGACGATGAAGACATTAAAATTCTCGAAATAAAAGACCTGGGTGAAGTTTCAAAGTTTTTAGAGATGAAGGTTACGTATGATCCTGAAGGCGGATATTACTTGGATCAAGAATTGATGATTAAATGCCTTTTGGATGATCATGCATTGACGAATGCAAATAGCGTCAGGACGCCAATTGGGAGTGATTATGAAGTGAATTACATGGAAGAACAAGTCTATCTACAGATGCAACTAGTGATGGATCGCCTGCAGTGAGGGATTTCCGATCACTTGTTAGATCCCTCCTGTGGATAACGAGATGGACTTGACCCGACATCGCCTTTGCCGTTCAGAAGGCAACCCGGCACTAGCATTCCCCGAAGTTTTTGGATTGATTGGAATCTCGCCAAGAGGACTCTAAGGTACCTGAAGGGTACCATGAGACTAAAGTTGAAAATGGAGGTCTCGAAGAATTTTAAAAACAAGGACTTTACTGTTTTGGAAGCGTACAGCGATACAGATTACGCTGGAAGCAAGGAAGACCAAAAGTCCGTGACAGGTGGTTTGCTTTCACTGGGTAGAATAAACTTGTACTGGATATGCTAGAGACAAGGTTGTGTTTTTTTTCAACAATAAAGACGGAATTCTATGCATCATCCCAAGTGGAGTGCGAGATTTTTGGAGTGCACGACTTGCTTATTGAAATTGGGCTGGAGGTCAAGTTTCCTATGGTGCTTTACACGGACAACCAAGATGCCATTAAGTTTTTGAAGGGCGAGAACAGCTCGGCGAAGATGAAGCATGTGCATATGCGAATCAAGTTCCTAGTGTCTAAATGGTAGGACGGAAAATTGAACTGCGGTACAAGAGCACGCCGGACATGATGGCAGACATGTTTACGAAGGTCTTAGAAGACATGAGATCAAGAATTGGATTGATGGAGCATTGGGTGATATCTATTCAGAAGTGGGCAATGATGAGAAGGATTGTTGGATGTGTTGAAGTTCAACGATGTTCCAGCTCAAGCATCATCGCACGTTTCCCGGAAATATGTATACTCAATTTATATTTTGTTACGGACTATAATTAGGTTAAGTCAAATATATTCACTTTTGTATTTTCATTATTTGTGACTCGTCGTTTCTTTCGGTTGTCTCTGTGATTATCACGTTTCGGTGCGCGCATCAAGTGGACCGACTCTCACGGTTACGTTTGGATTGTGAAGATAACGTTTACGGATTATGTTGTGGAAGTTCGACTAATCTCGTTCTAAGTTTACGTAAGCTGTGGTTTTTGCTTATGTTTCACGAGGGTTAAACACAAGGGCGCTCAACAGGGACTACTACGTCTATGCGGTATCTGGGATTCCTCCTGCCGCCCCCCCCCTCTATGATAGCGGGCTTATCATACAACAGGACGGCGCCTCTGTCGACACAAGGCACCGACATTTTGGTGGAGTGGTTAAGGCCCACACTACGGGACCGCGCGATTGCGGGTTCGAGTCCCACAGTGGACAAGAATCCAAGGTCGGGTAGAGTCGGGGTCCAAGTGTAATGAAGAGGTCGTTACAGCGCGCGCTTGACATGGCTTACACCTATCCCGATTAAATGGGAGGTTCTCTAATATCTCTATCGACACAACGCACCACGCACACGAGTTCTTCTCCGAACAAGGTGTGTTTTGCTGAGCTGAACGAAGGTATTTATCCCATTGAAAATTTGTGGCACCAATGAGGAGACATCGCAGGGAGTGTGGATGCGTAGCACAGCTTACTGCAGCCACCAAAGGCGCGTGGGATTCTATTGGTGGCAGCACGGTGCGGTTTTTTCTCAACTTATTGCCCATCGGTGTGCCGATGTTATTGAAAGTTTAAAATCCAGTGCATAAACGGGTCTTGTTGATTTACACTGGGTTCCCGTCTAACGAATTCCCGGCTCAACGAACTGGATCTGCAACTGGATCTAGTACTGGTTCTGTGTTATAGTAGAACGATCTTCGGTAGATTCTACTAGGCGTACACAGAAATAATGGTCTAAGACATGCTAGTAGGTATGCATGTTTGTAGCATTTGTATTCTTAATAAATGCTCACTTCCACGTTTACCTTCTAGTAAACAAGCTCCTTTTCCTACCAATCCCTTAGATATCCTTTTTAGAAAGCAAGGAAATAAAACGCATTCTAATGTACCTTCATTACTGCAATTAATTTTATCTTGTTTTTTGTATGTAACCAGGTGTGCGCAAGTGAAGGTATGGTGTGTGTGTGTGTGCCAAAAAGTGCTAAATTCGATTTTTTGGGCGCACACCATTCCTTCACCATAGCTACATAAGCTACATATCCAATCATCATGTTGATTTTTTCAAATTTATGGGTTATGAGACCACATGCTCGAAGTGTGTTACGAAAAGGCCGAAATTCCTATTCAGAGATTCTGATAATATAATTAAAAAATCTTATTCATAAACCACTTTATCTTTGTTCCAGGTTTCCAAGTTTACGTCTTCTTTGCTTACTACCAAACTACTCGGTCGTCCGTTTTCTTTCCTTACTACCAAATTACTCGGACGTCGAGACAATTCTTTCAAATCTTTGACTAGATGCTGAGCTCACGGAGGTCGTATCATGAAGCACTTCGATTGCCATTTCCATCTCGAAAGAAATTGAAGCTAGTGACTTGCTGACATATGTTGCATTTATGATGATCTGTCGTAGCAATTTAGGAGCAAACTGTAGACTGACAAACATTATTCTTCGGAGTCGAAAAATTCCATACTGTTCACCTTGCCAGGGAAACACCTCAATAAATATTGACTGGAGCTGATCTAGACATAATGTTTTGCACACCTCTAGAATCCCTTGCGCTGTCGGTGTTTAATCTTTATAATTAGGTTCAGGGCTTCTATACTTTGACGGGCCAACGTATACAACTTTAGCATCTGCTCCAGGATGAACAAATTAAGGTTAGTTTATAAAAGCTTGGCGAGAGGCATCATCGATGATGGTGTTGAAAGTTGTTTGTATACATAGTTACACTTGTAGACGAGAACATGAGTCGTAAGTGCTCGAAAATAAATCCAGTATAACGGAAAGTCAATTAAATCGATATCTCCACAGTCAATCACACGTTAATAGCGAAAAGAACTCCTGAAGACAGCTCGTAACAAGAAGAAGAAAAAATATGAACCAGGGACTAAATCCACGGAATTTATATTTGTCGGAAGTTGACTTGAATGGGGGGGAACGTGTAAAGTTCCTTAATGGCAGTTCAGACCGTTAGTGCCTGACTGACGCTGGGATGGAGATTTCTTAGAAAGAAGCGCGCCCTACCTGATCAGGGTAGGTGCGCACGAGGGCAAGATGTAATGCGTCTTAAAAGGTAAAAAATATACTAATTATAAATACGTACTTAAGAACCTAACCTAAAACTTAATATAAGATAAAATTCCAAAGTAGCTTAAAATGCATAAATAAAAAAATGACCACAAAGGCTGCGTACCACTTGAAGTTTGTATGCAGCCTAATACCAGACTGCACACACGGGTAGCTTAATAAAACTTTAACACTCCTTCCGCGAGCATCGTGACATTTCTTGTACTAGTCATCATCAACCCAATCCAATCTTGCTGCGTAAGCGTGAGACATTCACTGCACACAGTGGTTTCGTCAGAAGATCCGCGATCATTTCATCACTGGCCACGTGCAGCGGTCTCACTGCTTTGCGCTTGACGTAATATTTCAAGAACTTGAGCTTCACGTCCACGTGCTTGGACGCCGCACCACTCGCTTCATCTTCTAACTGCCTAATCGCCTCTTGATTATCCATGCGTAACAGCATCGGAATCTCCACTCCAATCCAATTTCTTCCAGCAGCTCTTTCAAACCTAGTACTTCTTTTCCGCCGACGGCAGCAGCTACAAACTCTGCCTCTGCAGTAAACAGCGCGACTTGACCCTGTTTCTTTCATGTCCATCCAACAACCATGCCATTTAAGAAAACTACGCATCCGCTGACACTCTTCCTATCTCGTCTGTCTACAGCAAAATCTGCGTCTGTACACCCCACTAACTTCAAACTTTCTTCATCACTTGACTTGCACTCCAAACGTAACTTTAGCTCCTTCTACCCCTTCAAAAACGTAAAATCTTTTTCGCCAACTTGTAATCACCTTGGTTTGGTGCATGCATACGCCTTGTAACCTTGGAACGCGAATGAAATGTCCGGTCTTGTGCATCTTGAAATCCAAAATAGACTTCCCACTATCGACTGGAAAATCCTTTGGGTTGGTACACCTGTCACTGCATTCTTAGGCAAAAGGTTGTCATCATCAGCTTCGTCGTTGCGCTTGCAATCGATAGTTGCACCGAATTCGCGTGCTCCATGTTGTACTTGGTCAGCAATTCGTCAATAGTCGCTTCTTGATCCATTTTATACCCGATCTCCTGGCTTCCACCAATTCGTATGCCTAAGAATTTCTCCACCGGTCCAAGATCCTTCAGCTCCAGTACTTGCATCTTCTCGAAAAAATTATCCACTAATTTCACCGTCGTACCTGTTACCAATAAATCATCCATGTAAGCTCCAACAATCACAATACAGTCAACCCCCTCTATAGCATCCCCGATTGTATACCACATTTCTGCCTGTTATAGCGAGTGGATCTTACTCACATATAAGATCCTCAGATTTTATTAACTGTATTGGATGTTATAGGCGAATTTTCAAACAGAAGGTTTTCTCAGGGCTAGTGGTGTGAGCATTCTGCCAGCTACAATACTAATTTAACTACCATGCTGAACTGGAGCGATCTTTTCAATCCTCAGCACGCCCTTTGCCTTTGTTGCGCCTGAAAAAGTCAATCACGGTTGTCTGCTTCGAGGTCGAGACCTTGCTAGAGAGGTCAAAACGGCGGAATTGACGCAGCTTCAGATCCAGCCCCTCTGCCCTTTCATACCCAGATGCTCTTCCTTCGAGGCCACTAAGGAGGACGTCATCAGCCTCCTGCATGGCCCCAGGTCACCGGCACCGGGTCATCCTCCTCACCGCTGTCCTCACTTCGCCCTCCACCGCGTTTTGCTCGCTTTGAGGAGAGACTTCAGCCAGAATCTCTTCATCAGCAAGGCTTTCGATGACCGGCAGGGACATTTCAGCCTCCAGGTAGGCTTGTGCTTCCATCGGGTGGTAAATGTCATCATGAGGGATCCTGTCAAGGAGTTGAGATACCTGGCTAACCGGATCAATTTTTTTCTCATTAAGCAATGAATTGATTTCCATGTGACGATAACGGGATCCTAAAATCCCATTTCCAGCAATTGGCAATTGTTGTGAGCTGGACGTCATTCCACGCCTGAACAAGCATGTTGATGGCTTGGCGCAGGTTAAACTTCGTTTTACCAGTAAATGGATGCTCGCCCGTGGTCTCAAACCTGTCCAGTAAGTACTCTATGTACCTCGCCTTGTACTTTGCCTTAAAATTATAAATAATACCAGCATCCGCTGGTTGCAGGTGAGAGGTTGTGTTTGGTGGCAGATATTGAACCTGAAAAGGACTCATTCTAGCACGTGAAAATTCTGTCAGACTCTGATCGCCACCACGAGCTCACCTTTATGTTGGCGAGTTGACCTTCATATTCCTCGACCGTGTGGGGACTGGCATTATCAACAAGAAGCAAGATCTTACAATCTTCGCGTCGGAATTTGCGGTTCATTTCAAGGATCCATGACTTAAAAATATAGCTTCTCATCCATGCTTTATTATTATTGTAGTACTTGACATGCGCTAGCTTTGTCATGTCCACGTTCCGGTAGCAACGGGGTTTGGCCGCTTTCCCGATGACTAATGGTTTGATTTTTTCAGATCTTGGGCAACACTTTAAGAGAGAAAATGAATAAAAAAACAGACACCAAGTTCACAAAACCACTAACCAGAGTAATTGCACTCCAGCAGAATTGTAATTCTGGCCTTGTCCTTCTTAAAACCTTTCTCAACAGACTGGGCAAGTGTATTGTTGGGGGACATACGGAAAAACAGCCCAGTTTCATCACAATCGAAAACATCTAAGGTCATAGTTTCCAGTAATATCTTGGAGTTCAAGGCGGAATGCAGTCAAATCTTGAATCGGGGCACTCTCAGCCTCTCCGTGTAGACGGTACGACTTTATGTTGTGGCGTGACTTGAATCGCTGAAGCCACCCGTCAGACGCAGAGAACTCCTTCTGCGTGGGGGTATTAATTCGAAGGGACTCGGAAAAGAAATGTGCCTTGTCAATTACGAGAGCGTCAGTGAGCACCACATTATTGGACCTCATCTGGACAAACCAGATCTTGACAGCCTTGTCCAACTGCTGACGCGTGGTAAAGTTATCAAGATCATTAAGGTGCGTGATGACGAGAGCACTAAAGAAGGAACCCACCTCGGGGAAATCACACACGCGTAGTTTTTTGCGTTGAGGATCGGCATTGCCTGCTGTAGCCTCGAAGGCAGATTCTAAAATTTTCTCCCTCTCGCGGATGATACCTGTAACAGTTTTACGGCTGGAGGTTAATTTTTCCCTAAGCTGTTCATGGGTAAGAGAAGGATGGCTCTCATGGTAGTCCAAAATTGCCTTCTTTTTTTCCAAAGGGATGTCCTGCCTTGTTTTCGGTGCCATCTTGGTGCTAGGAAAAATGTACCTGATGTGATGCGGTGACAAAATACAGGACTGTGGTACACCTGTGTGGGCTGAGTGATGGCTTATGGGTGGGATACTGAGCTCCCCTTTTATATATCTGATTGTTTTGGTAAATCTATACAGTAAAACAACAGTTCAGAAGCATTTTGAGGCTTTCCATGGCATTCTGGTAACCAATTCTTAAATACTACAAATTTAGTGCCTCTTATAGCGAGGGTCACTATGTATAAAACGTATTTTCTTGCACGGATCTTGCTCTTATAAATGGAATGCTCTTATAGAGAGATGATTTTTGCTGGCGGAAATCCGTATGGTCCTGGCAATGGCTCCTATATTGGATGGCCCTTATAACAGTGGCTCTTAGAGAGAGGGTTGACTGTACCTTCAACATCTTTCTTCGAAAACATGCACGTGTCGGTCATGCACTGCTCGAACTTCAAATCACCTAATGTATTCCGTAACAACTCGTACCACATGCGTCCGGCCTGCTCCAATCCATACAAATTTCTTTTCAAGCATAAATCCCGACTTTTAGTCGATTACATTTCGAAATTCTGCAAAACTTCATCGTTAATCTTCATGCCTCGAGGTATCTTGAGAAAAATCTCGAAATTCTGTTCTGCATGAGCCTTCGGATATGTGCTCGGTACATCACCGTGCCGCGCCGGCAATTTACACACTTGAGCCATCGCCAGCACCACTTTCAAATTACTAAGATCCATTACAGTCGAAAACGTGAACACGAAATCTCTTCCATATATCTGCTTGTCTATGAGCGCTACCAATCGTGCCTTATACCACTCGATCGCTCCATCTGCCCTGATCTTCGTCTTATATACCCACTTAGTTGGTATAGCTCTGTTACTTGGACACTTGACCACTTCCCATGTGTCCATATCCTCTAGCGCTCTTAACTCAGCGTCTTCTGCCTCTTTCCACTTGATGGAATCATCCCTTTTGTGCGCTTCAGCATAACTTCTCGGGTCCTCTGCGTATTTCACTCTGGTTCCCACATCATCCGGTCCTATTACCGCGTAGACCGCTAGTGCGTGATCCTTCACTCCTTTCTGTCATCTATATGCTTCTTGTACCGTGGGTGTAGCTCCATCCACGTCAGACTTCTTCTTGACTTTCTTGCTCTTGAGTGAATCTCTATATTCCTAGAATCTTCGGGTTTCCTGCACTACGCGTCTAGTTTTTCCACTACCTTCAGCTTGTGCACCTTGTACTTGCATGCGTACACCTTCTGTGCGTCCTTCCTCAATGTCATTTTGCTGCTCCACGTCACATTCCACGAGATTCTCCACACTTGGTTCACTGTCATCTATCGTAGGGTCTTCACCTGTCAACGCCTTGTTAACTTGTTCGCTAGCTTCGTATCCAGTGTTTCAATTTGACTAATGTGTCGTGTAGGCGTGAGATTTGCTGTTAAAATGGAACCATTAACTTCCACCGTAAACAGTAAGTTCCCTCGCAAACGCACTTCCATTTTGTCATCTCGATGCGCGAAATTACACCCCTTCTACATTAGCCTGACCAACGAAATCATCTTTCTTGCCAACTTCGGTGAATAATACACTCCTGCAATGCTATCACTGTGCTTGGATCGTCGATGCTTCGTGGACGCACCTTGCCAATCTTATTCACCTGTATAAAATTGCCATCAGGCAAAGTCAGCTTCATTCCATTCGTAACCGTCACTACGTCTTCAAGTAATGTCTCATCTCCCACGAGATGACGACTCGCTCCACTTTCCCAGTATCCTTGCGTCACTTTCACGTAAATCACTCGAATTCAATACCGCAGACTACTCTGCACCTGCATCAATAGTTGCTAGTCCGTACTCTTTATCAGGATTACCTTGTGCCTTCCGATAACCTTGCTTCCTGTCGAACTTCTTGACACAATCTCGGTGAATATTCCCCTTGCTTCCGCAACCATAACACGTGACCGCTTTCTTATTGTCGTGCACCGCATTTATACTTATTCTCGGTGTTCTTCGATTCTTGACGTGATCTTCCTCAACTTCCTGCGCCCACGCCACCAACTCTTGTGCGTTTAACATGTAGTCCGTGCGCGACGGGTTGTATCTCTTCATCATTGCATACTTGAGGCTTGGTACAGCATACTTGACCAGGTTATCCAAGATGAGCTTCTCGCTGGACTCGCTCTCGCGTGCCAAAGCCATGAGGTACAGCAGATGCTCGTTCCAAGAACGTCGTGCATCTTTCTCACTGGCAAACAACGGTGCCGCCTGTTGATGTGAGATTGTCACCTTATATGCGCTCCACATCTGGTCTAATACGTAGTGCAAGGTCTGTGATACCTTCCACCATACGCCGTGTTTGACCGGAAATATCTTGACGCCACACCGTCGAGGTACTCACCAAGCTTGTTTACCTTGAGCCTCTCGGTCCATGCAAATCCGGAAGAGATCTCCACAATCTACAGCGCTTCCATGAATAAGTACGCCCAATCTCTGAATCCAGGGCCAAGTCCGGGATAAATATCAATCCCCGTGAACTTTTCAACCATTAAGTTTGGAATATTGTACGGGCGCGGCTGTGTGCCTGGGTTCCCAAAATTTCCAGCCGCATGCCTGACATATGGCATACCACCAGGCATTCCAGGTGGCTCTCGCGACATTTCCACGCGAGGCGCACCTCCTCTTTCAATACCTTCATCAACCGATAAATGGTTTATCGGGATACGCTGCCCAAATGGCGCGAAATTGTTGATACTCTATTGGAATGGCGTGTCGCCGCCTCCAACCGGTGTATCTTTATCCGTAACCGGCGAAATCCTTCGCCCGAGGCCTTGGTACCTCTCTCCCTCCATTTGGTTTAAAATATCGTTCATTTTTCCTACCTGTAGTAAAAGCGCCTTCAGCACGCCTTAGGGTCGAAGGACTCGCCTTCGTCCATGGCCGATATGCGCTAAAACCAAACAATACCGTGACAGCAACGCAATCACCAGCGTAAACAATCGACTTAAAACAACAGAACTCAAAAAAATCTAGGAGACCGTCCTGACGTAATCGCCAACGCCAAGAACGTAACTTGAGTAATATCTTAAACTTTATATGCGCTTAAGTTACCCCGTTTCCCTTTGGCTCATAACCTGTCGGAAGTTGACACGAGTTGGGGGCACGTGTAAAGTTCCTTAATGTCAGTTCAGACCGTTAGTGCCTGACTGCCGTTGTGATGGAGATTTCTTAGAAAGAAGCGCGCCCTACCTGATAAGGGTAGGTGCGCACGAGGGCAGGATGTAATGCGCCTTAAAAGGTAAAAATATGATATAAGTCTAATATTCCCCTGTTTTGACCCAAAAATTCTAAAATGCCTCTCTTCTTAAAAAAAATTCTAAAATGCCCCTGTTTTCGCGGTGCCCTCCAATCGCTAAATTTAAGGCGAGTATTTAATGAAACATTAGCTTGCCAATCATCAAAACAGAGGCATATTAGACGTTATCTCTTATATAATACCCCAAGCCTAAATTGCTATTTACAATCCACATAGCCTCCGTCTGAAACCCCTCCTGGCCTGCTCGTTGTTTACATCAGTGAGAAAAAGAAAAGATCCAGCGTCAAGCGAGGAAGGCAGGAACCTTCGGCCCCTGCACGCATCCAAGCGTATCTTTTGCCGAATTTCGTGCGCCCACCTTCTTTGTCTTTAGTTCGTTGTGCCGATTGCTCTCGCTCTCTGAACGTCTCTTTGTAGACCTCACACAACGTTCCCGTTCGCGTGCGTTGCTTGCAAGTACAACAGTGCTTGATCGAGCTTCCAGTACGACCAAAAAACGTGTCGATTCGTTTACCGTATATGTAACCCATAGATCTATCTTGCATAGTTTTTTAGGAAGAAACGATTGATCTCACAATGATGGTTCCGAAAGTGTCGACGCTAATGTTGGGTGGTCTATGTTGTAACGGCTTTGCATTTGGTTACGTTGGTGTAAGTAAGTATACAACGGTTAAGGTCAAGTATTGACCAGTCCGAAAGGTTCGGACCTATTGGTTGTTTTAACCAATCAGGGCAGGAGCCCTTGGTGAAGGCGTGGCAGCATGCCACGTGTTGGTACACAGGTGGTGTACACTACATTTTGGCTAGGTACGAATTAAGTAAGTTCTACCTAGTATTGCATATAGTTTATATTAGTTTATTGAGTTAGGCTAATTTTATATTAAATAAATATATCAGTTTACAAAATACACTGAATACTGCTAGACGCACGACCCGGAACGGTCGCGCGTGCAGTGAGTGTTGTAGCAAAAGGGAGCACCTCCCTTAGCTACTCCCTAATCAGGGAAGCCTTGGAATAAGGCGTTAGTATTTACTAACCGTAAACTCAGGGAATCTTGGCCCCGAGTGAGAGAGCAATCTCCCGCTATGCCCTTATATAAGGGCGTATCGGCTAAGTAGCGGCGTACCGCCGCTTAAGGAAAGTCTTCCTCTGTGCGCTAGCCGAACCGTGCGTTTACGCACCGGCTACATATGTGGTATGATCATGTAGGCAATAAAATGAATTCCTCACATGCCTTTGTTGGAGAATTCAACATGAACATGAATAGCAGCGATAATAGATTCATGAATCAGTTCAATGCGAGTAATAACAGTGGCGTAGTGGATACCAGACGACGACACGATGCGAGGCAAAACGGCTCCATGTGTCATCCGTAACGAAACATAATTGCCATTGAGTTTCTGGCTTACGACTGGATTTTTCACGACGGAACCTCAAGGTTCATTTATCTATTCTTACTCGTTGCAAGTAAATTACATTATAGTGCATGTAGCACTTCTTATATTTTCTAACATGATATACCGTATAGTATGCCCCTGTAATACCGACATTCAAACTTAGAGATGATCGGCAAGCTAATGTTTCATTAAATAGTCGCCTTAAATTTAGCGATTGGAGGGCACCGCGAAAACAGAGGCGTTTTAGGATTTTTTATGAAGAGGGGCATTTTAGATTTTTTGGGCCAAAACCCAGGGCAATGTACTAATTATAAATGCGTACTTAAGAACCTGATCTAAAACTTAATATAAGATAAAATTCTAAAATAGCTAAAAATGCATAAATGCAAAAATGACCACAATGGTCGCGTACCACTTGAAGTTTGGATGCAGCCTAATTAATACCATACTGCTCACACACGTAGCTTGATAAAACTTCAACAATATTAAAAAGTGTTTAGCTATCCTAACATGAAATATGTACAAGATGTTGAAGCTATGGTAAACCTCCATCAGTTGTGTGGTATACATTTCTTATGTGTAACAAAAAGTATATATACTCAGAACTTAGTACTAATACACTAATTATGCTACTAATAAGGGGACGGGCTAAACGGCAGCAAGTGAAAGACTAACCAGCAGCATGTGAGGCAGCGACTAGGAAAAATCAAAAAAAGTACCAAAAGGGATATACTTTTGAGATAACGTCCTGGTTTGGCCAAAAATTCTAAAATGCCCCTCTTTCTAAAAAAAAATCCTAAAATGCTCCTGTTTTCGCCTTCACAGATTCGGTCAACCAGGCGCTGAATCCTTTTTAGGTACATTTCCAGCTGAAGCTGCGACAGGATGGGGAATCGTTTTTGGTGGATAACGACCGAAATTACGTACTGGTGGACCCCAGAAATTCAGGTCAGGCTTTACGAATGGGTCTGTAAACAATTTGGGCCACGGAAATTGGGGACAATACGTCCTTTATTGCAGCTATTTTGAGTATGAAAAAAGACCGTGTCGTGGTTTTTTCGGGTGCTATTGGTGCCTTAATTGTGATGACGGTACTATCGGTGGTCATGGGTGTCGTGGCTACAAAATTCTTGCCGCCTAGTTTGACGCATTATGGGTGCAATGCTGGTAAGTGGGAGAAAATTATCTTGCAGCTCCTGATAATACTGACTACAGAATTAAATTGTGTCACGTTTCAGTTTGTGGTCTTTGGAGTCAAGATGTTATACGATGCGAGGGAGATGAATGCAGCGTAAGCAGATGACAAGGCAAACAAATGATGGGAAGAGTGGAGGTTTGCACTAACGTTGTCTTTTGTGGTTACTACTATGATTTGATTTAAAGAGACCCGTCGGAGGAATTGACAGAGGAGGAAGAAAAACCGATGGGTAAGAAGGATTAAGATGCGATCCAGGATGAGTACGGAGGCGTTTTGGCTCTTCTAGTGAGATCCTAGTGTACTAAAAAGGTGGTTGTTGCTACCTGTACTTGATGTTTTTGCAGACAAGTAGAATAAAGCAAGAAAAAAGCAGATTACGTGATGGACGGCATGATTCAGGTGTTTTCCCAGACGTTCATCATGACGTTCCTGGTGGAGTGGGGTGATCGCTCGCAGATTGCGACAGTGACACTGTCAGCAACGAAGGACACACTCGGCGTCACCCTGGGCGCCATTCTCGGTCCCTCCATGTGTACGGGTATTGCTGTCATTGGTGGCAAGTTTCTAGCTACGCGCATCTCGGAGCGGACCCTTACGCTTGTAGGTGGTGTCCTTTTTGTGCTGTTTGCGCTGCACTCGCTCGTCACAGGCCCGAACGTGTTGGGGTAGCTCTCCGATACGATGAAGGATGCTTGAGGCACAATACAATAATATATTTGACTATAGCTAAATTATAGTCTGACACAAATAGACAAACATTGAGTATACCTTTTTTGGTTTGTACGAATATGTCCAACTTTAAATGCCTTGATCCGCGCATAAAAGCCCCAAAAAGGTAAAAAAGTATATCCTTTTTGGTACTTTTTTTGTTTTTCCTAGTCGCTGCCTCACTTGCTGCTAGTTAGTCTTTCATTTGCTGCCGATTAGCCCGTCCCACTAATAAGAGCGAAATACAAATGCTACCTACAAATAGTCCTACTCAGTTTTAACAGAAACCAAAACTAGACGGACTATT
>CM047586.1:413776-432371 GCA_026184515.1 Peronosclerospora sorghi
TTGGACACGGTACTGTTTAGTGGACCTCATATCATTTTGCTCTTCATCGCAGATAGAGGAACTAATACCTCAGTAAAGACCACGCTGGTTTGTGTGTAGGGCAATAAGGCATCGATATTGCTGCGTTCTTTTTCTTGTAAAAGGGTGGATGTCGAGAATCCTTGTACTTAGCACTGGATATATCGTAGTCGCAGGCTTATTTCGGAGGTTCAGCTTAGCCCTCAAAAGTAAACCGTGATGAACAGCGACTTCCAGCAAAAAAATGAATCGTCGCAAGAGGTGACACAGGCCTTCACCTACACTGACGATACAGGTCGAGAGACATCGGATGACTTCGAGCCGGGGTCGTTGAATGCTGACATACCGACAAGTAACTACTTTGCGCCAGACTTTTCGCTTGGACTCACCAGGCAGATACCCGACTTTGTCAAACCTTCACATGCGTCGTCATCTCAGTCTATTGGGGAGTTTACTGATCTCAAGATTGAACCGAAGGTTCTTGTCGACGGCGTGGCAAAAACAGCTAGTACTATAACTTCAGTTGGACATCGAGCCGTAAGAGCAAAGACAATAAGGAGGGCGAAGGAGCTGTCACGGATGAGGACAGCAAAGGATTTTGCAGCTGCCAACGCAGCTATGGAGAAAGCTGCTGCTGAAGCGAATGGGCTACCAGTGCAAGTGAAGAAACCCATCAAGAAGAGGATCCGCAGACAGAGAGAAGAATTATTGTATTTGCGACTAAAGGTCCAGGAGATGGAAAGCAGCTTGAAAAAGATGAAGAGTGAGCTATCTTTTAAAGGTGACTCGATGATCGTGGCTGTTCATGGTACACCGAATTTAGAGAGGTCGACGCCAATGACAGCGGTCTGGAAGAATCTAGCCATCAGGCAATACAAGGATAGAGAACGCGCTGAGAAGGAAAATCGCAAGCTCAAATCGACCTTAGAAAGTCAAATTAAACTGACTCAATCCCTCGAAAAAGTATTGGCAGACCAGCTCGTGGAAGATATGAGTGTTTCATGGTGCTCGTATTTTTGCTAAGTTATCTGCTTACGACTATATTCTCCAAAAATACTATTCAAAGTTCGCTCCGAGACCCCTTTTTTGTAAGGTTTCGCATGAATATAATAGAAATTACACCTTGGCACAAAATATAAAAATAGGTATATCAAAAAATCAAATTGCATTTTTAGGCTAATTGTTTTGTTTAGTCTGATCAAAATATAATAAACTTTTCTTTTGCGTAAAGGACTATAATTGTGAAAGAAAGCGCCTTGTCGCAAAGAGAAAGAAAACGCAAAAGTAATATATTTTGACTATAACTAAATTATGGCCTGACACAAATACACAACAATTGAGTATATCTATTTTTTGGTCTTGTGCGAAGATGTCCACTTTAAATGCTCATACAAGCGCTGCATTTTAACAAATTACTCTCCTGTCGAGGATGTAACACTACTGACATCATCCTTGAGCGTACCCTTCGCAGAAATAACGTCGACCTTTGACAACGTTTTAAGGACAACAGGAAGCTTAGCTTCTGTCTCGAGGAGCCAGGAACAGAACTCAAAAGATGATACGCCGAGACACTTTCGGAAGTACTCAAACCGTGCACGTGATGCACGGCGGAAAGAGTTAAGGCATCTGCGGCAAACAGTGAAAGATCTACAGGCGCAACATGATAAAGTATGCAACAGTACTAAACCGCTCCCTAAATCCGCGCCGTTTTCATCAGTTTCGGCCCAGCCGTCGGCTTATGAGCGAAATGCTAAAGTGAACAAGAATTTCGCACTCGTCCGTGCTGGGAAGCTGTCAAGTGGCACGCCATGTGCAACATTTTCATCAGTTGCAGCCCTTTGTTAAGTTGACGGCAGCAGCGCAGTTTGCCGCGGTTTGGAAGATATGGCGCAGTGATAGGCTGTAGAGCTTCAAAAGGCAGAGCTTCAGAATGTGCGACTAAAATTGGTACTTGAAAAGCAGATGAAAGTGGCCCAGAGTCTGGAGCGCTTACTAAAAAGGAACGAGTACATAAGAAGATGCGTACAAGCTGACAACGATCCCTGGTTAAAACATATCATCTAGGCGTGGATTACCCTAGCAAAAGCGTGTTCGCCAGGTGTGAGGAAAAGCCCGACGCCACACTTGATTTCATAACGTGTTAAAAGTCATCTGAAAGGTTGATCACCGCATAACTTCGATTCGACATGAGCAGCTCCAGGCATACTAACCACGTAGGAAATTTAAAGAAACATTGGGATGCCAAGAATCGCTTCTTTCGCACGTAATTGAGAAGAAGAGCGACCAGCGGCTCATCTGTTTTTTTCATCTGCTGGGAGAGGCCTTATTATCACATCACCACGCGTTGGCGAGGAAATGACCTTTAAAGGACATCTGTTTACGCTGATCAGCTGGTCACCAGTGTCGCGTGCACTGTGTTTCCTCATGTGTCTTTTCCGAACAAGATTTGCCCCAGACATTTGAGTACAATCCGACCGTGGTCAAGTGGTTCACTGCTCACAACGGGACCGGAAGGTTCCGCGGTTCGATCCCGGGCCAAACCGAATTGGTTGGTATAATGTGACGAATTCAACACAGACATTTGTCTACGCTCCGTCGTGCACGAAAAATCTTCAATGATGTTCTACTGGATTAGGTCGAATCTCAAATCTGTAGACAAGTTCGGTCGCAGTTGGAGGCGTGAAATGCATCTTGTTCTCGCTTTTTCTTACGATATATCCCACTTGATCTGATCTACACGATGGGGATGGGCTTTCCGTTGCTTTTCTTGCCTACTCTCTGATGAGACAGTGCAAGCCAATGATCAAAATGCTTCGGGATGTGAACGTCACACGCTCAGCATCGTGTGTTGTTGTAATCTAGACAATTGAAATAGAGGCTACGCGTTAAGGCGCAGAACTATATTATGTACAGTACATCAAACTCGCGACTATCCGCGATCGGAGTCACATCTATTGACATTTGTTAGAGACCAATGCATCGAATACCGCGATGCTGCTAGTGTGTCCCGTGCTTGCACGCATTTGCATCGGCTCGAAGTCGTAGTGTTTCATCCAGCAGGTAGTTCTCAATCATTTGGTGACTCGAACTAATCGTATGCGGCACTGAATCCAACAAAAAGTTTGTGAGCGTAGTGAGAATGCGCTCACGATCTGCAACGTGACCGTAAATTTCGGGGCGAAGGATGTAGCACGTCTGTATGAGGGCACCGCGACCACTTGCGTGGGAAAGTTCCTTCACGACGGTAAAACACTTTTCACGAAGTCGAACACCTTTCGTTGGCTCCGCGGAGAGCTCAAGCGCTTCCGAGTACATGGGCCAAGCGATAACGACGCGATGCGGCTGAACAAACTTCCGGCGAATCTGACGCACGCGGAATGCGGCTGTGGCGTTACGACTACCCACAAGCTCAAGACCAAAGCTTTCCATCAAGGTCACGTCCGTTGCTTCCGTCTTCTACGTTCAAACAGTCCAAGCATTTAGTTTTTTAACGCTTAGGTAAAGCCCAGAGTAGTTATTACCTTCAATTGCTTCTGGTATACGAAGCGGGAGGGAATGTGATCCATCGAGTGGACAAAGTGTTCCCAAACTGCGTGGCTTGTAGCTTCTACGTCGAACGGAACAACTTTGTTGGCAAAAATCTCGATAATCGTTTCCCCACTTTCGTGCCGCACTTGCGCATCCGCGTAAGACTTTTCCATGTGAGCGAGTCCAATTGCCTCAAAAACTACGTCCACTTCGTCTAAAGCACTATCCAACTCGTTTTCAAGACGAGCAAAAATGGCCGCTTCGTCCTCCTCCTCTGTCGACGTCGGTTCGCGGTGCTGCAAGCTAGTCAAGTACTTGCCCTGAATAGACTCCATTACCTACTCAATCATACATACAACCCGAGCGTAAGCTTACAACATGTGAACCAGTTTTCACACATTCAAACACTGCTCACCCGTAAACTAGTACGCTTGGTTAGCATTTTCTCAAGGCCTTTCGCCATTTTGATTTGGCCCTCCAGAATAAGTTTCAAGCGAATGTTTTCAACTTCGGCACGACGTCGCTCTTGATACTGACGCGTGGCAATTTCCGTCCAAACAGTCCCCATCTCCGCATCTTCTTTCGCCGATCGCTTACTGGTGACAGCATGCCCTTGTAATGCAGCGAGGGCGATTGCTCCCTCTGTAAACTTCTGCACTTCTTGCTGAGGTGCTTCTTTTCCAGGCGCAACCAACGCCCGAAGCTTCGAAAGTTGTAGCGTCCGAAGTTTCGCCTCCATCGTCTGCACTGTTTTACGAAGATAAATGAGCTCCTCTTTGCGCTCGTCACGGGCACGATTCGAATTATGCGATGCCGTCTTGCGCTTCTTTCCCCGATTCAAAGTACTAGTCGGTGCTTTCGTTTTGCGCTGTTGCTTGGCAGCGGATGAATGCGTCTTTTTCATGGGGCTCGCGGCGGTCATGAGTGGAGGCGTTGCAGTCGGAGAAACTTGGGCACTTAAACTAGCACCGATGGGTTCTAGTTCGGGTGGGGGTGACACGAAAGTCGCGTTTTCGGACGTTGGCACGATTATGGGATCATGGCGAGCGGACATGGAGCCCACCAGCTCATCGTCTGAAGGCAGCAGTAGTCGCGAGATCGCCTCATCATAGTCATCGTCCGTACATCCATCGAGCAATGCTAGAGCCTCTTGCATTAATTCATCTTCCTCTTCTAGCTGCCGCTGCTCCATCGCACGGGCAAGCCGCGAGGCCCGCAGTGAGCGCTAAGTAGATTGGAAGAACGAATGGGTAGGCAGGCGGTAAACTGACAATCTGTGCATTTTCCTCCTTGATGGGCAAGAGGTAATTTTAACAAATCACGTGGCTAGAGCATTGCCATACATCGAAATTTCTCGTCCATTTAAGAGAGCACGCAACGACGTTGGGTACTTTGTGAGGTCCGTTCCCAGTGCTCGTCCATTTGCAATTGTTCTTTACCACATTAGAACGGCCAATTTTTCGAAGTGTGCGATTCTCGACGCCCATGAGGACAAAAGTGTCCCATATACAACACACTTGATGATTTCTGCTCTTGTCCTAGCTTTTCATCTGTCCTCTCAAGATGCATGTTCAAGTAACACTTTGCGTCTTAAAGACATGCTTGGGCATCCATCATTTTGCCCGATTGGACTCGCCAGTGTCTCTACAAATACTTCCCTTCGACTACAGTCATAGCTTCGACTCTCTAGTCTGATCATTTAATAGAATTGAGACCCTGCTGGCAATGCAGAGATCATGCTTTCGCGACAAATGAACAATTGCGTCGATCGACCAAAACCAGTGCGGCGTGTGGAGCTTCATAGGACGCACAGCCATCCCGATTTGCCTCGGGTAACTCCATCAAGGTCTTCCAGTGGAAGTCACTACGGGTCCGAAGTGCGACACCCCATCGAATGACAGAACTTGGGGAACAAAATTGTGGACTGATGTCTGCTGACGTTTGCTCGAAGTATAGTAATCCCGTTGGCAATACACCTTGTATACATGACAGAGAGATACAATGGACCCTGTTGCAATGTTTCGTTGTCCATCTTTGCGTAGGCTTGTAGAAACTTGTATCGTAGATGTCGATTATACCTTGAATATACTGAATTCGTCCTTGTTGAATTTTGCTGCAACCAAGTCCGTTGACGACGAAAATAACACCAGATGAAGATCATCTACTCAAGGACTTGTTCAATTGAATGTGTACAGTTAACAGCAACAGCCATTCCAGCCAGATTCGTCTCATACAGAGTTGCACCCTATATAACAGCCAGCACCTAAAATGAATTAATTGAAGAGGGAAAATCATCGGACCACCAGAAAGAATAACCACCAAAACCACCACCAAACCAACAAAAAGACAAGAAAAGAAAGCCACAAGAACCACGACAACCCCCAGCACCAGCAGCACCCACCAGCCATCCCATTTTTCACCTCATTTTATGCCCCCCAAAGGACAGGGAGTCTCCTTGAATAACTAAATAAGAAGTTTCATGATCGAAAATACCCAAATTTGAGTTCCGTAAATCACAGGAACTGCCATATCGGTGCAGTAATATTACCATTAAGGCATCCAATTAACGTCTTATTCTAGAGGACTGTAGATAATCCGTTGAAGACTTCCACGTTGCTCCGACACTTGAGCGACCATTTTAAGATCGAAAATGTCGCCATCATCGTCCACAAATGACGCGACCAACAAACCACAATTGGTTAAATGACTAGGATGAATGCCCGAAACATTGATTCGCGGCGTCTATACAGAATCTGAGTCAAATTTAGTTTAGTAATGAAAATTGTTGTGACTCATACCGTAAACTGGAAATGATTAACGCCTCGAGGGTAATCGGTTGCCTTCACTTGACCCAGCTGTGCACATCAATTCAGGTTATGGATACCACTTTAATCATACGAATTTAAAATCAATCAAAAGAGTAGTGCACAGTTAGAAAGGATATTGATAACGTGGCTCTTGGTAACCGTGTCCACTAGATACTGCATGAAAAAATCAAAGGTTTACGTTTGGAATAACTTGAATCTCTTGTACACTCACCGTAAAATTCCAGACACCGTTTACGACGGCCGAATCTAAACAAAAATCCACCTGTAGATTTAGCTCTTCAACAAGAGCCGCTGGGTTAGGCGAGATATCTACGGCCGTGATGTTCACTGACGGGGGCTTCCGCGTTGTGTCGTTTGTCTCACGCTGCTTCATTAATCAAAGTGGATAGATTGTGTGACATACATGAACAGTACCGTAGTTGAGTTGAAACCATCTGTTACAGTTCGCCTTAATTCTCCTTCAAGTTCCTGATATCTTTTTGATCATTGCAGTTGATATTCGAGTTCTGGGATAGCAGTTGGGGGTACACTTTACCATCCCATCTACATTCCATCTGCTTTACGTTCGACGTTGCAGTTGATGTTCGAGTTCTGGGATAGCAGTTGGGGTACACTTTACCATCGCATCTTCCACGTTGCACCCTCCATCTACTTTACGTTCTACCTTAAGGCGGCTGCGGTTAATGTTAGGCGTGTTCGTACGTAGTCTTTCCATCGATCGTGTAGATAACATAGTCAGGAAATATACCATATCGCCCCATGTTTACCAACATTTCAAACACTGTAATGGTGGCTGCAATTGTTGGAGATCTGGTCAAATCTGTAAGTTACGGGTAATTTACACACCTGGTTTTGATGACCATCTTTATGGAATAGGATTCCGTGTAATTTTGCTCTTGTCTCTATAATCGGTAAAATATCCCGGTCTTCCCCACTACCCATTTTGCTTTTTCAACAGAAGCAATCAAGTGGCTGCATACTTAGTATGGGATCAATTCGTGCTCTTTTGTGTGCTGCCATTTTTGTGGTTAGTGCTGCTGAAAGTACCAAACTCCCTGTCTTCTTCTTTCATGGTGTTACGGGTAACAAGACCAATGCAGCGCTAATTGGAGCCAATCTGACCGCTGAGGGACGCACGTACGTCGCACTTGACTTCTGTCAGGTGGTATGCTCCGTTCAAACGGCGCTGTCTGTGCAAGTTCAGATGGCGATCAAACAAATCCGAGACATCATCAGCAAGGATGCTTCCAAGTTTGCTGGAGGTTACCACTTCTTGTCCCACTCTACTGGCGCATCAATAGCTCGCGGGGTCATTGAAGAGATGGATGACCACAACGTCCACTCACTCATTAGTCTCGCTGGCGATGGCAATGGTAACTTTTATGGACCACAGGCATCAGATGCAACGCCGCTTCAGGTCATGCTGCAGCTTTTAGGTCCATTTGCCTTCGATGCAAGCGTTTTTAACTTCACAAGGTATGAAGCAGACTCCACGACTTGGAGGGGCGTTTTCCAGCGTGACTTTACCAACCTTGTGATGACGAAGGTTGATCTACAAAGCGACAACTCCATAGCCAATTCTCTACGACCACCACTACAAGGTGCCGCGCTGACCAACTGGCTGCACATCAATCCATTTTATCCGAAAGTTAACAACTTGGAGAATTGCGGTACGAACGCTAGTTGCAAAGCTGATCAGATTCGCCGCAAAAACAACTTCGTTCGCCTTAAAGCCGCACACTTTATGGCGTCGCCGCAAGACGACCTACAGACACCATGGCAAACATCCGTGCTAGGCCTATATTCAACGGTGGCGACGATTCAAGAGGTGGCGACCGATTTTAACAATCTTAAGATCATTGACATGAAGCAGACTGAGGAGTACATGCAAGATTTGTACGGTCTGAAGACGCTAGATACTGCTGGCAAACTCCACCTGCATGTGGTTCCTAACGTTCCGCACAACTGCTGGCTCTTTGACTACACGTCGTTGGCGACGAACATCCCATGCAAGCATGACCGGGTTTATGATGCTCAGATCTATCCCTACTTGGTCTAAGTGGTTGTGAATCACAGGCTGCGATAGAAAAAATGAAGAAGAGCATTGCTTGAACCATTTCTTCGTTAGTTGCACACGCACTCTTTAGCATTCGCTAAGTACTCGAGCCAAATACATTTTTGATTGCACGATACCCTTTTCTGAGATATTGACGAACCTCCCCCTTCTTTTTAATTGGGATAGGTGTAAGCCATTGCTATAGGGCGCTTTCATTTTACTTGGTGTTTAAATTACGTGTAGCCATTGGATGACTACCAAAACCCGGATAAATCGATTTGACAAAAGTAGTTTGTCCACCCAGGACAAAACAAATTTATCCGCGAGGTTAAATTTGTTGAGACCAAATTTTCGTCCCAACAAATTTATCATGGACAAACTTATTTTCACGCGCGCGCACCACCGGCGAAATGGACCCAAACATGAACGCAATGCCCACTTGACAGTTCAAGGCGAGGTCGTTGTAGAAGAAGGCACTCTCGGCTCCTAGAATTGCACTTTTGAGAATCACCATCGCGGTGCTATACAAGACACTGAGAAGAATCACGATCGACTTGAGTCGGGGTCGCAATTCAGGATAATAGATTTCCTGCCCTGCTTGGAAGGAGAAGAACGAGAGTGCCATTGCAGTCACGTAGGTGGACAAGGCATCGACGAGGTTTTGCGTGAGCAGGTTGGCGACGAAGGGGCCTGCGATGATACCGATGACGAGGTACCCCGTAATTAAGGGTAGCTTGAAGCAGTGGGGAAAACATTGACCGAGCGGGTGAGCAGCTAAAAGTAAGACGATGAACACTAGCGCGTATCGGAGTGTGTCAAGATTGTTGCGCCACGAGGTGAAGGGCACGTTATCATCCTTGTAGTCTCCACCTGCATCACTTAATTGACGGATCAAGTGATCGTGCTTCTTGTGATCGTTTTGTACGGAGTGCCCCGACATGACGTGCACCGAGACAGTAGACACGAAAAGCAATAGTTGCACGACCGCTCGTGGGCGGGTGTGGTAGATTGAGTACAAACACGTGGAAGCACGACACGCACGGCTTGGGTGCATTGAATGGAAGCGAAATTGCCCAGCGTGTTGTTAAAATGCGAATGCAGTGAGTTTTGCTATGATGTGTATGCTGTTTACCTTTCCGCGTGTGGTCAGGAAACCTACGTATCGCATGGGGACGACGCTGGTAACCACCGCGGCGACGTGCAGGGTTTCAGTTTCGGATGATACATTGTTACCACTATCGTACACGTATCACAATCAAGAGGAACCAATAAACTGTTCCAATTTAATGATACAACACTCCTCTGTCAGCAAAAGGGCGGGATAGCACACCAGTTGAACACAGTGGATGACAAGGTCGTGATCAAGTGCTTGAGCTTCATGATCCATAAGGTTTTGGTGGCCAATTGACTACTAATATTTTGCGGTGAAAACTGAGGGTACGTTTTCTCAACTTATGGTTTTGGTGGTCAACCGACTTATTAATATTTATTTTTGTGGCGACAAATCAGACAATTCTGATTTGTAATGTGGTTTAATATTCATTAAATTCAAATTAAATTTTTTCATTGGATTTGAATTCATGTTTTGAACTGAATTCGAACTAGAATTCATGTATTTTAATGCATCTGATTCAAAATTTAATTTAATTTCTTCTGGTGTCATTTCCTTTGTCATATTAGCAATTGTATCTAATGTAGAAGATTTTTGTCAGGGGCGGACAAAAACTATTTGTTTTCCCCGTTTATCCGGGTTTTGGAAGTCATCCATTTTGGCTTCAGCGTCTTTTTCATGGACTTAAAACCCCATTGGCTGAAATGTGTATATGCATTTTAGGTTAGAACTCAAGTTTAACTTGTTAGCATTGTTATGGTAATTGTTACGCCACTTACTAAATTGTTAACGCCACTTACTTTTGTGATCAATAAGTGGTCGCTGTCTCTTTTATTTGCTTTATCTGCTCCTCCGAGCACCTTAACTGCTGAGCTCAAGCTCAGACTTGGAACCATACTACCCCCGTCTTCATTTCGTTAGCATCGACAGTAGCGGAACCCGTAGTGATCGTCGGAGACTCACTATTTTCTTCACGTTGATTGCTCTTGCCACGTTTACGACTGCGTCCTTGAGCACGATTACGCCCAAAGCGTTTCCTTTACCACCTCGGCCATTCACTTGTTTATTTTCACGAGCTCTGTCGTCACCTTCTTCTCCACCCTCTTTCTCAATCGACCTATTGGAAGTTATCTCTTGGAAGTGTTTTTGGTCTGTTTGTGTCTGGGTGAAGAGTTCCGCCCCAGAGATACCTACCCAGATCGGTCTTCTATATTCAAGACCGATTCTATCCAATCTGCGATCCCAATCCACCGAGTGTGTAACTAGCCCATTCCATCGTGTACACAAGGTGAGATGGACACTATACGGCATTATCATTACTCGTTATCTTTTTCTCTTTCCTTCCACGCCCAGACTTTCGGCTTTTCAAAATTGAAGGTTGGCCCACGCCCTCAGCTTGCTATTACGTTGCACTACTGGCCGCTGCATCGTCACCGGCTTCGTCAGGAGAAGCTCTTTTACTATCCTTCTTGCCACGTCCTCCATTACTGCCACTTCTTTTACTACCTCGTCCCTTACCTCGCTTTCCACGAGTTGTAGGTGTACTTGCCATCTCTCCCTCCCCACCTGGATTTTGCTGGTCATCTACTACATCAACCGTCTTGACAGCTTCACTTGCGGCTTCGCGTTTTTCACCACGTCCTCTATGCGACCCAAATGTCTATGATGGCCAAGTGGCTTTCTAAACTTCCGAAAATTATGATACGAAGGCTAGCTTGATGACACTTGATCCGCAGGGATCGGAATCTGATACCCCGTGTCGTCTCGGTCCAAATCATTCAAAGACAGCTGAATAGAAATACTTGCGATCTTAAGATTCGTCTCAATACGATCCAGTCCTTCTTCCAGCGGATCGTACACGTCCAGCGTCTCAATTGACGAGATGCGAGTCACGATGTGCAGCTTAGCCACTCGATGCTTCAAGATTTCTGCCACCGTTACTGCTTTACTGATAGCTTTTCCTATTCATTTCCTTAAGCACCACGAATCGCTCATTTTTCTCTTGTGAATAGTAGGCTCATAATCTTATCCGTATCTTCTTTAGGTAAGTATTCAAAATTAGCTTTGCCGCCAAATTTCAACCTCGGGTTTAGCCCATTTTAACCTCATATTTCAGCGACTGCTGGCCACGTGTTTGGTGGATGGTTCAGAAAGGGTCGTTCAAAGTCGAGAAGTCACTCTGATTTGTTCATCGCCACGATGCTTCGAACAAGCGGACGGCAACAGCGACTGGCGACGCTGAGGGTTCGGATAACCCTCCTCAGCAAGATAATTCTTTTACTGCGGCTCAATGTTCGTCGTGCACGTCTGTTGAATGCCGCAGCCGGTGAGTGGGAGAAGAAATTAGAGCGTGCCATGTGCTTCCTTCGTGTCGAGTGCTCTGCACGCGACATCATTGAAAGTCAGCGCTATCTTGCACTAAGGACGCGTTAAATACCAAAGAGCACCGAGATTTTTGATCGTCTCCTCCATTTGTACGGCCCTAATGAATTCCGTCCGATTGCTCGGATGAACCGCGAAACGTTTGTTTCGCTGACTAGGCTCATTGAGCACCACCCGATTTTTCATACAGCAAACGAAAGTGGCGCACAACAGCGACCTTGCTGGCAGCAATTGGCCTTGACGTTGGAACGACTGGGGTGTGACGGGACTGGGGTATCTGTGGGTCGTTTTGCAAGGACATTGGGTTTTGGCAATTGCACAGTCCCGCTCTACACCAATCGTGTTGTGGAGGCGCTATATGACCATTTGTCCGAGTTCATCAGATGGCCTGACGTACATGAACGGGAGTTGACTTCTTTACGCATGGCGGAGCATGGATTTTCAGGGTGCGTCGGGTTTGTAGATGGAACGGATGTCATCCTTGCATATCGTCCGAAGAAAGATGGAGAGATATTCTTCAATTGCAAAAAGCGACACGCGTATAACATGCAACTCGTTTGTGATGATTGAAAAGCAATCCGTCTGTGCTTTACAGGCTGGCCTGGTTCCTTGGTAGATTCAACCATATGGAAAAACTCACGGCCATCAACATCACCATCGCGATACTTTTCTCCCGAGCAGTATGTCTTGGCCGACAGCGCTTATGCTGTAAGCAAACACACCATCCCAGTGTTTCGTCAACCCGCTGCCTCATGGCCTGCGAACGAACGCTTCAACGAGCTTGTTGCGGCGGAAAACGTGCGCATCGAACACGTCAGCGGCATTCTATTTAGTCGCTGGAAGAGTCTCAATGGCATTCGTACGCCGGTTGACTCAAAGTGTAACAGGGTTACATTCTGGTTACATTTAGTATGTGGTGTACGTGGGTACACTACGGTTGGGGTCAGTATTGACCGGTCCGAAAGGTTTGGACCTATTGGTTATTTTAACCAATCAGGACAGGAGACCTTGGTGGAGGCGTGGCATCCAGCCACGTGTTAGTACACAGGTGGTGTACAATACATTTTAGCTAGGTACGAATTTAGTAAGTTCTACTTAGTATTACATATAGTTTACATTAGTTTAAATTAATTTAGGCTAATTACATATTAAATATACATTCAGTTTACATTCACTCAAAAGACTGCAGGACGCACGACCTCGACCGGTCGCGCGCGCAGTGAGTGTAGTAGCTTAAGGGAAGTTCTTCCCTTAGCTACCCCATTATTAAGAGAGCCTTGTGTTAAGGCGTTATCTTGTGCTGAATGGTAAACCAAAGTGGAATCTTGGCCCCGAGTAAGAGAGTTCTCTCTTACTAAGCCCTTTCATAAGGGCGTATCGGCTAAGTAGCGGCGAACGCCGCTTAAAGGAAAGTCTTCCTCTGTGCGCTAGCCGAACCGTGCGTGTACTCACCAGCTACATCTGGTAGCACTTGTAGTCAATCCAACATCTGTGTTGGTGATCAACATCCTCTGCAAGGGATGGATCAGGACGATTGGGGTGAGCTAACCCCCGTCCAACAGGAAGCCTTTAAAAGGCTGTTACCCATATTGGGTGAGGATGGCATGCGCCATCTAGTAGGGCCTCGATGCCGTGCGTGAAAGGGTGAATGCCCTTATCGCCCATGAGGCGAGTATTCGCGGGAGTTATCCCGCGTCTACGGGGGTGCGTTCCCCGATGTCCTTTAAGATAAAGTAATTCACCGGCGAGAAAGGTGAAAACCTTTATGAATGGCTTCGAGAGGTTGAAACTGCATTCTCCACCGCGAACGTGATCGAGGATCACCTGCAAGTGGGACTTGCACTGACCCATTTTACGGGCAAAACCCGTACATGGGCGTTTACGTGTCAGGAATCGGTCACGACCGTGTTCCCGAACTGGGGAGTCCTTAAGCGAAAGATTATGGACATGTATGCAACGCCTGATCTGGTTTTCCAGAATCGGCTGGCGTTCCTAAGGTGCCTTCAGGGCACTAGGTACTTGGAAACGTACATCCAAGAATTAAGGCCCTTTTGGCAGGGATGTACTCGAAAGCGTACGGGGACGATGTGTCCATTCCCGTGTTCATGGGAGGCCTGAGAAAAAGGAAAGCACGGTCGGAGCTTTTCCGATGACGACCCCAATCTCTGGGGGAGGCGTTTAAGATGGCTTTTAACGCTGAGAGGAACTTTCGTTCCTCTAAGGTGGGTCCTGAACCCATGGACCTAATTCAGGTCGAAGTGGAGGGGAAACCTTCCGCTAAGATTCACTCTGACTCTTTTAGCAGAGCTTCGAGGCGTAGCTCTTAGCTATGTTGCAGCGGCGTGGGCCGCTAAGGTGCTTCCTGTGTGGAAGCGTAGATCATCTGCGGAACAGATTCCCACAAAATCCCCAGCGAGATAGTCGCTGGAAGGGGCCGAGGGCCTCAAAAAGGAACTCGCCCAAGCCGTTTGGAAACGACGGCTCCCAGTAGGTGCGGGGCGCCCTACTGGGCGACCCCTCAGTGCTGTTAATCCACAGGGTAGGGGACGACAGCACAAAGCCCCGAGGAAAGCGGTGCTTTCTAGCACCGAGTTGGTGTACCAGCCAGGGTTGCTGGTAGTCTTCGCGGACGTGAAAGGCTTTGATAAGACTTGGAGAGTTTTGATAGACTCTGGAGCGTCTTACAATTATGTCAGACGGACTTCTGTTGAGAAGAGTCGTCTGTATGCCGAAGCCCTAGAGGTTCTCGTGACGTTGTCACGGTCTGTAGCCGGGTGCATACACGCACGGTGCGGATAGAGCACAGAGGAAGACTTTCCTTTAAGTGGCGTTCGCCGCTACTTATCCGATACGCCCTTGTGTAAGGGCTTAGCAAGAGATCACTCTCTTGCTCGGGGACAAGATTCCCGGGGTTGTTTACAGATATCTTTCGCTAACCCCTTATAACAACGCTTCCCTTATAAAGGGAGGTAGCGTAAGGGAGAACTCCCTTAGGCTACAATACTCACTTCGCGCGCGACCGGGCGTGGTCGCGCGCGTAGCAGTCTTAAGTATTTTTGTAAACTGAATGTATATTTAATATTAAATTATCCTACAGTAATTTAAACTAATTTAAACTGTATGTAATGCTAAGTAGAACTTACTAAATTCGTACCTAGCTAAAATGTAGTGTACACAACTGTGTACCGACACGTGGATGGCTGACACACCACCACACCAAGGGCCCCTGCCCTGATTGGTTACAATAACCAAAGGTTCGAAACCTTTCAAACCGGTCAATACTGACCTCAACCGTAGGGTACTCATGTACACCAACACTAAATGTAACTCGAATGTAACCCCGTTACATCCTCCCCCATCAAGACTATTGCTTACGCAATAATCAAAATCTTGTTGGAGAATTCCAACGCCAGTACCTCTGGCTGTCTATTGTACACCTTCAGTGGTGCTATGGACGAAAACTATTCCGACAACTCGGAATTGGATGCCCGTGGGGAGATCTCCCCAACGGCTGGCCACGCTGACAGCGCCGAACGGCGCTGTCGGTCATCCAACCCATTCCCCACAAGTGGGGAAAACGCACTAACTCGTGCGCCACCGTTACCCGCTAGGGGTGATACCTCACGGTTGCCACAGGCGACCACCACCAATGAACCGTCCTTGGTTCAAGAGGCCCGACGTGCCGTACGGGCACGGAAGGGACCTCGCGACCCTCAAAAAAGGGCTAAGCAGGCGGTCAAGAGGGGTCTAGCCTCCTATACCCCTGGTCCAGCGGCTATACTGCCGCGTAAAATTGAGCGTCGGAACCAACTCCGGGTCCGACTACTAACGCCCAAACATTATACCGTTAAGTCCTACCGAACGCGCCTCGGGAAGCAGGCACGCGGTGTCCTCGTGGATATCATCCGCGAGATTCCCTTTGTTCTTTTGTGGGAAGAAAGCGTCGAAGACGCAGAACAGGCATTCCGCGCCTGGGCGGAAGGGGAGAAACGCCTCCCCAGTTTCGATGCGCTGTACAACAGCTTTTCCGAACACGACGTTCGGGTAGAGAGGGCGCTACGCTTAGCCTATGCTTAGGCCAAAGCGCAAGGGCAACTACCTGCCTCCTATTATACGCGTTTTCTGCTCTCGATGTGGTGCCGGAGATCAATCCAAGCACAGCATCTGCCTCCGGATAACTCCCAACTACTGGGAGTGAAGGGGCTTCTTCAGCCCCTTTGGTCGTTGAATCTCAGTGGGATTCTCCCGCTCGAAAGCGTCAACAACGTCACGGCAATCCTGCCGCAGGGGAGTCTCGTATTCCCACGAGCTCTGGGAATGTGGATACCCTTTCCACTTCACCAGGTACTTGGTCTCACCCCGGTGATGGCGTCGATCCATCAGGCGTTCCACATGGTAATGTGGAGTGCCCTCCGTATCGAGAACTGGAGGAGGGGGTCGCGCTATTGCGACGTGACTTCCACGAGCGCTGTGATCGGCAGAGCCGTCGCATCCAAGATGCTCAGGAGGGACTCCGCAACGAAGGGAGTGCACATGAACGCATCGAGGGGCGACTTGCCTCTCTCGAGTCTCTCGTTGCGGAGCTTCAGGGTCGTATTTCAACCCTGTCGGAGATTTTCCGACCTGTCGCGCCTTTCGGCTATCCGTCTTCTCACCCTCCTCCGAGAGGGGACCCGCCTCAGGGCTCCGGTATGGCTTAAGCATACCCACATAGAAGATTGGATGCGTACACATCGCCTTCGAGATGTCTAAGGTATACGACAAGCCCTTTCGGGCAAATACCTTGAAGGGCCCCACAAACCTGGGGCGCAGTTTATTGCGCAACACATTTGAAACTGCATGTGTAGGAAGATTTTTAAGCGTTTAATAAAACACTTTCTCCTACTTTATATATCTTTTTGTTACGCCGCCCCTTGCGGTCAGCTTGCTCCTTCTGCTTGTCTTGGCTTTCCGCCATGGCATCGCAGACGTGTCGTAAGACACTAAGGCGCGTCGATAAAAACTTATCGATGTGCTTTCGCACAGATACAGGGCTGACATCGGGGAATCCTCCCCCCTCAATCCCTGGGCCACACACACGTGGCGTCAACGGAACCCTCGGATTCACTAATCCGTTCACGTAAAACGAGGTAAACCACGTAGATGCATGTACCAAATTGTTGATAGCAAATTCAACCATCGGGAGCATCTCACTCCAACTCTTTGGAGAATCCAGACATAAACTCCGGAGAATATCCTCCACAACGCGATTAACGCGTTACGATTTCCCGTCCGTCTGCGGATGATCCGCAGTGGACATGATGAGCTTGGTTCCTAGCACCTTAAACAACTCTCCCCAGAATTGTCCCGTAAAACGGGGATCCCGATCCGACACAACGGAATCGGGTAGACCATGCTGTCGAAAGACACGGTCTAGGAACACTTTCGCTGTTCCTTGTCCATCTATGGACTCTGGCACCGCCGCCAGGTGAGCCATCTTGCTCAAACGGTCTACAAAGACCAAAATGCCGGTGTTCCCGGCCTTATCATTCGGAAAACCGAAGATAAAATCCATGCTAATGGATTTCCAACACTCCGTTGGAACCGATAAGCTCGCCAAAGGCGCAGCTGAACTTGCAGAGGGTTTAACCCTCTGACAGGTCTCACAGGTGCGTATATACGCACCGACCCACTTATACATCTTGGGCCACCAATACAAAGCGCTTAAAGCGCTGTAGGTCTTATCTCGACCTAAATGACCCCCGGTAGGGGCGTCATGTGCCTCAAAGAGGACTTTATACTTCGGTTCCTCATCATGAGGAACAACCACCCGCGGAGTGTCTTCCGCGCTCGTGCTATAATATAGCAAACCGTCACAGTACATGTAACGGTGTAACCGAGCTTTAGCTCGACTTGACAGGGTTGGCTCAGACGAGCCAAGACCCTTTTCACCTAACGCGCTGATTAGCGCCGTACACTGTGGGTCTTTCTCATACGCCTGGCGTATGAGATCCACCACAGATGTGGTGACGAATGTCGCGTGAGCGAGCTAGTAATAGGGACGACGCGACAACGCGTCTGCAAGCACGTTCTGCTTTCCAGGTTTATACTTAACCTCAAAGTTGTACTCCGCAAAGAAGGATAGCCAACGGGACAACCGTTGGGAGAGATGAGGCGACTTCTTCGCTGTCCGTAAGGACGCGTGGTCAGTATAAACCACGAACGGCTTTGAGCCGAGTAGGTGAACCCTAAATTTGACAAGAGCATACTTCATTGCAAAGTAGCTCCTTGTCATGAACGGGATAATTCCGGTCCGCAGCTTTAAGCTGCCTTGACTCAAACGCAATCACTCGTTCCCTTCCTGCATCGTCTGCTTGTAACAAAGCACATCCGATTGCAAAATAGGAGGCGTCGCAGACGACACTAAATGGTTTCCCAGAATCTGGGAGAGCAAGAACGGGGGATTTTTACAAGCTCCCCTTTACCGCTTCAAAAGCGTTTTGGTGTTCGGTTTTCCAACACCAATCAACATCCTTCTTAAGAAGGTCGGTCAATGGCTTCGCCATTTCAGCGTAGTTCTCGCTGTACTTGTGGAGATAGTTGGCTAATCCAAGCCACTTCCGTAAATCTCTAAGATTTACAGGCGAAGGCCACTCCACAATGGCTTTCACCTTCGCGGGATCCGCCCGCACT
>CM047586.1:437371-480492 GCA_026184515.1 Peronosclerospora sorghi
AGTGCGGGCGGATCCCGCGAAGGTGAAAGCCATTGTGGAGTGGCCTTAGCCTGTAAATATTAGAGATTTACGGAAGTGGCTTGGATTAGCCAACTATCTCCACAAGTACAGCGAGAACTACGCTGAAATGGCGAAGCCATTGACCGACCTTCTTAAGAAGGATGTTGATTGGTGTTGGAAAACCGAACACCAAAACGCTTTTGAAACGGTTAAGGGGAGCTTGTAAAAATCCCCCGTTCTTGCTCTCCCAGATTCTGGGAAACCATTTAGTGTCGTCTGCGACGCCTCCGATTTCGCAATCGGATGTGCTTTGTTACAAGCAGACGATGCAGGAAGGGAACGCGTAATTGCGTTTGAGTCGAGGCAGCTTAAAGCTGCGGAACTGAATTATCCTGTTCATGACAAGGAGCTACTTTGCAATGAAGTATGCTCTTGTCAAATTTAGGGATCACCTACTCGGCTCAAAGCCGTTCGTGGTTTATACTGACCACGCGTCCTTACGGACAGCGAAGAAGTCGCCTCATCTCTCCCAACGGTTGTCCCGTTGGCTGTCCTTCTTTGCGGAGTACAACTTTGAGGTTAAGTATAAACCTGGTAGCAGAACGTGCTTGCAGACGCGTTGTCGCGTCGTCCTGATTACGAGCTCGCTCACGCGACATTCGTCACCTCTTCTGTGGTGGATATCATACGCCAAGCGTATGAGAAAGACCCACAGTGTACGGCGCTTATCAGCGCGTTGGGTGGAAAGGGACTTGGCTCCTCTTATCTAACCCTGTCAAGTGGAGATAAAGCTCGGTTACACCGTTACAGGTACTGTGACGGTTTGCTATATTATAGCACGAGCACGGAGGACACTCCGCGGGTGGTTGTTCCTCATAATGAGGAACTGAAGTATAAAGCCCTTTTTGAGGCACATGAAGCCCCTACCGGGGGTCATTTAGGTCGGGATAATACCTACAGCGCTTTAAGCGCTTTGTATTGGTTGCCCAATATGTATAAGTGGGTCGGTGCGTATATACGCACGTGTGAGACGTGTCAGAGGGTTAAACTCTGCGCGTTCAGCTGCTATAGGAAACAGTTGGAAATTGCCAACTGTTCGTGTGGACCAAGTCAACCTTTAGCATACAGTTGGAAATTACCAATTGTTCGTGTGGGCCAAGTCCTTCTATAAATTTGAAGGTGAGCCTTTGGCGAGATTAGCTCTTCCAACAAAATCTTGGAAATCCATTAGTATGGATTTTGGCTTCTGTTTTTCTGAAGGCCGGTTACACCGGCATTTTGGTCTTTGTAGACCATTTGAGCAAGATACTCTACTGGCAGCCGTGCCAGAGTCCATTGATGGACAAGGAACAGCGAAAGTTTTCCTAGACCATGTCTTTCGACAACATGGTCTACCCGATTCCCTGATATCGGATCGGGATACCCGTTTTACGGGAAAGTTCTGGGCGGGCGCTGGTTAAGGTGCTGGGCACCAAGCTCCTCATGTCCACTGCGGAACATACGCAGACGGACGGACAAGCCGGAACGCGTTAATCGCGTTGTTAAGGATATTATCCGGAATTTTTGTCCGGATGCTCCAAAGAGTTGGAGTGAGATGCTTCATATGGCCGAATTTGCCATTAACAATTCGGTGCATGCATCTACGGCTACGGGGTTTACCCCGTTTAATGTGAACGGATTAGTAAATCCGCGGGTTACGTTGACGCCACGTGTGTGTGGCCCAGGGCTTGAGGGGGGAGGATTCCCTGATGTCAGCCCTGTATGCTCCTGTCCGTTTGTTTTGCCTACCCGTCAGGGCGGCCGGCAGGCTGCCCGACGGCAGGACGGGGTGGAGTGTCTGATGGCGCCACGCCATCATCGGGGTAAAACCCAGTATTTCGTGAAGTGGAGGAGTTATCCACATTCACAGAGTTCGTGGGAGTTCGAGACTCCCCTGCGGAAGGATTGCCGTGACGTCGTTGACGCTTTCGAGCGGGAGAATCCCGCTGTGAGTCAACGACCAAAGGGGCGGCGTAAGGCTCTTCACTCCCAGTAGTTGGGAGTTCTCCGGAGGAAGATGCGGAACCCGCACTGTGCTCCGGCACCGCAGTGAGGGCACGGGCGCTAGCATAGCGCATGCGAGAAGGGGCACGTAATTGCCCCATGGCTTTGGCTCTGGCAAACGCCAAGTGCAATGCCCTCTCTATCCGAACGTCACGTTCGGAATAGCTGTTGTACAGCTTTAAAAACTCGGGGAGACGTTTCCCCCCTCCGCCCAAGCGCGGAACTTCTGCTCTGCTTCTTTAGCAACCTTTCCTTGCAGGAGAACGAAGGGAACCTCTCAAGGTTCCCAACAACGGCACCATGTGCCTGTTTCTCGAGACGCTCTCGATATGAGGTAGCAGTGAATTGATTCTGCGTGAGCAGTTTTTTCCGTAGTTGATTCCGGCGTGTGATGTGTTGCGGCTGTACAGCCGCGAGGCCAGGGGTATAGAAGACTAAGCCCTTTTTTCCTCATTCTTAGCCCACTTTGGGAGGTCACGAGGACCTCCAAAACGATATGCCGCCCGTGGAGGGCGCATGGGGGCGTGCAAGGCATCCTGTAATGCCTGTGCGGCATTTTGAGCCTCTAGTGTACACTACATTTTAGCTAGGTACGAATTTAGTAAGTTCTACTTAGTATTACATACAGTTTAAATTAGTTTAAATTACTGTAGGATAATTTAATATTAAATATACATTCAGTTTGCAAAAATACTTAAGACTGCTAGGCGCGCGACCACGCCCGGTAGCGCGCGCAGTGAGTATTGCAGCGTAAGGGAGTTCTCCCTTACTCTACCTCCCTTTATAAGGGAAGCCTTGTTATAAGGCGTTAGCGAAAGATAACTGTAAACCACCCCGGGAATCTTGGCCCCGAGCAAGAGAGTGATCTCTTGCTAAGCCCTTATACAAGGGGGTATCGGCTAAGTAGCGGCGAACGCCGCTTAAAGGAAATTCTTCCTCTGTGCGCTAGCCGCACCGTGCGTTTACGCACCGGCTACATGTCACCTGCGTCCAATCTGGGGCTTGGAAGATGCGTCAGCGTCTTGGCTTTCTTATGAGGCACCGCTCGCTTCTCCTCGAGTTCGGAGTAGCGCGCTATTCCCCGCGCCCTTGAGTCCTTCGACGCGTCCTTAACGCTTCTTGGAAACTTTTGTAATTTTGGAGTGCTTACTTTTAGCCAATGAGTGGTGTCGTGTCCGATCTTGGTGCAGATCGATTAGAGCGACCGATACAGATCGGTCAACGCTAGAGCCTGCAGCCGGACGCCGGTGCAAGAAGTCGGTCAACTGTTGGTAGCACCGATTTACAGCCGCCCAGCGGCGACGGTCTGACTCCTGGGTCCAGGCGTCCGATCGGCTCTGGAAGGACTCGACCTTCCCGATATGCTCCCTGACCACGACCTGCAACTCGCCTATCTGACTCTCCAGGTCACCATGTTGGGTGCGGAGTAAAGTCCGATCGGACTGATCCTCCAACATCTGCCGATTTGACCAGCGTGAGCTGTTCCCGGAGGTGTGACCTGTAGTCCTCCAAACGAGATATATCATGCAGTGCACCGATCAGCCCGTCCAAGATCGGTCGGAGCTGATCGCAGTGGTCATGCGACTGCCGATCAGCCGTGAATAAAGCGTCAAACGCTTTGGCGATGTCGGTGGGCAGCCGATCTGCACGCGAAGGAAGGTTAGAGCAGATCCAAGACAAAAAAAGGACCGATCAGCTTACCTCGCGTTGTTTGTTGGGCGATCTGGGCCCGGAGATGCGCGTTTTCGGCGATCACTTCCTGCTACTTCGTGGACATGGGTATCAAAGTATCCACCTCCTTCCTCAGTTGCAGGAGTGATGCATTCTTGACGTCCAACTGCGACTGAAACTCCCGGACTGTTTTCCGGAGCTGATCGACCCCGATCTGATGCCCATCCGGTATGTCGGGATCTGGAGTGTTGCGAGGGCTGTCATATCGGGCCGATCTGGGAGGCGAATTGACATGTGGCGATGGGGAACACAGGGCACCTGCAGCAACGAACGTCAAGAGAGGTTAGAAGATGATCAGGTGCACAAGGACAAATACCTGGCGAAGGCGGATTAGAAGATCTGTCCATTGGTGAGGAAGTCTGCTACTGTGAAGATCTGGGATGCCAATTGGTGGTGAGATCGGGTCGCTACCGTTTTGCGGATGCGACCAGACTCAGGGGAGGCTGTGGTGAAGTGGATTCAAGAATTTTAGTCACTTTGTGTCAGCTGATCGGCACGCCGATCAGCTTATCAGTGATCGGATTGGTGGAAAACAAGAAGGCTTTTTTAAGCCTATCATGTGTAAAAAGTGTCAAGAACGCAGATTTTGGTAGGTCACATGATATTGCGTTTACTTTACATATTTCATGTTTGTACATATTGGGGACCGTAGGGAGATAGGATTGGTAAGTTTTGGTTTTTCTTTCTAAGAGTCTTTTGATTTTTCCGTCTTTCTTGGTCGTTAACACCTCAACAAGGAAGTCCTTCGCATCTTTGCACAGTACATCAGTCGCCTCCGCACGCCGCGGAGGGTTTGGGAGCAGAGGGTCGAGTAATCCCCTCTAGCCCATTACACCCGTCCGGGACGCGTTACAGACGTACTTGGCCCGCCGGAAGTCCCTCGACGAGAGTACGCTTTGGTCGGGTTCTCAAGCGCAAGTTACACACTTTTGGAACGTGTAAACAAGTTTTTGGATTGTTACGTGGAGATATCGTTCGTGGAGTTTGTCACGTTTTCGTTGGATCTCCATATTGGAATATTGGTCTTTTCTTCTCACATTGGTTGGGCTCTACGATCGGTTAAGCGATCTGCCCTTTTGGAGTATACTTACTCTAAGTATAATTGGTCTTCCCGTACCCAGGGTGAAGAGTTCCGCCCAGGGTACACTACCCAGAACGGTCTCACATTTTAAGACCCAAATCAATTCACAGCGACGATCCACCAAGTGTGTAACCAGCCCATTCCATCAGGTACACAAGGTGAGATGGAGACGCGAAAATCGGACCAGGCGTCCTATGCTGATGATTGGTCGTCTTCTAGCAGCGGACGATCAGATCGGATCGTAGGCGAAGGTTCGCGGGGTACCCCCCCCCGTCAGTTGGAAGGCTGGGCACGATGGTGGTCAGGTTCTCGACACTACGGTGTTCGATTTTGAACTTGACTCCACCACAAAAAGAGAAACTACTTGTTGGCCGCCATGAATCGGCATGTCGCGTACATGCGCAAGGCTGGTGCGGGTCGCGACGGAGACCGTCATCTCTTGGGTCTCAAGTTGCTCGTGGCGCCTGGCGAGCGCGTGCCCTTCTTGGAGGATCCCGTTATGGCCAAGTCCGGTCGCTGGATCGTGTCCACTAGTCACTTGAGTCACGAGCTCTTTGATGGCTAAGGCTGGGGCGAAGTCGTGCCCGACGGTCTCGGTATTGCCTACAGCGTCAAAGACGAGTGCATGCAGTTTAACATTGCGTGTCGCCAGCAGGGCAACTGGAGTGCTCGCATGGGTCACCTGCTGGAGGAAAGCCTCGTGGAGATGCACCAGCTCTTTGCTCCACCTCGTGAATTCTGTGCCAAACTATAGAGCAAGCGCTTACGCTAGAGACCCAAGAGATGACGGTCTCCGTCGCGACCCGCACCAGCCTTGCGCATGTACGCGACATGCCTTAACGGCAAGGCTCCCTTACAAAGGGTGTAGCTAAGGGGAGGGATAAACTCGACATTAACCTTTTGGGCGCGGCTATTTCCACACACGCTTTTGCTATTCGGGTGCGTGTGGAAATAGAAATTTTGTGTGTGGAAATAGCAAAAGCGTGTGTGGAAAAAAAGCCGCGCCCTTTACAAAATCAGCAGACCTAAATCAGCAGCCAATATTCCTAGGTGTGAACCCTCCTATTAATATAATATAAAATCATTTTTTTCTGTCCGTCTGGGGCAAAAATATTTACAAATATGCTCTACTTCTATAATATAAAACCGTCTGTCTGTCGCGTCTGCTGAGGCCGTACCTAATCGAATTCAACTGTACTATAAGTCGGACCTAATTGAATTCGACTATAAATAGCGCTTTTACGAGTGAGATGAAAAACTATCTGAAAAAAACATAAATTACAATTTTGGCTTCAAGAATCATCGCTCTGTTGAAGACTAATCCGTGATAGTACTGTTGACATGCAGATCAGTGCTAACGACTATATAATTGGTTAGAAATAGCGCTTTTACATCTACCTATTTAAAAGATTTCCATCCCTGTGACGTTCCCGGTAACGTAGTTGCTTCTGTGGTTTATTCTTATATACTCTCCTCCCCGTCGGTACGACGGGTACCTACACTAGTCTATATATATATAAAAGAATTCATGTCACGCTGCTCGACCGTCGGAGAGTTCTGATTGGTGTACGTAGCTCTCATTTTGATCGGCTGAAACGAGTTCGATTTAATAATTGGTTAAAGGACTGTATTTGTTCTGTGGCGAACGCGTGGCATCGTTGGTGTCGCTGTTGACAAGTTACACCTGATCGACCGTACGTTCATGTTGACTTTTATTGTGGCGATGCTGTCCAAAACTCACCAAATCGTGATGGTCTGATGGATATAGCAGTTAAGACGCGACTCCAGGTTCAAAGGAGCTAACGTATGTATGTTTTTACGAAAATTACATCCATACCCCTCCTGACAATATTGTTCACTTTTTTGTTGCGGCAGGAAAACATCTACAGGGGCTGCACATTCCACCGCGTCATCAGGGATTTCATGTTGCGGGGAGGAGACTTTTTAAAGGTAGGACTATTTCTCTTTAGTTCGTTCTTGCATAATATGACGTACTGTCGGATGTATGACGAAGGGGAAGGCACCGGTCGGATCCGCATTTACAGTGACAAGTTTGACGCACGCCGTTACTGCTTGCAGCCGCGCTAGTACGAAAATTTTGACGATCCATACGAAGTCGAAAGTAGTGACGAGGGAGAAACGATCGTAACCCCGGAACTGAAAGAACAGGAAGAAGAGCTGAAGTTTGTGGTCAATGAAAGTGCTTAAAGAAGCGGTATTGAGGCCGTGTATACTGTAAACGAGGTGACAGGTGACGCAGGCTAGGTTCTTATGTCAAGAAAGGCAGAGATACTGCATCAGCTATTGCTACCTCAAGTAAATGTGGATCACCAAGACAAGAATGGATGGACAGCGCTGCACCATGCGTGCTTCTTACAGAGCGAAATGGCCATAAATATGCTGATTCATGCCGGAGCACGACCAATGCGAGAGAGTTACGGATTGCTACCGCAGGATCTATTGCGAAGAGGGCACGAGTCAGAATGGGTGGCTCAAACTCAAGATTTAAAAAAATACTCACTCGATCAAATTACGCCCAAAATTGATTACGCGATAAAACTATTGGCCTTCAGACCTAGCGGAATTCTTGAGTTGGATATGGGTGGACAGGTTGAAAAGGGGTCTTTTGTGCCGTGTATTGAATTTTCACTTGATTATATCTTAAGCGTCTAAGTAAAGTCACGAATGTGCGTTTTGTTTCTACCTAATGTAGTGGAATATGACGTCCTCCGGAGACACATTCCGTGAAAGATTACGTACAAATGCTTATTTCTGAAGAAGGCTCGCAAGAGATCAAGACGGGATCTTATCATTACGTTCCGGCAGGTGGACATGGCCAACTGGCAATTAGTACGAAGGACATCCCGTCTGCAAGTATAGCTCTCTTCGTGTACGTGAAATGCGATATCAATACGTTGTCTAGAGAGGTAGTGGACAGTGGTTGCAACGCTGTAGTACAGCCTTCGGTAGGCGAAATTTTCCAGTACGAGCTGTTTTTGTATGAGCGTGTAGTGGAGGTGGAGATCGTTTCAGAGTTTGAGTTTGTGGATCAACCGTTGATTGTGCTCAAACGTATTGGTATTGTCGTTGGTGAGGGTATCGACTGGGTTGCGATCCACCCGGATAACCACATTGTGGCAGTAGATGATATTCGCGTCGACGCGATCGAGTTTTCCGATGCCGTGAGTGTTGCAGGAAAACAATGGGAAGACATGCACGATATTACTAATGCATAACTACTCGGCCTATGGTGACTTTATCCCAGAAAAAATTCTTGGCGTGGGTGTCGTTGGAAAATACGCGTACTTGCGTCCGATACGAGAAGAGAAGCAACTTGGAGATGTTGAACATACGTACGATCATGGGTACGTGATTGTACAGTGGTAGTGAAGAGATGGATGACATCGGCGGAATAGCTAAGAACAAAACGAGCGCGTCTCGATTGGAAGCTCAACAATTTAAAATAATTGCACAAGTATCTTAGGCGCCTACGATAATGCCTCAAGGAAAATCAACAGGTACGAAAAAAATTTGCATTGCTGCTGTGTTTTTTTACATTGCTATACTATACCTTCATTTGAATGTTGTAGCGACTGCTCCGGGTGCTAAGAAGTATAATGCTGGCATTGCGTCCGACACGCACTGCACTTCTACAGGCAAAAAACTAGCTCATCAGCCGTAAATTAGTCGGCAAGCATCGTCGACACGAGCCTTACCGGAGCCGTTTCGATATTCTTTGCCGCAACCGATTGCGCCCCACGATCCTTCGTAATGGGAGACGGTGTGGGCGTCTTCATTTCCTTTTGAGTTGAGCGTGCATTTGTCCCGAGTCGGCGAATATTCAGTTGGTCTTTAAAGTCTTTCAGACTCTCGCCGGACACGGCAGAGTACATGTACAACCACACAGTATCGGTCTTAAGCGCTGGTGGCGATGGAAAGAAGAGACACATTTGAATGAGAATCGGACTCGGGAACGACAACATGTGCTCACGAGACGTACAGGGATTCAAAGAGCGTTTCATTTCGAGGGCACAAGGAACCGGTGAAGTGTAGATTTGATTTTTATACCGGATAGAATCATCGGGTAATAGATCCGCGTACATACGCTTCCGGTAATACGATACATAGAGTCGCTTGGGACCTTCCGCGGGAGACGAAAGCGGTAAAAAAAATGACACGCGCAGTGGTTAGAGCAATGGCGCGTTCATCCGCGAGCAGACGCAACTCTGCTGTCATGGAAAAATTGGTGCTGACCAGCAGAAGTCGCTTTGGCAACGATGTACGTCACAATTTGAACCGAGAGTCAAGTGTGCTATCGTAATTGTAGCTTCAAACTTGGGGTGCTTAGGTTGCTCGACCGCTAGGTGCTGCGCTCACAACATGTATAGACTCGGGTGTCGCGTTCAACACGTCGTCTGAATTCTTATACTTTAACGGCGACGACTTTGAACCTTGAAACCTGTCAAACACGGGATCCCCTGACCCGTTGGTACAACGGGTACATTATCTACTATATAATAACAGAATTCATGTCGTCGATGCATGCGCGCTCCCGCACCTAAGCGAATATCTTGATCTAAGTATAAAATTCAATTAAGTACGCGATCCTGTACCAAGCCGAAATTCAACTGTACGCACGTCGTGACACTATGACAAACGTATTGCAAGATTTAACAGTCGTTTTGTATGAAATTCAGTTCTTCTCGAGGTTAGGGTCGACAAACTCCCCCCACCTTCGGTTTCATTCTTCGATTTAATACTTCTGGAACAAGACGAATGGATCATTTGTCGAAAAGGTAAGGGTGTTTGTGGAAGCTTGGAGGAGAAAGTTATTGTGTGTGTGTGTGTGTGTGTGTGTGTGTGTGTTGGAGAGACTGAGAGACTAATCGTGTGTGTGTGTGTGGTCAAGTAATAATGGCAATGGAAAAACAAGCGTTTGCTCTTGAAGAAGAGGTGCGACAACTACGCGAACAGGAACAAAGGAAGCACACAGCACTGTTGAAGCAGCGACTGTACAGTTGTGTGGTACAATTTCTAATGGGCAGCCTGGACATGCGTCATTGGTGGTTTGGCTACTCGACGCTAATTGTTTTCATGATGCGCGTACTGGAGCTATATCCAACGACTGAGCGCGTATGCGTCTTCTATAAAATGATGATACAACAGCTCCGAACGTGCCGTAAATGGTACGCATATTACAATAATTTGTATAGGATGATGCATTGTACTTATACGCAATTGTTTTGTATTACTTCTTTAGCGTGGATATCTACCATGCGTCGATGGAAAGCGTCCATATCGAGCTCGAATTTGAATTTACTCCTGATTCTATTAAGTTCTTCTTTATCAAATTACAAGGGATGGATGCTCACCGAATCCAGCGCCAGCTAGAAGAAACGTCCATGGGTGCTTCATCAGAGAATCTCGTACTCACGCTGTATGAGATTTTAACTCAAAGGCGACTGCTTTCGGACTTTCGTATCATAAGAGTGTTGTCAAAAGTGATACACGCTTGTAAAAATTATGATGCGTGGTGCTTACTTACAGCTCTTTTTTTTTGTATATTCAGTGGACTTCTTCACAATTCTCGGATGTGAATACTAATCCAAGTTTGGAAAGCCTGCGCGGTTGTGCTGACACACACACACACATATCTTTATTTATTAATGGCATCGCCCGATTCTGCTGTGAGGTGATGACTTTTTTTTCGATTAATTCCTTAGCAAACGCTACTTTTGCACTTTTGTACTGATTTCATTGTGATGATTAATGTTTCTCAGGGAGTGGGCAAAGAAAATGGTACAACATTTCGGAAAAGTTCAGCTAACCGTTGATGATGGGAAAATGCATTATATGCTTGACGTGTTGGATGAGTGGATGTGTATTCTTGAAAACGAAGAATTCAACAAATCTTTGTTGTTGCTTGACATAAATACGACCAAACACCTTCAAGACGTAAGTATCCGTGTTGTATGGGACTCACCACGAGCCAGTTGCTCTTTCACTTCTTTTTGATCCAGACCTAGACAAGCACGATCGTACATCGTCGCTTCACCGGGACGAATTTAAGTATTACGCAACTTTTGCAACCGCTCATTCGTGCAGAAGCAACGATAAGCGTGGCCACTCTAGCTCCAACCAACAGTAAATTCTATCCTAGGAGGTATCTTGAACTTATTTTTACCTTAACTAGATTTTCGGCTGCTTATTGATAGATTGCAAGTCTCTGCGATTGTATATAGGGACCGTATGGTCCTCCAACATTAGGACCTGCACTTGACCGAGAAAATGGTCACTATCATAAAATCAGTGCAACATCGAGGACATCAGAAGCTTACCTTCATCTTCCCGAATTCCGCACCACTTGAGACTGTCCAGAAGCGCCTCGACAGAGCCGTTTACCTGACGTGACTTTTATAATAAGGTAATTGAGTAAATAACTGCCAAAGTAATTAATTACTGTATCAGTTTCATGTACTTTATCAGTGTCTTCAATACGCAAAATAAATTGTCCATTGCAGCTTTTGGCAAATAGAAAATTAAATAATGCACTGCGTAGCCCACCGAGATGCAGGTACTCAGTGGGACTTGGAGCGTAGCGGACGCGTACAGTGGAGACAAATCTGGTAGAATTTAGAGTGTGGGAAGAGTTTCTTCGAAACGTCAGAGCTGATGCTTGATGCCGAATGAAGCAATGACGCAGACGAAGCATTCGTGAGGTAGTAGATTTTTTTTTAAAAAATTATGTCTAATATTCATGTAGTACACTTAGCCATCTATATATAAAAAAGAATGACAGCTGGTAAAACAACACCCATATGTCCCAACTTAATACGACACCCCATTTAAAATTTACCAAAAAGGAGAAATAGCCTTAACACAGCTAAACCTTAACCCGAAACCCTGACCCTAATCCCTAAACCCTAACCCTTTATAACTGACGTGTCTCATATATTGTAGTAAGTAATGTGGTAACTAACTTTAATAAAAACCGGTGTCTCATATATTGTAGGAAGTAATGTGGTAACTAACTTTAATAAAAGCCGGTGTCTCATATATTGTAGGAAGTCATGTGGTAACTAAATTTAATACAAATAATTGAATTCGACTTTATCATTGGTTATTACAAATATTACAAATAGCGCTTATAGAAATAATCGTCTGTTCGTACGGCCTTATAGCGAGTATAATAATTGAGCAATACCTTCCCACTCACTACCAATATTCGACATTGCACGAGTTAACACCAAAAAAAAACTTACTTTTTTTAAAGGTTAATGTAGATAGATATACAGTAGTTTTTATGAAATTCCAATGAAACAGTTCGTCGGTACGACGTGTATAGTATATGTTTTCGCTACCCTAACCCTGGAAATATATGGGGGCAAGTTTTGTAGACGGACAGATGGTTTTTATGCCCTGCCCCGTCGATACGACGGGTCCCATCCCCTAGGGGATGGGACCCGTAACACATGCTCTACCTCATTATATTCATCTTATTGGACTTCGTGCTACTGTACTTCACTATTCGGTTTTGTTAGTCAGAAAAACGTGGCACGTTTTAAGCATGATGACATTTTAAGTGGAGTTAAGTTAATGTGTTTCAGGCAATCGCTACGTTGGTACAACGGGGTACTATGCTAGTCTATATATATAATAAAATTTGATCCGTCTTTTCGTGTAGCTCGATGTATACAAAAAACTATATGTTTGGTGTACGTAGCTCTCATTTTGATTGGATTAAATTGACAGCTCTCACTCATTTTGATTGGCTGAAATTGACATTTGTCCATTGCTTAGGAAAGAGCGGGTATAAAGTTACTTACGTAGAATAGCATATAGCCTGACTTACTTACTGGCTCAATTAGATAAAATATAGAATATAGTGTATATATATTTTCCGTGACTTCGCATTTTTCTTAGGTCAACCCCAATTTACATTCTGCAGTGTTACAAATATTAAATTTATTGCCCCGTTGGTACAACGGGGGTACTATGCTAGTCTAGTATAATATAAAACCATTTTGTTTTGTCCGTCTGAGGCAAAAATATTTACAAATAGGCTCTACTTCTATAATATAAAACCGTCTGTCTGTCCGTCTGCTGAGGCCGTACCTAATCGAATTCCAACTGTACTATAAATCGGACCTAATTTAATTCGACTATATAAATAGCGCTTTTACAGAAGGAAAAACTATCTGACAAAAAACATAAAATACAATTTTGGCTTCAAGAATCATCGCTCTGTTGAAGACTTATCCGTGGTAGTACTATTGACATGCAGGTCAGTGTTAACGAGTATATAAGTGGTTAGGAATAGCGCTTTTGCATCTACCTATTTAAAAGTTATGTCCCTGTGACGTTCCCTGTCACTTAGATGCTTCTATGGTTTATTCTTATATACTCTCTGTTGAAAAACGGATCCGGATACGATTATCTGGATGGCCGTTGGCGGTTCAAGTTACCCAAGGGGCTGCGGGGGTTTCGCTGGGCCTCGAGGAGTTACCAAGGGGCTGCGGGGGTTTCACTGGACCGCGAGGAGTCGAGTCCCAGATGCATATTCAAGGAGGTAGGTGAAGGGAGAAGGCCTAAGCTCTAATACATCAGTTGTTGTTTTACCATCTACATTCCAGCAGGGTTATGAGCCCAAGCGAGTCGCGCTAAAGGGAATAACGATTCAACGCCAATGAACTATGAATCAACAACGCGAGGACATGCTGGTGCTCTTGGACACGGCTAAAGACCAGTGGTCCAGCAGCTTTCCACCAGTTCGCGACGGCGAAGAGATCGATTGGCGTCAGCGCAAGTGGCTTTTGCGGACGACGTTCAAGGAGTATGGGATCCTCTACATCACGGAGGGGAACTTCAAGAGAGACAAACTCAGGACTGCGGAAGGGAAGATAGCTTTTGATCGCCAGCAGTGCAAGATCCAGCGTATGATCGCGTCTGCGATACCGCCTCACCGTCTGCAGCAGGTCGATCACTTGGAGACCGGTACAGAGATTGGGGCGGAGGTGAACGAGATCTACGAGAGACGCATGGATCCTGTGATAAAGGAGAGTATCATTCTCAGGAAGTGTGATGAGCTCAAGGAGCTCAAGTGCTCTCCAACAGGCGATGTAAGCATCCATCTGGCCAAGATGTCTAGGATCAAGTCGGACTTGAAGAGCTGCAGCTACGACGTCAAGGATATTAACATGAAGCAGATGATGCTGGACAGTCTTCCTGATCTGTACGAGTACGAGCAGCTGCGCGGAGCTGTGAAGTACGGGCGGTCTGCCCAGATGACCCTAGATGGGCTCCGGGCGCTTATTGAGCAAGCGGCCGTGAACCAGTCACTCCGCAGCAAGGGAAACCGTGCCACCAACTTGGGTGGTGGTCAACGCCAGCAACAACGGACCAACATAGGTGCTCGCCATCAGCAGCAAAATGGGCAACATTGGAGCAAGAATAATCAGCACAGTGATGGTCAACGGAAACCGAAGCGTGAAGAAAGAATAAGGCTTGTCACCAATGTGGTGAGATCGGTCACTTCAAGACGGACTGTACGGCTATTATTGATGGTGTTGCTGGGCCTGGTACGGCTTCCACCAGCGGAGGTAACGCTGGGACGCAAAGGCGTCCACAACGCACCAACTACACGAGTCGCGGCGGCGAAGCCAGTGCGGACAAGCGTGAAGTTGTTGAGGATAAGCCAGGTGTGGCTGCTGGTGTTGCAGTGGTCAGTCCAATGGTGGCCGCAGCAGATCCGAAGAGTGAGAATGCCAAGCAGACCAAGTCACTGCCAAAGGGATCGTCATGGTGGTGTTTCGACACGGGTTCTAATGTGCACTTAACCGGCGATCGCTCTCTCTTTGTCCACCTTGAAGAGATTCATCCAGAAAGTATTGGTGCAAATGTCGTTGGTGTGGCCGCCACAACGCTAACTCGTGCGTCCGGCATTGGCCGAGTGAAGATCATCACTCAGGTGGGAGACACTGAGTCTGAGGCATTTTTGGATGATGTACTGTACGTGTAAGGCGCGTCGTATGGACTGCTCTCGATGCATCTCGCGATTACCAAGCAGAAGTTCGAGGTATCGTACGATCATGCGTCGTCTACATTCAGAGCTTACAAGAATGGCGAGGAGGTGATCTTTGCTGTTCCTCGCGAAGGAATTTGGGTGTTTGAGGCGAAGCGTACAGCTGATTCCCCGCTACGCCTAGGTGTACCACGTGCAATCGTGAATTACACGACTGCGGACGGTGTAGCTACACTAGAGCAGTGGCACAACCGGACTGGTCACACGAATGTTCAGTATATGAAGATCATGGCGGACCGTGGCCTCGTGCGTGGCATGATGATCACGAACAGGCAGCTGAAGACGTGAGATGCTTGCCATGGCAAACAGAGACAGAAGCGACGTCAACAAAAGTTGGATCGCCAGGTGACGGCTCCCAACATGATTGTGTTTGCTGATTTAATGTTCCCGCCACAAAACAATGGTTCACGATTTGTCACGATTCTCGTGATTATGGATAGCTGGAGACGATATCTCACTGTGTTCTTGCTCACCGACAAGAGTGGAAAGACTGTAAACAAGTACATGCAACGCTACGTGCTATGGGCAGAGCGTCAAGCTGGTCGTGGGATCACGAATATCATCCAGCGTGAGCACGATCCTGCAGAGAGCTTAAAGTTTCCAGTGCAACGCGTTCTCACAGATAAAGGCGGTGAGTTGTGAATAAGGAGATAAATAAGTTCTATTCGAGCGAGGAATCCAACACATCAAAGTGGGTCCCAAGAGCTCGCATCTGAATGCTGTGGAACGTGCGATTCAGTCTGTGAACGACTATGTGAAGACGCAGATGCACAAGTCTGGATTTGTTCGACGTTTTGGTAGTACGCTCTTTTATATGCGGTTTACATCAAGAATATGATGTACCATCGAGCCATCGATGGAATCCCCGTTCAGCGGGAATGCTTGGTGTGAAAGCTGATGTGCACCACCTGAGGCCTTTCGGCTCGATCGTGTATGTCCTGGTGCCGAACACGCCGGAGCGTTCAAAGAGTGACGACAATGCTATCATCGGCTACCTTCTAGGGTTTGAAATGTACACTGTCGGTGCGCGTGTGTATATCCCCAGCGGCAACACGGTAAAGTTCGTCGCGGAGTTTCGCGTCATTGAGGACGCGATGTACGGTGACCGCCACCACGTTGATCCAGCCGACCGAGATGACGGTGAATGGATACGGTTTTCAACTGAAGATAGTGGAGATCGAGAAGAAACGACCAGCATCTCGAGCGACGACAGCGTGGATATGGAGAGCATCCATGAGTCCATCCAAAGCGTCGTTCTAGACAACTCGGGCGATGCAGAGACTATTATCAGTGCTACTGTCGCATAAGAAGCTTCTATGGCTGCTGCGGATCGTTTGACAAACTTCGATGACGGGGATGAGGACGAGGTTCATTATAACCAAGACGTCGGTAAAAAACGTCAGAATATGCGTGACCAGGTAGATGATGGTCATGGTGAGGATGAGTCTGTCTCGGCTAATTTCGGATCGGAGGTGGACCCAACAGACGAAGGTTCGGTCGCCGATGCGACCGAGGTAGGCGAGGATGTGTGTGCTTCCACCCACGAGAAGGGATCAAAAGCCACGTATCGGACAGAGGATGGCCGAAGTGAGGACTCACTCGACGGAGACAACGCCGGTGCTGTATCAGAACCGACCGCGAGGAACAATCCGTGCTTGAGAAGTTCGTATTTCCAGAAGGTCTGCAAAAGCGAGTGGCACGGGACGACATCCCGTCGGAAGCTGAAAAGAACCATCTTGGGGAAAGAATGAAGGAACTTCGCACAGGTTTACGCCAGTGGACACGTTGACCTGCTCGATTTGATGACTTTATCAGATGGGCAAATGTTGCTACAAAAATATTGGGTCGCGATGGCAGACCAATTGGTGCTAAGAACATCCGAGTCCCGAAGAATCGACTCCAAGCTATGCGTTCGAAGTATGCGGATTTCTGGCGAATGGCCGAGCTAGAAGAAATGGCGGCCTTCAAGGCCAAGTGTAACGGGGTTACATTCGAGTTACATGTAATGTTGGTGTACATGAGTACACTACGGTTGAGGTCAGTATTGACCGGTTTGAAAGGTTTCGAACCTTTGGTTATTTTAACAATCAGGGCAGGGGCCCTTGGTGTGGTGGTGTGTCAGCCATCCACGTGTCGGTACACAGGTGTGTACACTACATTTTAGCTAGGTACGCTTTTGGAATATTCTACTTAGTATTACATATAGTTTATATTAGTTTAAATTAATTTAGGCTAATTACATATTAAATATATACAGTTTACATTTCACTCTAAAGTGCAGTCGCGCGACCTAGACCGGTCGCGCGTGCAGTGAGTGTCGTAGGTAAGAGGGAGCCCTCCCTTTACTTACATCCCGTATAGGGAATACAGCCGTTAAGGCTAATTAGTAAACCAACCCGGATATCTTGGCCCCGAGTAGGAGAACTCTCCTACTAAGCCCTTTAGAAGGGCGTATCGGCTAAGTAGCGGTATACACCGCTTTAAGGAAGAATCTTCCTCTGTGCGCTAGCCGCACCTTGCGTATACGCACCGGCTACATCTGGTAGCACTAGTAGTCAATCCAACACCTGTGTTGGTAGACTAAGGCATCATCTGCAAAGGATGAATCAGGACGATTGGGATAGTTTTACCCTCGTCCCACAGGAAGCCTTTAAAACGCTGTTACCCTTAATGGGTGACGAAGGCATGAAGCTCCTAATGGAGCAGGGCCTTGACGCCTTAAAGGCAAGGGTAAATGCCCTCATCGCTCATGAGGCGAGTTGTAGTGGAGGTCGTTCCACGGGGGTGCGCCCCCCATTATCATTCAAAATAAAGGAGTTCACCGGGGAGAAGGGTGACAACCTTTACGCGTGGTTGCGAGAGGTCGACCTTCGCCACAGTGAATGTGATCGCTGATCACTTGCAAGTGGGACTTGCATTGACCCATCTTACGGGTAAAGCCCGTGCATGGGCGTTTACATGTTCGGAGTCGGTCACGGACGTGTTCCCAACCTGGAAGGTCCTTAAGCAGAATCTTATGGACATGTAAGGAACGCCTGATCTGGTTTTCCAGAAACATCTGGCGTTTCTGAGGTGCCTTCAGGGCACGAGGGACTTGGAAACATATATCCCGAACTTAAGACCCTGTTGGCAGGGATGTACGCGAAAGCGTATTCGGACGATGTGTCCATCCCCGTCTTCATGGGTGGCCTGAGAGAAGGTCCAGCACGTTCGGAATTGTTCCGATACTGACCCTAATCCCTGGGGGAGGCGTTCAAGATGGCGTTCAACGCCGAGAGGAACTTCCGCTCCTCTAAGGTGGGTTCCGAACCCATGGATCTTAGTCAGGTCGAACCGGAGGAGAAACCTCCCGCTAAGAGTCATTCGGAATCTTTTTCACAGAGCTTCAAGGCTGAGCTCTTGGCTATGCTGCAGCGGCGTGGTCCGCTGAGGTGCTTCCTGTGTGGGAGCATGGATCATCTGTGGAACAGATGTCCGAAAAATCCCCAGCGAGACACTCGCTACAAGGGACTAAGGGTGTGGAAAAAGCCCTTGTCCAAGCCGTCGGGAAACGACGGCTCCCAGTAGGTGCGGGGCGCCCTACTGGGGGCCCCCTCAGTGCTGTTAAGCCCCAGGGTAGGGGACGACAGCACAAAGCCCCGAGGGAAGAGGTGCTTTCTAGCACCGAGTTGGTGTACCAGCCAGGTTTGCTGGTAGTCCTTGCGGACGTGAAAGGCTTTGATAAGCCTTGGAGAGTCTTGATAGACTCTGGCGCGGATGACAATTATGTCAGACGAGCTTCTATGGAGAAGGGTCGGCTGTATTCCGGGGCCCTAGAGGCACGTTCTCGTGACGTTGTAACGGTCTGTCTTGCGACGGGCGTACCGGTTTCTGTACCCAAGGTCTCGATTGACCTTAAGCTGAAGTTTGCAGACTTCGACAGCTTAGAAAGTTGCCTAGTCCTGGATTTAGACTCGAGGTATGACCTCATTCTGGGCATGAAGTGGCTGGAACGCCACGAGCCATAGATAGACTGGAAGTCTAAGTCCATTGGCTAAACGCACCCGCGGTCGGGTGAAGCATTGGCGAGTCATGAGCCCACCTTTGCTCGATCGCAAGAGCTATTCTGGCATGAGATGCCAGAGATTGGGATGCCAGAGATTGGGATGTCTGAAATGATCAGTCCCAATGAGGTTAAGGAAGAGATCCTTAACGAGGGGGATCGGCGGTTAATCCCCACGCCGTTAACGGCGAGACTGCTGAGTTGCCAGTGGCAGAGGTGGATTACTCTGAGGCGCCTCCAGTGGTAGGGGTAGAGACCCCTGTGGTTAAGCGCGAGGCGCTTCCAAGCAAATAGACCCGAATTTTGTCTCTTTCGCACGTCGGAAATGATTCCGATTACTCTGATATAGGTGAGATCGGCGAGTCACCGGTGGTAGAGGTAGAGACCTCTGTGGATAGGCGCGTGGCGCTTCCAATAGATGGGGCAATTGAATCCCCCCATCTGGGTGTCGGGATAAGTCCCGAGGCCAGCAGTCAGCAGTCCTACAAAATGCTGAATATTGTGACAGGTGTTGTCACAGAAGGCGTAATCCTGGAACGGTTGCCTGGGGTAGGCGAACTGTTGTCGTTGGAGGAGATGTCCTTCAACGAATTTGAAACTGCTTTGAAAGCAGGTGAAATCGACGTGGTCGTCGTATTACGTCCGGAAGAGGAGTTGAACTCCTCATCCACGATGGACGAGTCAGTTTTGGTGCAAACCAAACAGGCATTGAATGCCCGAAGCGACCTCAAGATCCTTGTGGATCCTAAGGACCCTTACCATTCCTTACGGAATGAATTTGGAGATGTCATTAGTGACAACCCACCGATGGGGTTACCACCGGATCGGGGAGTCCGACATGAAATTGTTTTGTTTCCTGGAACCAAATACTGCGTCACTAGGCAGTGGCCTCTCCCCAAGGAACAATGCGACGTCATCGACGCATTCGTCAAGGGGAAAGAAGAGGCAGGGATGGTGCGAGAGAGCAAGTCTCCCCACTCATCTCCCACTTTTTGTGCTCGTAAACCGAACGGAAAGTGGCGCATTGTGGATGCGTACAATAAGCTCAATGCAGCTACTGTACCCATGCAGACTCCGATTCCTCGGAAGGATGTCCTCCAGAACAATATGGCGGGCTGTACTGTATACAGTGCCTTAGATCTGGTGGACGGTTAGTATCAGGTACTCATGCGAGCGTCCGATATTCCGCTTACAGCGGTCAGCACGCCTAGCGGCATGCTGTGGGAGTGGCTTGTTATGCCACAGGGGCTTTCGAATGCGCCAGCGACTTTCAATCGCTTGGTGAATCAACTCTTCCGCCCTCATAGAAAGTACGCTCAGACGTACTTCGACGATATATCAATAGTCGTGCGGAAGGCGACTCGTCTGATGTTCAGACGCACCTTATACACCTTCGAGCTGTGCTCGAATGTATGCGAGAGCATAAGTTATATGCAAACGCATCCAAATGTATCTTTGGTGCTGAGGAAATTCCTTTCCTCGGATGCTTCATCGGTAAGGATGGAGTGCGGGCGGATCCCGCGAAGGTGAAAGCCATTGTGGAGTGGCCTTCGCCTGTAAATCTTAGAGATTTACGGAAGTGGCTAGGACTAGCCAACTATCTCCACAAGTACAGCGAGAACTACGCTGAAATGGCGAAGCCATTGACCGACCTTCTTAAGAAGGATGTTGATTGGTGTTGGGAAACTGAACACCAACACGCTTTTGAAGCGGTTAAGGGGAGCTTGTTAAAAGCCCCCGCTCTTGCTCTCCCAGACTCTGGGAAACCATTTAGTGTCGTCTGCGACGCCTCCGATTTCTCAATCGGATGTGCTTTGTTACAAGCAGACGATGCAGAAAGGGAACGCGTAATTGCGTTTGATTCGAGGCAGCTTAAATCTGCGTAACGGAAATATCCCGTTCATGACAAGGATCTACTTGCAATTAAGTATGCCCTTGTCAAGTTTAGGGTTCACCTGCTCGGCTCAAAGCCGTTCGTGGTTTATACTGACCACGCGTCCTTACGAACAGCGACAAAGTCGCCTCATCTCTCGCAACGGATGGCCCGTTGGCTCTCCTTCTTTGCGGAGTATAATTTTGAGGTTAAGTATAAACCTGGCAAGCAGAACGCGCTTGCAGACGCGTTATCGCGTCGTCCCGATTACGAGCTCGCTCACGCGACATTCATCACCACATCTGTGGCGGATCTCATACTCCAGGCGTATGAGAAAGACCCACAATGTACGGCGCTTATCCGCGCGTTAGGTGAAAAGAGTCTTGGCTCGTCTAAGCCAACCCTGTCAAGTCGAGCTAAAGCTCGTTTACACCGTTACATGTACTGTGACGGTCTGCTATTATATAGCACGAGCACGGAGGACACTCCGCGGGTGGTAGTTCCTCATAATGAGGAACTGAAGTATAGAGTCCTCTTTGAGGCACATGACGCCCCTACCGGGGGTCATTTAGGTCGGGATAAGACCTACAGCGCTTTAAGCGCTTTGTATTGGTGGACCAATATGTATAAGTGGTTCGGTGCGTATATACGAACCTGTGAGACGTGTCAGAGGGTTAAACCCTCTGCAAGTTCCAACGGAGTGTTGGAAATCCATTAGCATGGATTTTAACTTCGGTTTTCCAAAGTATAAGGCCGGGAACACCGGAATATTGGTCTTTGTAGACCGATTGAGCAAGATGGCTCACCTGGCGGCGGTGCCAGAGTCCATAGATGGACAAGGAACAGCGAAAGTGTTCCTAGACCGTGTCTTTCGACAGCATGGTCTACCCGATTCCGTTGTGTCGGATCGGGATCCCCGTTTTACGGGACAATTCTGGGGAGAGTTGTTTAAGGTGCTAGGCACCAAGCTCATCATGTCCACTGCGGATCATCCGCAGACGGACGGGAAATCGTAACGCGTTAATCGCGTTGTGGAGGATATTCTCCGGAGTTTATGTCCGGATTCTCCAAAGAGTTGGAGTGAGATGCTCCCGATGGTTGAATTTGCTATCAACAATTCGGTACATGCATCTACGGGGTTTACCCCGTTTTACGTGAACGGATTGGTGAATCTGAGGGTTCCGTTGACGCCACGTGTGTGTGGCCCAGGGATTGAGGGGGGAGGATTCCCCGATGTCAGCCCTGTATCTGTGCTAAAGCACATCGATAAGTTTTTATCGACGCGCCTTAGTGTCTTACGACACGTCTGCGATGCCATGGCGGAAAGCCAAGACAAGCAGAAGGAGCAAGCTGACCGCAAGGGGCGGCGTAACAAAAAGGTGTACAAAGTAGTAGAAAGTGTTTTATTAAACGCTAAAAATCTTCCTACACATGCAGTTTCAAATGTGTTGTGCAATAAACTGCGCCCAGGTTTGTGGAGCCCTTCAAGGTATTACCCCCGAAAGGGCTTGTCGTACACCTTAGATATCCCGAAGGCGATGCGTACGCATCCAACCTTCTATGTGGGTATGCTTAAGCCATACCAGAACCCGGAGACGGGTCCCCTCGTGGAAGAGGTTAAACAGGCGGATATCCGTAAGGCACGGCAGGGCAGAGTAAACACTCCGTCAGGGTCGAAATGCGACCACGAAGCTCCGCATCGAGAGACTCGAGAGAGGCAAGCCGCCCCTCGATGCGTTCATTCGCACTCCCCTCGTTGCGGAGTTCCTCCTGAGCATCTTGGATGCGAAGGCTGTGCCGATCACAGCGCTCGTGGAAGTCACGCCTCAATAGCGCGACCCCCTCCTCCAGTGCTCGATACGGAGGGTACGCCACATTATCATGTGGAACGTCTGATGGCACGACGCCATCACCTGGGTGAGACCCAGTACCTGGTGAAGTGGAAAGGGTATCCACATTCCCAGAACTCGTGGGAGTACGAGACTCCCCTGCGGCAGGATTGCCGTGACGTCGTTGACGCTTTCGAGTGGGAGAATCCCAGTGAGAGTCAACTACCAAAGGGGCTGAAGAAGCCCCTTCACTCCCTGTAGCCGGGTGTGTACCCGCACGGTGCGGCTAGCGCACAGAGGAAGACTTTCCTTTAAGCGGCGTTCGCCGCTACTTAGCCGATACGCCCTTATAAAAGGGCTTAGTAGGAGAGAGAGAGCTCCTACTCGGGTCCAAGATTCCCGGGGTGGTTTACAGATAGCTTTCACTAACCCCTTGTAACAAGACTTCCCTTAAAAAGGGAGGTAGCGTAAGGGAGAACTCCCTTAGGCTACAATACTCACTGCGCGCGCGACCGGGCGTGGTCGCGCGCCTAGCTTCGCTAATGCCTCAACGGAAAGGTTCCCTTATTAAGGGTGTAGCTAAAGGGAGGGCTCCCTTTAGCTACTGCACTCACTGCGCGCGCCTGGCAATCTTAAGTATTTTTGTAAACTGAATATATTTAATATGTAATTAGCCTAAATTAATTTAAACTAATATAAACTATATGTAATACTAAGTAGAATATTTCTAATTCGTACCTAGCTAAAATGTAGTGTACACACCTGTGTACTGACACGTGGATGGCTGACAAACCACCACACCAAGGGCCCCTGCCCTGATTGGTTAAAATAACCAAAGGTTCAAAACCTTTCAAACCGGCCAATACTGACCTCAACCGTGGTGTACTCATGTACACCAACACTCAATGTAACCCGAATGTAACCCCGTTACAAACTGCGCCCCAGGTTTGTGGGGCCCTTTAAGGTACTAGCCCGAAAGGCTTATCGTATACCTTGGACATCCCGAAGGTGATGCGTACGCATCCAACCTTCTATGTGGGTATGCTTAAGCCATACCAGGACCCGGAGGCGGGCCCCCTCCTGGAGGGGGGTCGAAAGGCGGATACCCGTAAGAGCCGTAAGGCACGGCAGGGCGAAGGAAGCACGAAAGGGCTAAAACGCGACCACGAAGATACGAAACGGTCGTCTCGAGAGAGGCAAGCCGCCTCTCGAAGCGATCAGTGGCATCCCGCTCATTTCGGAGCCCCTCGTGGCGATCATGGCTGCGATGGCTGCGTCGATCACAGCGCTCGCGAATCTCACGTCGCAATTGCGCGACCTCCTCCTCCAATGCTTGATGCGGAGGGTACTCCGCACTTTCATGTGGAGCGGCTGATGGCGCGACGCCATCATCGGGGTCAAACCCAGCATCTGGTGAGTGGAAAGGGTATCCACACTCACAGAGTTCGTGGAAGTTCGAGACTCCCCTACGGCAGCATTGCCGCGACGTCGTTGACGCTTTCGAGCGGGAGAATCCCGCTGTAGGTCAACGACCATAGGGGCATGAGGAGCCCCTTCACTCCCAGTAAGTGGGAGCTCGCCAGCGAAAGACGTGACGCTCACACTTTCCTCTGGCATCATGGTGGATACAGGGACGCTGGTGTAGCGCGTGCGATTTGGAGCACGTAATAGCTCCATCGCTTTGGCTCTGGCAAATTCTAGGCGCAACGCCCTCTCCACCCAAATGTCTCGACGGTAATAGCTGTCGTGCAGCACATTGAAGCTGGGGAGAAGATTCTCCCTTTCCGCCCAAGCGCGGAACTTCTTCTCTGCATCATCATCACTTTCTCCCGGAGAAAGAACGAAAGGAACCTCGCGGAGGTTCTCAACAGGGGCACCCTGTGCCTGCCCGTCCAATCGCTCTCGGTATGAGACGCTAGTGAACTGCTTTTTTGTAAGCAGTCGTTGCCGGAGTTTTCGTCCATAGCACCGCTGAGGGTGTACAGTGGACAGCCAGAGGTACTGGCGTTGGAGTTCTCCAACAAAATTTTGTCGTCCGACCAGCAGGTTGTAACACACATCCAGAATTCGTAGCAACTCCAGCACCAACGAGACGCTTTGCCCTGGATTGGAGGCTGCGCGAGCTGCTGGAAATCCTCTAAAGTTTAAGCTTCTGGTATGGTCCGTCGTTTTCTCACGGCGTTCGCGTTGATACGGCTGTTCAGCCGCGGGTCCAGGGATATAGGACGCTAAACTGGTCCTTACCCAAACGCCTGTCCCACCTTGGAAGGTCACGATGACCATCCAAATTATAAGCCGTCCTTGGCAGGCGTTTGGGGGCGCGTAACGCAGCCCTTAGTGCCTGTGAGGCAAGTTGAGTGTCTTGAGCTGCGTCCAGCTCATTAGTGACGATCGCCTTTGGCGATTCGGATGTATCATCCGATATGGGTAGGGGTGGCTCACTGGTTAGTGCATTTTCCCCACGTGTGTGGAACGGGTTAGGCTGCCGACAACGCCGTTCGGCGCTGTCGGAGCGGTTAACCGTTGGGGAGGTATCCCCAAGGGCATCCACCTCCGAGTTCTCGGAGAAGTCTACCTCTTCTAGAGGAGACGCCATAGCACCACTGAATGTGTACATATGGAAGGCTAGAGGTACTGGCGTTGGACTTCTCCAACAAGATTTTGATTATTGCGTAAGCAATAGTCTTGATGGGGGAGGATGTAACGGGGTTACATTCGAGTTACATGTAATGTTGGTGTACATGAGTACACTACGGTTGAGGTCAGTATTGACCGGTTTGAAGGTTTCGAACCTTTGGTTATTTTAACCAATTAGGGCAGGGGCCCTTGGTGTGGTGGTGTGCCGGCCATCCACGTGTCGGTACACAGGTGTGTACACTACATTTTAGCTAGGTACGATTTTGGAATATTCTACTTAGTATTACATATAGTTTATATTAGTTTAAATTAATTTAGGCTAATTACATATTAAATATATTCAGTTTACATTTCACTCTAAAGTGCAGTCGCGCGACCTCGACCGGTCGCGCGTGCAGTGAGTGTCGTAGGTAAGAGGGAGCCCTCCCTTTACTTACATCCCGTAAAGGGAGCACAGCCGTTAAGGCTAATTAGTAAACCAACCCGGGAATCTTGGCCCCGAGTAGGAGAACTCTCCTACTAAGCCCTTTATAATGGCGTATCGGCTAAGTAGCGGTAGAAACCGCTTTAAGAAAGAGTCTTCCTCTGTGCGCTAGCCGCACCGTGCGTATACGCACCGGCTAAACCAAGGAGGTACTTGGTCAGGTCAAGAGAACCGAGATGCCAAAGGATGCCAAACCCGTGAAGACCAGATGGGTCTACGCGATCAAGACGGATGCACAAGGCTTCGTTGTGAGATTCAAGACGAGAGTCGTGGCGCTCGGAAACTACCAGAGACCAGGAATCGACTTTGTAGAGACTTCCTCGCCTGTCGCGAGAATGTCTTCGTTTCGGATCACAGCGACAATATCAGCAGAGTTTGATCTCGTTCTCTATGGTGGAGACATCAACACTTCGTACCTAAATGCAACGCTCGAGATCGCGCAGTATGTCGATGGTATCGAGGGGTATCCGTGCGAGTACCCGTCGTAAGTCTATGTGGTGCGGAAGGCGCTATACGGTTTGCGCCAATCCGGCCGTAAATGGAACTCGGAGATTAATGGGTGGCTGATGAACCGCGGATTTGAACGGTGTGCTACGGAACCCTGTCTCTACTACTTAATCGACGGAGAGAAGATTGTGTTGCTATTGATCTACGTGGACGACGTTGTTTGTGCCACGAACGATGAGGAGTACAAGATCGAGTTGTTTGCTGAGCTCGACAAGGCGTATGTATTGAAGGACCACGGGAGGCTGACTGAATTCCTGGGTATAGAAGTGACACAAACCGAGGAAGGCGTGTTCATTAATCAAGAGAAATACGCGAAGGACGTGCTGTACAAGCTCGGGTTTGACGGAGAAAACAAGTGTGATAACCCCATGGAGTCTACCATGAGACTTTCGCCTGCTACGGAGGACGTCAACCAAGACACCAGCTTTGACTACCGGGGAGCACTGGGCATGCTCACATATCTCGCGACCAGAACGAGGCCGGACCCAGCGTTTGCTTTTGGCCAGTTATGTAGATTCGTTATAAACCCGACTGTGAATCATGTGGCGGCGCTCAAGCGTGTCTTGCGATATATTGTGGGCACCCAGGGGCATGGTATTTACAAGAAGGGATCTGCAACCCAAACAGAGCTGGTCCTCAACGGGTTCTGTGACAGTGACTGGGGAAGTGATCCCGAGACCAGAAAGAGTACGAGTGGTTTCGTTTTTATGCTGGCGAGTGAGCGGTAACATGGATGTCCAAGCGCCAGTCGATTGTGACTCAGTCCACGGCCGAGGCTGAGTATGTGGCTGCGTGCGAAGCTGCTATGGAAGCGAAAGCACAGTTCAATATCCTGTCTAAGATATTCCCGTCTATGCATGTGCGACCGGTCATTGGTATCGACAATAGTGCCGCACACGTGATGACCACCAGCCCAACTTATTCGAGGCGTACGCGACACATCGAACTACGTTGGCATTTTTTGCGCGACCAGGTACAGAGAGGTGTGATCAAGCTCGTGAAAGTGAAGGGGGAAGATAACCCAGCTGATGCGCTCACCAAGCCACTCGACAAGGCTCGACTGGACAAACTGTGCGGCATGATGGGGATGATAAACAAACTGCGTGATGATCGAAGCTGAGGACTTCGAGGAAGGCGTGTTGAAAAACGGATCCGGATACGATTATCTGGATGGCCGTTGGCGGTTGAAGTTACCCAATGGGCTGCGGGGGTTCACTGGGCCGCGACTCCTCGCGGCCCAGATGCATATTCAAGGAGGTAGGTGAAGGGAGAAGGCCTAAACTCTAATACATCAGTGGTTCTTTTACCATCTACATTCTAACACACTCCGCCCCGTCGGTACGACGGGGTACTACACTAGTCGAATATAACACTATTTTATGGATCGATACAGACGCCCACATCTGGAACTGTAGTGAATGTTACCTTGGCAACATTCTGAATAAAATGGAACGCAACCGGCAAATGGGCGTGCTTGTTCCTTTAGCTAGTGACATCCTTTGTATGGTTCAGGTACAAAAAATTACAACACTACAAGAAGTTCCCTAATTATTGTGATACCATCCATTCCACTGTCAAAATAATAATCTAGTAGCTGATTGAATCGAAAATTATTATTGAAGTAGTATAATACGACATCGATTCTAGCGGAATGCTTAGTTTCATGACTCGCGGTATCCAATACTAGTATTTTGTGTGGATGAAATTATCTCTACGCGATTACTGTAATATAGTATACGCCTGCGGTTCGTCCGTCTTGATAATCCTGCCGCACGTGTCTGTTGTCGGTTCTTCAAGTTTTTGGACGCAATTCTGGTCATGGGCAAGCGTCGCAATTGGCTGTTGCAGTCGGTCGGACTCACTACGACGGCTGCATGCGGGGCGACAGTCACGAAGTGTTTGATGAACATGGTACCGGAATGTTGACGGAATGGGGGTGCAATTCGACTTGTGAGAACGGAAGGAAATTGAAGAATGAATCCCTATGGGATCACTTTGAATGCATCCTCCACGAACGTGCCGTATCCAGTCGATCGTGGTCCTGTCACACTGAGTGGGACAAGCACCGTTTACAAATCACTTTTTGCTAGATGAATGAGATGGTAATATCTTGATTGCATACATGTATTACACCTCCAATTGCGGGTGTCTGGTGTATTGAATGTATACCTACCTTTTCGGCTTTTTGGCTAAAGTATCTGTTCGAATCAGAGTAAAAACTGGTGTATTGAATGAATGGATGGAATATAAAAGCGAATGGCTTAGAAATCTATGAGCACGAAAAACGACATTGCAGCCTTTCGTCAAGTTTAGTTGCGCACGTGAGGCAGTTACTGGGTACATCTCCTCTCATCACCATGTGATTCCAACCACATAAATAGATAAAGGTTTATGTGACAAAAAGACTTTATTTCAGGTTGTTTCTACTGGTGTCTCGTGCAAATATATAAAATATTACACGTAGTCAAGGACTTTTGAATGATTCTGTACTAACCCTATGGTCGAATTTGGGAAATCATATTTACTGCAAAATGTGCAAGGGGATGCGACATTGTGCTAATGGTCGCATAACTACAATGTCGCATCGTCTTGCACATTTTGCAGTACATATGATTTCCCAAATTGTTATACCGGTCCACAAACTCAAGTATGAACGTTTACCCTCCAAACTCGGAATCGTTATACAGAGGTGCGGAAATCGAAGAAGTTCTTGCTATGCATTCCCTCTCTGAATTACTCTGATTGCGCGAATCCTTCCTTGGATTTGACGGCACACCCATACGTTTTGAAATTTACTTTGCGGGATGACGACACACCTATAACATCAGCAGGATCGAAACCTCTGTAGTCGCTTCTGTGGTTCTTCAGGGATTCCGCTAACTTGTTCCGCAGGTAATTAAGAATGAAAACGTATACTTTAATTTAGGACAGATCTTGGCATTGAAACGGTACCGCTACATTGGTACTCTTCTACTTTCTGAATCCCAATCGTTCCCAACAAAGCTCGATATTCACCAACCACTTCGCAACGATCCAGACTACGACAAAAACTCGGGGACGTTGTTCCCTCACACAATTGGCAATATCGTCAAACAACTTAAAGAAACAAACGTGAGGATATCCGCAGCACAAGAACAACAGCATCAACTCCAGCTGCCGGCTATCAGAATTAAGCTGAATCTGCTAAATCCTTAGAAAAAATATCAAAATTAATAAAAAGTAGTATCTTTGTGACTATAGTAGAAGTGTCTGAGCCTCTACGTCGCTACTTAGCTGTGCTCCATCATTATACAGCACTTTAGTTACAATGAATATCCCTGAAGTGTCGAACGCGGAGCGAATGTAAATGCACCCGGTTCATAAGACTCGACATGTGAAGCCATTTGGGCGATGGAGCAGCAGCCACAGCAAAAGGTAAGAGCAGCGTCTTCAGCATATGATCCAGAAATACTAAAGAGTTTACGAATGCGCCAACGCAATCGCATGAGGCAGAGAGCCGAAACGATAGAGCATATCCAGAAGAGAAGGTCCAAGAAGCCACTGTGGGTAGCTACTACCATGAGAGCGAGCAAGTAGAGGCCGACGAAAATACCCAAGACGTGATAAAACGGCATGAGACCAAGACGCGCTGAAATCTGAGCTACTACCAGACCAGGGCAGCAGCAAGACATGATGCCTTGAAAATATTATCTTAGCAGCTTTCGCATTAAACAGTGGGCGCAGAGAACGGCTATGACGTACCATTAGGCACCATGGAATCGGTAAAGCCGAAAATGCCCGTCTTCCAACGACCAACCACGATGCCATTCGAGTCGACGCCTTGACTGGTCACATCCCCATCACCGACTGAGAGCTTCACGTCGTTGTCCTTTACTGGCGGTTCAACCTGCATTTTTGTTGTTATGTGTTGATGACACGGAAACTTGAGAAGTGAATTTATTAAAGCTCGCAATGGAAACGTGAGTTTGATCAACAAAGTTAGGTGCTTTTTTGTGCTGTTCTCTATGCAATTAAGTATGTCAAAATAGACATCTGCATCGCGAATCTCTGATTAGGTAATGTTGTTTTCTATTGTACATGTACCGAATGTACCGAATGTAGATGGTCGATCTGTTGTTGCATCGCAGTAGACAATTTTTTATTGTCGATACGTTGAGGCATACCACAGCGATGCAACAACATATCGACCATTACCCAGTGAGAGAATGAAAAATAGAGATAGAGGATGACAAAAAACACAGAAACGCACACAAAACACACTCAATCGTCTAACGCCCCCCCACTAGTGTTGAAAACGGCTCGGCTCGGCTCGGCTTGGCTCGAGGGTGGAGCCGAGCCTAATGGAGTCGGCTCGGAGCCATGAAATGTGGCTCGGCTTCAGCTCCAAGCCAAGCCATGCGGCTCGGCTTGAGTATACTTATTATATTGAAAGTTGGTGATATGTATCGTAAGGACAGAATAGAGAGATAATCCATGTATTAATGTTTACAGTACAGGAAGATGCAGCGGATGGGCTGCCTCTTTACACACATGCAAAGCTATCTAGAAGTTTCTATGAAATTCTCCACTCCACCCATCACGCCATCCTCCGATTCTCGTCAGTTGGGTAGAAACTTTTGAGATGCATCAAAGTGTGAGAAAACCCATCTGCATCTACATTATAGTCAGAGTCTTCTGAATTTAATCTGTTTTGCCAAAATGGCAAGAATATACTCTTGTATCCTTGATATTCAGAACATATTCATACAAGAGAAAATATTTGGAAAACGGCTCAAGCCACGGCTTGACCGGCCCACGGCTGAACCGGCTTCAGCCGAGCTGTTTTCAACACTACTCCCCACTTATCACTTAAACGGCGGTTCATAACAAGTGGTACATTCAACACACATTCCAGTCCTTTGCCTTCTTAATTTTAAACGGAAAAAGCACGTCCCGTATCTGTGCTGTCGAGAGCGACAGCGGGGCTCACCTCTAGTGCTAGCGGCAATCACAAGCCACGTCTAACCGTTTCAACCGTGCTCAATAAACGTCGACGCACAGCGCATGCGTTTTTCGTCTCCTCAAATCACTTGTGCTTCATTTACGGCCTCAACTAACATATCTACCGCATGGATCTAGACCAGCTCTTCTCTGTATTTTACCACGGATCTCATGTCGATTTTGACCACATGGTTCCCAACCTCATGACGCCCCAGCTGAAGCGACAGATGAAGAATCTTGCAACGAATGGAACTCGGCCTGTCGCTATCCTTAGCGACCATGAGCGACGACTTCCATCTTACTGAAGACACTGCGCCAAGCCTTGCTCAAGTACAACGTTGCGTCCAATTACCACACGAAGATAACCTTGATTGCAACGGCTGTCGTGCGCCAGATGCGCGAAACGCTTTGTGGTATATGGTATAGGGATGACATGGATGAAACAACAGCATTCACCTCTTTGGGTGTGCCGTCGACCAATACCGTGTCCCTGAGATTAGAAACGCATTCGGATAGAGACCATTCCACGTCGAGGTAACAATGGAACGCCTAATGCCGTTTCTTAATGAAGCGTCCAATTTTCAACGAGCGTCAACCAGTCATTTTACCCTATGGTGGTCTCTGAAACATCCAACGCAAGCCGCTCCATGCTCGTTCATCATCTCTCTTCTCCTTCTGCCTCGATTTCCCGATGATACTTTTTCATCATCAAGCAGTGTTAAGCAGAGTACCATCGTACAGCTGACGCTACGATACGGAATGGGCCGGGACCTGCTGGATGCTGAGATGATCATCACAGGAGCATTAACGGAGTGGCCAATTCATTCTAGTTTGAAGGGTTTCCTTGGATATTTCAAACGTGAATGACTCAATTCTTGAATCCATAGTTCTGGGCAGCCAGTGCGCTTGGGGAATCAAATTTGTTTGTTGCATACCATGCCGTCGAAGCGTTAGAGATTGTCGAAGCCTCTCTCAACCCTGATAATAAAGCGGCCGATGTGTTCGTGAGCCGGTGACGTCGGCGTTGTGTAGCAGCACCAACCAGGACGAATCTGAAGCTACTGGCCCTCGTTGTCGATCGACTAAGTCGATTGTTTCTGAGACCAAGATGCGAGCGACTTCTTTACCACGCAGTCATCAAAGGTCGGAGCCAAGCAATGCCACGGACGTGAGAAAAATTTAAGAGATTTAGCGATAGGGAAAACCAACGTTAGTATCCCACGTCTTCGCCGATACTGTCGACTTCATAATTCCTTGTATAGGCTGCAAGATCACCGTTTCGACTAATTAATGCGTAGGTACGTTACTTACACACGCCAGCTTCAGTCAATGGTAACTTAGCTCGATGGATGCTCCCTCTGTTGGCACAGGCAATCTTGCGTAGTATATGCCGCTTTGTCTGACGTCTCAGGTCAGGCGGTGTACGTGTACTGGGGCTCGCCGTAGATCCGCCGCTAGTAGTGCTTTATATACTCTAATGACTTAGATAGAAGCCGAAAGGTGAAAACTATGATATAATTAAAGGGAGCCGCTATCTAGCGCTCACTTTTCGCTAATCAGCGATCACCCCCAAAATTATCAGCCAATCAAATTTTACTCCGATCCACTCACTCTTTTCTTTTGCAAAAATTGATCGATGAAACAGCTGGACTTGTTTGCGCGGCGAGTTTCTGGACGAAAATTATATTAGACTGAAAATAGGTACTCTCTAAGACAAGGCACACCAATTCGCTATACGGAGATGTATTAGGATAAATTGGACTCTCACAATACAAATAAAACCTGCTGTCATAACGCCATTTGGTAAAATGTCCGAGCCTCCGCACAAGAGCTCTCTGCAGAGTAGCCGAAATCTTCAGTTTTTTTACTAACCATTTTTCATGCGTAAGTTTTCCGTCTTTCGAACAGGATTAGAACAAATTGTATCTCCCTCTATGGGGCACACATACACTTGGCTTAAAGCGGCAAAATGTTAGACTCCCTCCACAGTAACACGCGTAACCGAGGATAACACACTTCTCACCAGCAACGGTACATTTGGCTTTAAATTATACGTTTCCGCTACTCCCTTCCCCTGTACGACCTGTCTTCTCCACTTCACAGCTACCAGATGGAAGACACTTAGCATTCTTGCTGTCGGTGCGAAACTAATAGCTAATACCACTAGATGCTATACGTATCGCGAGATGGCGGAGGTATTCGAAGCATAATTCGCTTAAAGACTTGACTAGTCCACGATGAGGGCATGTATTCGCCGTTTTCCCACGAATTTTGCGTATTTCCTACAAAGAGCGCTTAGCGGTGATTGCACAAAAACGCGCCTTTTCAAGAATAAAACGTACTCGTAACATGCTTTGCCGCAAAAACTATCGGCGAGTGATGTCGGATAAATTGTTTCAGGAAAATGTAAACTTGCTCCGACAGCGCCAATCCGTCTCCCACGCTTTTGGCTGTCATCTTCCACCATCGCAAAAAGTCATTCATTACACATATTCCAGATACAGAAACTGCAGCATGTTCTGATAACTTGTCGATGGCGTGGAAAGATCCGACACAGTTGAACACTAGCATCAATGCTGTGTAGACGCGCATCATTACATTAGTTCACATTTGTTAATTTCTCCATCTCCATTGTCCGCTGCAACTCACGCACTGGAACTTCTTTTAACAGCTGAAAGTGAATGTGATTAAGCGTTGCGAGCCACTGAAATGTGTCACGACAATAGCAGCTTTGGACTCGATTCAGCGCCTCCTCCACTGCCTCGTTCGGCTCACAAGGCCTGGGTGGATCTTTGACTTGGGGGCGTCAGCCAATCAGCGTACAGCATTTCAGGTGGAGGGGTCCCTTATATGGGGGGTGAGCGCTGATTAGCGAAAAGTGAGCGCTAGATAGCGGCTCCCTAATTAAAAGAATTTAAGCCTATACTATCTGCTGAAGTACACTAAGCGTTATCAACTTGAAATCTTCCAACAAAAATGTATCCATGCACTTACAGCCAATCCGTTTCCACCATGAGATTTTATTACTTGAATATGGCTACATCAATAATCAACACCCTCAAAAGAGCTCACGGCAATGGTCAAAAGGGATCATATGGTCGGTAACATTCATGGTCGATTCACGGGGAAAAGCCCGTACAAAAGTTAGACAAAACTTCATTTTCGGGTAACTACTAACTGTAGGCCAAACGAAGGTAGTAAGAACAAAATCCATGGTTTTGACTTTGTTCCCTACATTTCAAAAACAGACCTAACTTGTCGACTAACTTCCTGCACCGATCCTTCTGCTTCTGCTCCACTGTCATCGTCTTCGTAGTCTCCACCAAAAGAACCAATCGCATCTTTCCCACCGCTTTCTGCTTTCAATCGCTCACCAGACTCGAGCTCCACCGCCACGTGCACATATTGCGTCTCGAAGATCTTGTCCGCAAAAGCGTGGAATTTCCAGCGTAGAAACACTAAACTAGGAACTAGAACTCCCAAACTGACTATCGTAGGTAGAACAGTTTGATAGAAAAGGGGATGCGCAGCCTCGTTTGCATCTGATACAAGTATCATCAGCACGAGGAGGCCCATATCAAATGTCCCGTGAATGATGATCGCTGGAAAGAGAATGACGAGTTTCGTGCTCCAGCGTCCTAAATCTGCTTTTAAAGCAGAGACACTGCGCTGGGTGCTGCTGCGACTACCACAACGAGTAGCCAAAACTCGCTCGGCCATTCGGATACCGGTAATACCGCCACAGATGGAATGCAAGGGGGTACTCAGGATACCTCGCAAGACAGCCGATTCCATCTTTTCTTGAAATGTGCGAGCTCCCAGTGCAAAGCCTACATTTTCCATGACGGAAAATCCCAACGCACCAGCCACCACAGCCAAAAACACCACAAATGCATTGGTTGCATGGGGACGCTGGGAAAATACACAGAGTCGACTTGGATGACACATTCTTCCTTTACGTGCATCACGTCGCTGCTGACGCTTTTTCCGTGCTGTGAATGCCGGCAAGGATTCGTTTGTGCCCTTGCAGCAAGCAACTAACCGACCAAGGTACCTGCTACTTGTTGAGCCTGGACATTTGCAACTGCCCTGAACGATCCAGTATTTCAGAAATTCTTCCACCAATCCAGCGACGATGTAGGCCACAGCAAAGAGGAAAACAAAGTATCCTAGAGTCTTCTCAAGCTCTAGTTTCGTCAGTATCTCCCCAAGCTTCACATGTTTCTTCAAAGCTAAGTGGCTCCCGACCGCAGGATGAAAGTATTTGTTTAGTTGGTCTCTGATCGAGTTCCATTGGTCGTAAAAGCACAACCTGGCTAGTACCAGACTCAAGCTTAACTGAGCCCCCAGGGCCAGCGCTGTATTAACGAATCCGCCAGCGAGGAATATCCAGAAAAGCTGTTCAATCTCGCTATCTCTGTTTACAGCCATACAATACGATATTAGTGTCACAAGAATAAATAATTGCGTAGATACAAAGGCATACGAGACGTTATAATTCTCCTGGTGGGAATAAACCCAACGAAAGTAAATGAACACGGGTAGAGAGACGATCAAGAACACTGGGAGCACTTGAATATGGCCAATTGTCTATACATTTAATCACATTTTCGCATAAGAGTTAGAGAAAAACATGATAAGCGCTACAACGAACAGTGAGAAACGCTGAAAACAACAGCAGTGCCACGATGTATTGCCAGCGACTGCACCACTGTAGCTTGGCCAGCACAGCCATGCTGTTTGATAAGTAGCACTACCAATGTCTATATTTTATGTGCATGCACATCAGATAACGCAAATTCTTTCAAATTGATCCAGAGAGATGATTGGATCGATGGACTTGATCTTGGGAATGATGTCCACCAAAGCTTCCATCATCTCTCGTACATCATGGATACGCAACGTGTTCTCTTCAAATCTAGAATATTGCCAAGGCGATCGAAATATGTTGAAAGGTGTTGTTGTCCATCGTAGCGTAGATACGTAGGAAACTCGAGTCGTAAACGTCGTACAATATAGGTAAATATACCAAATCGTCTCTTGTCTATATCTCGACAACCAATTACAGCTAGGTTGCGAGAGTGACACCCGCTGAGAGTTATTCAGCGTCCGACGAAGTGAATGCAACTAGATAGTTATCTAATGCAAATTTTATTGAGAAGTGATTAGCTAGCCTAACACGATATGCATGAGCTGTTGAAGGTGTAATATACCTCCAACAGCTGTTTTGTTACCTACACAACTTATCTGTGCAAAAAGAGGCAGTACTCAGAACCGAGTACGGATGCCGTATTTTTAGCACCTAAAAGGTAAGAAATACAGATTGCTAACTAAAAACAAATAGTCCTACCTAATTGTAATAATTAAGTATACAGACTATTTTTAACACTCCTCCTCAATGTGTATTTCAAAAAAATCACACATGTTGAAGACAGAGCGCGGCGCGTAGCTCTTCGAATCTTGATGCAGGTAGCCTTGGTAAGTCCATCAGCAAGAATATCTTGAGTTGAAACATAGGTAGCTTCGATAATTCCAACCTTTAACTTTGAGACAATAAACTTGACTCGAATGTCGACATTCTTCATCTTGGCACTTGTTTGTTCGCCCTTGAAAATCTTGATAGCCGCTTGGTTGTCCATACGAAGTTGCATGGACAACTTAATCTTGACTCGAACTTCCTCTATGAGCTCCTTGAAACCCAAAAGCATCACCACGTTTGTCGAAGCCGCATAAGATTCCGCTTCCATGGTCGATAATGACACGGCACCTTGTTTTTTACAAAGCCAAGCGACCAAAACGCCATCCAGAAAGATGAGTACACCATAGGTTGACTTCCTATCTTTCTTGGAACCTCCATAATCCGCTTCGCTATACGCCTTGATAGTCAACTCGTTGCTCGCCACCTCACCACGCCCCATAAAAAACTTAAGATATTTGATACCTTTGAGGTAACGCAAAATCTTCTTGGCAAGCTGCAGTCAGCGGTGGTGGGGGAATGAGTACGTCGAGTCGACTTATGAACGGCGTATACGATGTCGGGTTTGGTGCAGCGAGCGATCCAGAGCAAGCTGCCTGCCAAAGACTGGAAATCCTTGATAGTGATCGAACCATCACTAATGAGAGGTTCACCTGGTTGAAGCGAGGTATCTTCGAAGTCGGTCCCAATCGGCGTACGCAAAGCATTAGCGCTTTCCATCTTGAAATCCTTGATAATTCCGTCAATTGTGACCTATTGGTCCAACTTGTAACCGGAAACGCTGTCGTAAATTACTCGCATTCCGAGACATTTTGAGACCATGTCGAGATTCTTGATCTCGAGGCACTTCATGTCTTCAAAAAAAATCTCCACGATCACTTCCTTCGTACCAGTTACTAGCAGGTCATCTACATAGATGCCTACTATAACGGTTTCACCATCCAAGTGCTTGACATATAAGCACAGGTCCGTCAAGCAATGCGTAAAATCCAGATCCAATAAGTTTCCGTGGATCAACTTGTTCCATATTCCTGACTGTTTCAGGCCGTAAAGCGTCTTCCTGAGCTTGATTACTTTTTCGACTTGGTCATCTTAAGTGCATGCACTGGTTTTCAGCTCCATACCTTGGGGGATGAACAGAAAAATATCATGTTCATTTTCCTCAGCCTTAACATAGGCGTTTGGAATATCCCCGTGCCTTGCAGGAACCTGCTACTTGGTCGCCAATGCCAGAACCAACTTGACCGTATTCATATCGATAACGGCGGCAAACGTTAAGGTGTAATCAATACCGAAACGTTGCTCGTTGCCACATGCAACGAGTCTAGCCTTAAACCGTTCGATTCCACCGTCTTGATCCAGTTTTGTCTTGAACACCCATTTGGTGTGGAGAGGTCGACAATCTTGAGGCTTCTCGACGACGCTTCAAACTTCGTTGCGTTCCAGAGCGTTAAGCTCCTCCTTAACAGCAGTCGTCCACTTGTCCTTGTTTGCCAACTACATTGCTTGAGTATAACTTTTGGGGTCCATTTCACTAACGAAATGTACCGACCCACCATCTTCGACTGTACTTGGAATTTGAGTCGTAACTTCGTCAGCAGTAGTCGGGTCTTCACGCTTGGACTTGGAAACACTTCGTGTTACGCAGCGCTCGCGTTGCCAACGTTTTTTATTACGTTCCTTCATCTTCTTGGGGGTCGGAGCAGTAGTCGTACCCCCCCTGATTGTAGATCTTCTACCATACTATGTTGAAGTGTACGGTTTTGGTCGGAGGTCAAAGTTTAAACATTTTTAATGTGTTGAGTGACAACGACCTTGCGTTCACCTTTAAGGTAAACCTTGAAACCCTTGACCTCCTCACTTTTCCCAACCACAACCGCAACCTGGGCACGATGTGTGGTGGAGTCAAGTTAAAAAAATCGAACACCGTAGTGTCGAGAACCTGACCACATCGTGCCCGGCCTTCCAACTTACGGGGGGGGGTACTCCGCGAACCTTCGCCTTCGATCCGATCGGATCGTCCGCTTCTGTCAGACGACCGATCATCAACACAGGACGCCTGGTCCGGTTTGTTCTTCATCTCACCTTGTGTACCCGATGGATTGGGTTGGTAACACACTCGGTGGATCGGTGCTGGGAATTGACTTGTGGTCTAAATGTGGTAGACCCTTCTGGGTAGGGTGCTCTGGGCGGAACTATTCACCCTGGGTACGGGTAGACCAGTTATACTTGGAGTGAGTATACTCCAAAGGGCAGATCGCTCAACCGATCGTAAAGCCCAACCAATATAAGAAATAAACTCCAATAATCCAATAGGTAGATCCAAATGAGAACGTGATACACTCCACGAACGATATCTCCACGTAATAATCCAAAAGACTTAGTAACACGTTCCAAACGTGCGTAACTTGAGCTTGGGAATCCGACCAAAGTGTACTCCCGTCGAGGGACTTCAGGCGGGCCAAGTGCGTCTGTAACGCGTCCCGGCCGGGTATAATGAGCTGTAGGGGATTATTCGACTCTACGCCCCCAAACACTCTGCGGCGTGCAGAGGCGACTGATGTACAGATGCGAAACGACCTCCGGTTGAGTTAAAGGCCCAACAATTAAGGCATAAAACCAAAAAACGTTCTTAGTAGGCGAAACCAAAACAACACCCATGGCCAAAATCAACACCAGGACCTAAATCAACACTAAAACTCCCTACCCCCTATGGCCCCCAATATGTACACACATGAAAATATGTAAGTACACGAAATCTCATGTGACTTACCAAAATCGGTGTTCTTGACACCTCTTGCACATGATAGGTCCAAAAGCCTCCTTGATTTCCACGAATCCGATCGCCGATAAGCCGATCGGTCTGGTGATGACCGGAAGCGACCAGAATTCTTGAGTCCGCTTCACCACATATGTGCTAGTGAATCCTTTCCAGGATTTCTATACACGGTTCAGATCGAGCCAAAAGCAACGATCTCTCCGAGGTTTGGTTGTATGTTTATCAGCACCTCTAAAGTTGACTGAAGTCGAGAATTCGAATTGCTTGGGCTGCGGTTCAATATATACGCAGCGTATTGAACCGCATCGCCCCAAAAAGTGAGAGGTAGACCACTTGCGAAAAGCATGCACCTTGCCATGTTCATGACTGTTCGGTGCATGCGTTCTGCTTTGCCGTCGCTAGACTGGTTGTTGGTCTCACTGATTTGCCTTTCAACACCAGTATGCACAAAGAAACCATCCAGATTTTTGAATTCGTAACCTCCATCGGTACGCAAAATCCGTACTTTGCAGTTAAACTGCCTTACAAAAAACGCCATGAAGTGCTCAAACTTTTTGGCTGCAACATCTTTCGTTTTTTGCCAGAAAACGCGCACGTAGTTAGATTTATGATCAACAAAGTCGATCATATATCTGTTGCCAAGGCGGTCTTTCGGGGTGATTGGACCTTTTAGGTCTGAACATATGACACCACCGATACGATCAATCGGTGGGTTGGTGCCACTGGCTTTGACAGACCTCGGATCTTTCGTTTGCTTTCCCTGAGCACAGGTCAAACAATTCATCCGTTTGTGGTCTGTCAACACAATCCCACTTGACCCATCCTTGGCCAAACGTTCTATGGCAACGTAATTCAGATGTCCGAGTCGTGCATCAAAATGCATTAATGACCCTTTTTGGACATCTGATTGCCGGGAAAAATCGGTGTCGTTTTCGCTGATGATGGCCATGACAGCCGGAAAGTGAGTCTCATTATCGATGCAGACTGAGACGTTCACCGTTGTGACCTTGTTGGTCTTTTGGATGTCGAAAATTTGAGATTGGGTGGACTTGTGTAATGACACACGGTGCCTTTAACATAGGCCATCTCGCACCCTTTCTCCTCCAAAAGACCATACGACAAGATGCTTTTTGCAAGATTCCCCACGTAATATACGTTCACCGCTCGAACAGTCTTTGATTTACCACTGGCATGGACTTTCAACAAGATCCAGCCTTTAAATGTAATTTCCAGCTGTTTTCAATCAGCCTGGAAACACGTGCCGTCAACTGGTTCGGCATCTCGCAGATACTTACGCGGATTAACCAAATGCATACTAGCACCGGAATCGAGTATCCACGTAATTGCAACCGATTTCGGTGCAAAAATCGAAACAGCGAGCGAGAAATCCACTTTTTTGTCTGGCTTATTAGGGCATTTCGGTCTAATATGACCTACTTTACCACATTCATGACACTTGATTACTTTTTTCTTGTCGTCAAAAATATTGACTGCATCATGGTTGTATGACTTGAAGGCTCTTGATTCCCCTTCGATAGCTTGCGCAAAGCGAATTAACTCTTCGGCGTGTCGATGATATCGGTCCGTGTGTGGTCGTACTTAGCCATTAGTACCGTCTTCAATTCCGGTGAGGCATAATGGACCACATTGTCCAGTACCAGCGGCTCACTGTTGACGACAGCCTCGGATATTTGGACCTAATAAAGGAAATGGTCATTCCATGAAACCTTGGGGTTCTTCCGACTGGTGGAGAGTTTCATCGCCTGTGCAGGGCTGATCGTCGTGTGAAATGCTTGAGAATATTGTTTATGACGTGCACGAGAGTGGGCGTTTCCGTCCACCATGTGTCGACCCGTCTGTTGTAGTACTTCTCGGCATTACCACCCAGGTAATGACCGAGCAAATCAACCTTGAAATATTCACTCCAGTACTATCCGCAAGCGGATTCGGCGATAGATATTTGTCGAATAAATCTTGTACCCCAGTCCTTGAAACCAGATCCAAGGCCGCGATACAGTTCGGTGCCATCGAAAACCTTGATGGAGAGCTTACACGCCTTGGCTGAAGGCGTCTTGAACGCTGGGGGGCGTTGTTGCATAGGTGCACCCATACCAAGGTTATTTTGGTGTACATTTGGTGATACATTTGGGGGAACCTGCGGCTTCTTCTCCTGAGTGCTTTCAAGCGACTACATGCGCATGCGTGTCCCTAGGCGCATCGAATTATTGAATCCGAAGTTGTTCAGATCCGGTTGGACCCTGGAAGCTTCAAGCTTGTACCTCCGGTTGTGGTGAAGTGGAAGCTATATTTATAGCATATAAAAGATGAACTATGGCAGTTATCAATGCTTAGTATGTTTTCTATCGCCAAATTCTATATACTAACGCGATGACGTTTGTTACGCTGGTGATTCCTTCAAACACTGAATATTAGTGACAAAGATTGTTCAATGCCTTCAATAAGTGAACAATACGAACACTTAGTGCGACATTGTTAGTAGTGCGAAGCTTCTGTCTTCTAACAAGATGCTTCAATTCATTACTAGTGCCAAGTAATGCTTCCCACATTTTACAATGTTTCGACACAGTTGCTTTAGCTCTACCATCATAGCAGTGACGCTGAACGCTAAGTTGAGCGTCTTCAGCATCATAACTGCCTAATTCGAGGTCCAACAACTAGGTACACTAAGGCACATCAAATAATCAAGTAAACAGACTGTGAAAATGAACAGTTAGCATTGCATAAGGGAGTCAAGACATAGGCGCAACTTACTAGCACAACGGCGGGTGCGTTCATGAGAGTGAAGCCAACGAAAAGTCATGCGCCCTCGGCATCATAATGCATCATCGAATGGCGCTAGGGAACATGATATAACGAGGCCAACAGACTGTGAAGGAGAATTGTTAGCATTAAATAAGGGAGTCAAGACATAGGCGCAACTTACCAGCACAACGGCGGGTCCGTACTGAGAGGCAGAGCCAACGAAAAGTTAGGCGCCCTCGGCTGCTTGGGTCGCTCGCTTGGATGGTCTTGAATATTCTCAAGTGATGAAGTATTTTGATTTTGGATGAGTGATTTTGACCAATCATCAGCAACCTGCGATGGACAGATTCCGACGGACAGATCGCGATGTCAAAGCTAATCAATCAAGTTCCAGAGGGTGCGACGGCCAGATTGCGACGGACAGATCGCGACGGCCAGATCGCAATGTAAAAAATGATCAATCAAGTTACAGAGGGTGCGACGGCCAGATCGCGATGTCAAAACTGATCAAATCAAGTTTCAGAAGGTGCGACGGCCAGATCGCGACGGACAGATCGCTCGCGAGGTCAAAACTGATCCATCAAGTTTCAGAGGGTGCGACGGCCAGATCGCCACGGACAGATCACGACGGACAGATCGCTCGCGAAGTTAAAACGGATTAATCAAGTTTCAGAGGGTGCGACGACCAGATCGCGACAGACAGATTGCTCGCGATGTCAAAATTGATCAATCAAGTTTCAGAGGGTGCGACGGCCAGATCGCGACGGACAGATCGCTATGTCAAAACTGATCAATCAAGTTTCAGAGGATGCGGC
>CM047586.1:513420-531440 GCA_026184515.1 Peronosclerospora sorghi
TCGGTACATGCATCTACGGGGTTTACCCCGTTTTACGTGAACGGATTGGTGAACCCGAGGGTTCCATTAACGCCACATGTGTGTGGACCAGGACTTGAGGGGGGAGGATTCCCCTATGTAAGCCCTGTATCTGTGCGAAAGCACATCGATAAGTTTTTATCGACGCGCCTTAGTGTCTTACGACACGTCTGCGATGCCATGGCGAAAAGCCAAGACAAGCAGAAGGAGCAAGCTGACCGAAAGGGACGGCGTAACAAAAAGGTGTACAAAGTAGGAGAAAGTGTTTTATTAAACGCTAAAAATCTTCCTACACATGCAGTTTCAAATGTGTTGCGCAATAAATTGCGCCCCAGGTTTGTGAGACCCTTTAAGGTACTAGCCCGAAAGAGCTTATCGTATACCTTGGACATCCCGAAAGGGATGCGTACGCATCCAACCTTTTATGTCGGTATGCTTAAGCTATACCAGGACCCGGAGGCGGGCCCCCTCCTGGAGGGGGGTGGAAAGGCGGATAGCCGTAAGAGCCGTAAGGCACGGCAGGGCGAAGGAATCCCGAAAGGTCTAAAATGCGACCACGAAGCTCCGCAACGGTCGTATCGAGAGAGGCAAGCCGCCTCTCGAAGCGATCAGTGGCATCCCGCTCATCGCGGATCCCTTCGTGGAGATCATGGATACGATGGCTGTGTCGATCACAGCGTTCGCGAATCTCACGTCGCAATTGCGCGACCTCCTCCTCCAATGCTTGATGCGGAGGGTACTCCACACTTTCATGTGCATCGGCTGATGGCGCGACGCCATCATCGGGGTCAAATCTAGTATCTGGTGAAGTGGAAAGGTTATCCACACTCACAGAGTTCGTGGGAGTTCGAGACTCCCCTACGGCAGGACTGCCGCGACATCGTTGACGCTTTTGAGCGGGAGAATCCCGCTGTAGGTCAACGACCAGAGGGGAATGAGAAGCCCCTTCACTCCCAGTAAGTGGGAGTTTGCCGGAGACAGATGTGACGCTCACACTGTATTCGGACACCATGGTGGAAACAGGGACGCTGGCGTAGCGCGTGCGATACGTAGCACGTAATTGCTCCATCGCTTTGGCTTTGGCAAATGTCAGGCGCAACACCCTCTCCACCCAAATGTCTCGACGGGAATAGCTGTCATGCAGCTCATCGAAGCTGGGGAGAAGTTTCTCCCCTTCCGCCCAAGCGCGGAACTTCTTCTCTGCATCATCGGCACTTTCTCTCGGAGAAAGAACGAAAGGAACATCGCGGATGTTCTCAACAGGGGCGCCCTGGGCCTGCCTGTTTAAGCGCTCTCGGTATGAGACGCTAGTGAACTGCTTTTGTGTAAGCAGTTGTTGCCGGAGTTTCTCACGGCGTTCGCGTGGATACGGCTGTTCAGCCGCGGGGCCAGGGGTATAGGACGCTAAACTAGTCCTTACCAAACGCCTGGCCCACCTTGGAAGGTCACGAGGACCATCAAAGTTATAAGCCGCCCTTGGCAGGCGTTTGGGGGCGCGTAACGCAGCCCTTAGTGCCTGTGCGGCAAGTTGGGTGTCTTGAGCTGCGTCCAGCTCATTAGTGACGATCGCCTTTGGCGATTCGGATGTATCATCCGATATGGGCAGGGGTGGCGCACTGGTTAGCGCATTTTCCCCGCGTGTGGGAACGGATTAGGCTGCCGACAACGCCGTTCGGCGCTGTTGGAGCGGCTAACCGTTGGGGAGGTATCCCCAAGGGCATCCACCTCCGAGTTTTCGGAGTAGTCTACCTCTTCTAGAGGAGACGCCATAGCACCACTGGAGGTGTACATATGGAGGGCCAGAGGAACTGGCGTTGGAGTTCTCCAACAAGATTTTGATTATTGCGTAAGCAATAGTCTTAATGGGGGAGGATGTAACGGGGTTACATTCGAGTTACATATAATGTTGGTGTACATGAGTACACCACGGCTGAGGTCGGTATTGACCTGTTTGAAAGGTTTTAAACCTTTGGTTATTTTAACCAATCAGGGCAGGGGCCCTTGGTGTGGTGGTGTGTCAGCCATCCACGTGTCAGTACACAGGTGTGTACACTACATTTTAGCTAGGGACGAATTAGGAATATTCTACTTAGTATTACATATAGTTTATATTAGTTTAAATTAATTTAGGCTAATTACATATTAAATATATTCAGTTTACATTTCACTCTATTTTGCGGACGTGCGACCTCGACCGGTCGCGCGCGCAGTGAGTGTCGTAGGTAAGAGGGGGCCCTCCCTTTACTTACACCCCGTAAAGTGGACACAGCCGTTAAGGCTAAGTTGTAAACCAACCCGGGAATCTTGGCCCCGAGTAGGAGAACTCTCCTACTAAGCCCTTTACAATGGCGTATCGGCTAAGTAGCGGTAGCTACCGCTTTAGGGAAGAGTCTTCCTCTGTGCGCTAGCCGCACCGTGCGTATACGCACCGGCTACAGGAACTGTATATTTGCTTTTATTAGGAGTTTTAGGCTAGGTTCTTAAGTACGCTTTTATAATTAGTATATTTTTTACTCTAAAACTCATAGAACAATTACTTGCTTCCCGTGCGCACCTCCCCTGATCAAGTAGGGCGCGTTTCTTTCTAAGAAATTTACTCCCATACTATCAGTCTCTAACGGCCGGTATAGTCATTGCGGAATATTGGCCTTGCCCCCAACTCGTGTCAATTTACTACATGTTAAAACCAGGGCAAGACATAGTTCCTTTGTGTATACGTCATGTTGTGAGTCTCCTGCCCCGCCCTTTAACCGTGCGAGGTCGTTCCCCAAGGAGATCCACCATGCGACACGGACCTGCCGTCATTTTTTTCTAATTCTAACCCCGGATATGGTCACCGGATTGGATAAGTGCTATGCAGAACATTCACAGCAACGCTAGATGAAGAGTTACTGGAATTGTTAGTCACCACGAAGCAAGTTTATCGAATCTACTAGAGCTGAAGATGAGTTCACTTCATAGAAAGAATGATTTTGCTTCAATTTCTTTAAGATAGTAAGCTGGAGGCGAAAAGGAGAAATATTATGCGGATGTACATGTGGTGAAGTTGATTTTCAGATTGAAGAACACGCGTTCTTCTATCCGAATTCCAACAGCATAGACGACCAATTATCCGAAAAGTACTCCTATCATCTTCGTCAGTATCTAGATCGGACTGATCGGCGGGCCTGATCTTACCTTGATCGTGATCGACTAAATGATCTAGTTATTCAGAGAACCTATAAATCAAGTACCCAAGTGTATGCCACCCGAACACACATAGCCCTCCATATTTTCTATCAAAATAAATGGTTGGCGTACCACGTAAAGTTATGTACGTCGTTCCAAGTAAAAATTCGTTGTGCTACGCGGTGCCTGTATCGTTGAAACAGATGATTGACTACGCCCCCTGCTGTTCATTTATTCCCGGATGGGACGCGTAAAAACGAACTTTGGCTCACCGGAAGTCCCACGTTGTGATTTATTTAAAGAGATAACGTCTAATATACCCCTGTTTTCGCCCAAAAATTCTAAAATACCCCTCTTCTTAAAAAAAATCCTAAAATGCCCCTGTTTTTGCGGTGCTTTCCAATCGCTAAATTTAAGGCGACTATTTAATGAAACATTAGCTTGCCAATAATCTCTAAGTTTGAATGTCGGTATTACAGGGGCATATTAGACGTTATCTCATGTTAGAAAATATATAAGAAGTGCTACATGCACTAAAATGTAATTTACTTGCGACGAGTGAGAACAGATAAATGAACCTTGATTGCACTGACAGTTCTGAATGCTCATTGGGTAGCATCAAACCAAAAGAAGTCCCGTTAAATAAAAAAAATAGTTCCTTTGCAAGCATTATATCTTCGTTCAAAGACCAATATCATTACGTTAGTCATTTTGTTGTAGCATCCTTAGCATCAACACGTACCATCAAAAATGGTCGTCCAATTAAAAGGGCTACACGAACAGCACCCAAATGTCTCGAGTCTACAGAGCACGTTGCATTGTCACCTTCTACCCACACATGACCCTTTGGAACGGTGATTGTCCGCCTTCGCTCCTGATCAAAACGCGGTTGCAGTTCCACCACGTCTCCCTCCTGCAGCATTGCGTAATCATCAGATAGCAAAATCTTCACCTTACATAATTGAAATAAAGCAACCAGATCCAGAACTCGCTTGGTGATTGTCGCACCCTGGCATCGAGTGGGCGATCGCAGCTGAACGAGGTCACCACGCTCCCATCTCCGCCAATATCGCGATAGTTGCTCCACGAAGATGATAGAGCCGTCAGGAATCGTAGGAACCATGGAATAGCCAATACCGTAATTAATATCAAAAAAGTATTTCTTTTGTCAGGCTGCCCAGCTTACAATCAGCACACCGTTGCGCACTAGCCTTAGCATCGTCAAAATTTTGCGATATTATTATCACTGCAATTTTACCTCACTAAAATAATATTGTCTACTATATGGCGATTATTTTATTAAATAGTCGCCTTAAGTTTAGCGAGTGGAGGGCACCACAAAATCATGGGCATTTTAGGATTTTCTTAGGAAGAGGGGTATTTTAGAATTTTTGGGCGAAAACAAGGGCATATTAGACGTTATCTCTTATTTAAAATACATAAAAGCTCACATAGAAGTCGCTCGTTTTTAAAATGCGAAATCGCACGTATTTGGAATACAAATTAATTGGAAAGGTCTTAACCATACTTATTGGGTTTTGGGAGGGATAACGTGACAATTACTTTAGTTTCTAACGTCTCATTTGTATTTTTTCTTACTGTCTCTTATTTGCTGAACGAAGTATGTATATCGGTGGCATTTTGGATTCGTAGGTCAAATAACACCTACCCATCCCATGCTGAAGAATTAGCGCTGCCGTAGTCCCAAAAACGTATATCCTCCGATATGATCGGGCAATCCAGAGTCCACTTACTGAGTGTAACCAACCATAACCAATCGGTACGAGGGTCCTAAAATTTCATATCTTTATCTATTTCCTCGTGATCGGTCAATACTTTTTACCTGCCCTAACATTTTGATCGCCTCCGATCCAATAATAGCCTCTGTGACTCAGTTGACCTGCCTTAACCGTGAAATGAGTCTTATTGATGTAGGCCACTTCTTGATTCCGTCCGATACGCTGCTCCACTAAGTAGATCGAATACCAAAGCTAGATATATCGCACTTTATATCCATCCGCCCTAGTTTACGACATATCCAACAGCTATTTTTCTTAGCCTTGACATTTTAAACTTGATTAACTGCAACCTTTTCCAATCGACCATCTAGATGAAGGACACCTTCTCCACCAAAAGAAGCTAACCGCGATCAAATATTAACAGTCTCCATGATGTGGATCGACAAAAATACGTGGCATTTATTTACCGTTGGCCACAGATGGTATCTGATGATCACCCTGTTAGAAATAAGAGATAACGTCTAATATGCCCCTTTTTTTTGCCCAAAATAAAATGCCTCTCTTCTTAAGAAAATCCTAAAATGCCCCTGTTTTCGCGGTGCCCTCCAATCTCAAAATTAAGGCAAATTTTTAATGAAACATTAGCTTGCCAATCATCTCTAAGTTTGAATGTCGGTATTACAGGGGCATATTAGACGTTATTTCTAGAATTTTTGGGCCAAAACTGGGGAATATTAGACGCTATCTCATATTTAATAAACTCCAGCGAAACATTGAGGTAAATTGGAACAAAATTTTGCATGATGATAAAGTATCACAAGTGTAACCTCAACAGCTCAATCAGAAGATGAGACATCGAGGACGAACTGCTGGATGAAACAATACCGATAATGAGCCGGTTCAGGCGCCTCTCTATAGAAGAAGTTTTCACAACGGGCTCGGTGTTACTGCAGAATACTTTAGTCTTGTGACCGGTGAATACAACCAAACCGGTGACAGAGCCTGTATTTCGGAGCACACAGCTCCGCAACAGCATCTGCTTTGCAGTAACTGGCATGCGCACGCACACAAGACCATCTCCAGTCGCTTCTGCCTGCAACAGATCGGTATTAAACTGCTCATCAGTCACAACCTGGGACGGGTGACTGGCAGGATTCACGTCAATATTTTGTATTAAAACTTTTTAGCGTGACGTGGGTCCATGACCAGCGAAACAGTGCCCTCAAAAATAGTAATTCGATTGTTTGGCTGCTCGCACATCAATGTTCCTCGCAGCTTGTTGTATCCAGCACCATCGATCGTGCAACTCTTGACGCTCGATCCTCGACAAAATACAGCCAATAGTGGAATTGCTGTACGGATTTTTAGATTTGTTTCACCGTCCAGCGCTTTGTTTCGATTGAAGCCATGTTATTCGCATCTGTCTGCACCTGTGTTAGCGATTCGTGAGCCCTGTTTTCTTGATCAGCAGTGACAGCCTCTGAACTATCGTGATAGTAACACTTTCCACCCTCCAAGAAATTTATGGGTCGATCATTTTTTTGGTCTGCAGTCATTGGATCTTGTACCTGCTGTTCTGTACTGCTATCTCTGTCATGTTTCAGCGCTTCAACATAAAGTAAGAAAAAGTCGGTCGGGATAGTCTCAACATTCATCACCTTAACAAGAATAGCCACGACGATAGCCCACGATTGCCCAAAAGACTCGCTTCGCACTCCTTGTGGCGACGACGACGCTGTGTTTCATTTGCTCACGTTTGAAGCATTTTTTGGTCCACATTAATGACACGCAAGTTTTGACTTGATAACTCGGACGACGCAGAGCTCGCGCAAGACTTCACATCGACCTGAGTCCGCATCTTAATACACGTTTTCGTTATGCGTGGGCCATGGAGGGTATTCCATTTATGGACTTGATAGATGTAAGAGATAACGTCTAATATCTAATATGCCCCTGTAATACCTACATTCAAAATTAGAGATGATTGGCAAGCTAATGTTTCATTAAATAGTCGCCTTAAATTTAGCGAGTGTAGGGCACCGCGAAAACAGGGGCATTTTAGAATTTTTGGGCCAAAACAGGGGCATATTAGACGTTATCACTAGAAATAATTGGGGAAAATATTCAGTCATGAATTGAATTTTACAGAATTGAGGTAAATTTGATGAGGTAGGAAACCCTGAGTTGGATTTAGTGGCTAGAATTAGGTAATGTACTCAGTTCTTAATTTACATTCAACTGGATAAATGGCTTCCTCATTTTCCAGGGGAGTAATTGATATTATGAAATTTACCACTTTTACCGCTCTTAAGAGGACGGAAACGGGCACTGAGGGAACTTTGATGGGCCCACAGCGACGCCCACGTCAGCTAATCAGAACCTCATCACCTACACAATTTCTCAACGTAGCTACCAAGGGCAAGGGGAAGGACTATATTGGATAATACATTAGAATATTTTCGATGCTACTACGTAGAGAATTTTGCTTAGCCACCATTACTGATTAAGTCAATACTATCCGCCTTGTCTTATACAAATTACTCCGGGCGAACAATTTTAGTTTAGGCCGCACATACCCCAGTTTTAACCTGATCAAGACCCATTTGACCCCTTCGTGCTGATCAGCAAGAGCGTAGCCGACGTGTATACCCGGTGAGCGAGGCATAACCAGGAGAAGATCAACGGAGGAATGAATCTCTTCGATAGTTGGCCGTTAGACGTCGTTGGAGACTCCGACATCTACGGAAAGTTTTGGAAAGCGCTTCACCCCATTTTATACGTGCTTTAGCACAACAACATGAGTCAGTTGCAGCAGCGCAACGGCAGTGCCTAATGCCTAATATCACCCATCATCAATAACATTTCCAAATGATCAGATCCTTTCAGCCGTCGGTCTGGTAAGTTCTTATCACAATTAATCCACAAATTAACCGTTTAGTGCTCTGTACTCTTGTCCACTTCCACAAATTTTGTTCGTCATGCAGGCGATCCGGACGACTCACTATCGGAGGGGAGGGTTCCTATGTTGATTATCTACAGGTAACTGCAACCAAATACAGGTTGTTCCATAATTTTTTAAAGATTTAGGGACACTGGAAATCTAAACTTTGGTAAGGTTAGATTCCGGGAAATGTGAGTATTGCGATCATGTTGAAGGATATACCCTCTCCAACAAGAGGCCATGGTTGATAGATTTATTCATGAGTTTAGACTAACGGATACAGACGCAGTGAAAGTTCCAATTAGAACGGATTATGAGAATCTATATCTGGTTGAAGTAGATTTGAAAATTATGGAAAATTACAATTAAACTCTCACCTCTAATCGGAAGCCTGTTATAAATCTCAAGGTCCATATATCATTTTCGTTTCCAATGCACGCGAAGGATTCATTATAACTAGTAGGTAGATTAGATTTTGGCAAAAAATGCACTTATACCAAAGGATCCAATAGCCAATGGAATTTAATACGGGCTCTGGAAAATTAGACAGTTTTGATTGAAGGTTGTTGGATATAGCAAGTTCATTGACACCTTTCCACGAACGCTGCTCTTTATACTCTTTATCGAAGTGTAACTAGCAACACAATAGGGGCGTAACATAATTTTCTTTATTGATGCGATAAAAGCCTAGTTACCTATAAAACTCTGCGTAGATGACAAAACCTACAAGCGAACTGTTGAATTTACGTGTATCCATGTTGGAAGTTTGGATGAAATGTAAATTCAAACAGATTGGTGACTGAAGTGATAGAAAAGACCCCGGAAGGACTGATTGCGCGTAATATATCACCCGAAAATTTATGGATCATTGACTGTGATGTAGCTGGCACCTTTCTCTGACGAGAGTTTATTTGAAGAAGCGATCGATTGTAAACCAAGTAGTAGATTCACGCTCCCAGATGGTGGTACTTTATCTGTCTCTAAAGTAGGGAAGATAACACTGCGCAAACCAGGGACTGAATCTACAATCATTGAATTGTCTTGAGTGTGTTCAAACTGAAACTTGCGAAGAACCTCACATCGCTTGGTAAGTTACGGAAAAGGATGCACTATAGGCGATAACGGAAATTATTGATTGTTAAATGGAAGATAAAGTTTGGTTACCAATTGAAATTTATGGTTCGATTTTTGTTACAATTTTAATGCCGGAGAAGTTGAGCGGGTGCACCAAACCGTTGTTGCTGAATACTGGTGAAGTGGAAAAGAAAGTATGTGACCAGTTTATACCGGTATACCGCCAGTCAGTTTGTAGCGATCGGGTCGGTTAAAAGGGAAGAGGATTTTGGTACAATCGTGAGTCAGAAGTGTCAGGTACGCAGTTTTAGGTAAGTCGCACGATGTTTCATGTAGTTTACATATTAGTTTTTTAATGGATAATATATAGTGTGTGTTTGTGTTTCTTTCTCTTACGCATAAGTCGCCCCCTCTTACCGCGGAGTCTTTGGGAGCGGAGGATTAACAGGGCCCACTCCAGATCAAGTTAAACGACCGGGAAGCGTTACAGACGCACTTGGCCCGCCGGAAGTCCCTCGACGAGAACGCGTAGTTAACACAGCAGCACTCACCCTCAGGTCGCACACGTTTAGAAAGTGTAACTATTAATTGGAAATGTTATCATTTTATTGGATAAGTTACGTGGAGATCGCATTGTTGGAGCCCCAAGCTATTGGATACTTTTGTTTGGCTGCTCCTGATTGTTTTATCGACCTCTCGTTTTGGTAGGGCTCTACGATCGGCTATACGCGATCTGCCCTGGAAATATATTGGATTAAGTATATCTTTGACATTTACGTGTTTAGGGTAAAGATTTTAGTCCTAGATACACCCTTCCCCAGAAGTGGTTCACTTCGTATTAAGTCCCATAAGTCCATATCGCGCGACGGTCCACCGAGTGTGTAGCCACTCAACCCAATGGGTACAAAAGGTGAGAAGCGTGACAGAAAATTGGACCAGGCGTCCTTCAGTACAGATCGGTCATCTGATATGAGTGTGGGCGAAGGTTCGCGGGTTACCCCCCGTAAGTCGGTCGGCTGGGCATGATGGTTATCGGGTTCAGGACACTTTGGTGTTCGAATTTGAACTCGAATCCACCACAGAAGCGAGGGCAGGAATGATGTGCAAAAGGGCAGCCTACATCGTTTCCACGTCCGCTTGGGTCACTTCGCATATAACACAGTTGAAAAATCGGCTAAACCCCACAGGTAAGCCATGGTCTTGGCAGACAATAATCGACCAATTGTCTTACCTATACGTAAGGCAAAAGAACACGAAGAGCAACTGAAAAACGATTCGAGAAGAAACTCGACTATTGAACGTTTTGGTGGGGTAATCCGCAGTGACTTAAAAGATCCAATCACACCACGCAATAGGCGAGGCGAAAACCGATGTCTCGTTGTGTTTGTGGAGTATTTTTCAAACTACATGCGAATGTTTGCTGCTCATACAAAATATCGAGCAGCGAAGATGTTTGAACATTTTCTAAAGTGGTTTAAAATGAACTCGAATGTCGAGTTCTTGTGCTACAAACCGATGGAGGGGTAGTACCAAAACGTTGATTTATTCGGTAAACAAATGGGTACTGAGACAGGTCAAGGAGGCTGGAAATCCAGCTTCAAATAGGAAATCCGAGAGAATGTATCGGACCATGTTCAATATGGTCCAATGCATAATCTTTGGATCTGGTAAACATAGGTGTACTGGTCGGAGGCAGCTGCGTATGCTTCCTATACGCTCAACCGAACTCCAACGCATGCCAACCCTAGAAATCTATATCCACATGAGACGTTGACTGGAAAACGGCCATCACTCTTGGATATTGTTGTTTTCGGACCGCCCTGCATGGTTTGGAGGGAACCGAAGAAAATGGCGCTTGCAAAACATGCACAGCCTGACCTAATTTTGGGAAAAATTAGGAGACCAAGAGGTACAAAGTGTTCCTAGTCAAGGACAAAGTGGTCACTACTACCCGAATATCAGCGACATTGAAACGCTGGACAAAGAGGCACGTGAAAAGATTTAGAAAGACCTCGAAAGTGATGACAAGCTGGAGTTAAAGCAACTTGCGGAAGCCACAACAAGAAATAACAAGTCCAAAATAATTCTAAAGTTAAACAAGTTTCGAATGGAAATGGAATTTCTTCGATCTAACATTTCCAATTGGCTGAAAAAGACGAATTAAAGTCTCTCAAGGATCTGAGAACATGGAGGTTGGTAAAGAGGCGACCTGGAAAGGAACCTCTGCCAACTAAGTTGGTCTATAAGACCACGCTACGCTCCGAGGGTCATATCGAGCGGTTAACGCCCGTTAGGCTCGAGGGGCCACAAAAAGTGTATGGGAAGGATTATTTTTTCACCGTTTCCACTATTATGGACATCAACAATGTGAAAGTTATCCTTGCAATGTCTCGGTACGATGGTGTGCCCAGCGCCTAACTGAAGGCAAAAACTGAAGATGGTTACGACATACGTATGGAAGTCACACCGGACACCCTGGAAATGTTTGTCGTTCAATCAAGTAATGAATCAGCATGCAATTACGGAAAATTTGTATGATTTGAAGCAAGCTGGAAGGCTCAGGCATCCGTTGTTTTGTAAAACCTTGCAAGGAATGATTATAAGCAGTGTGTCACGGACACGTGTGTTCTCGTCAAAAAGTTGGAAGATACCACCGCCTTAGTTGGTGCTTACGTTAACGATTGTTTGGTAACTGAGATCATGATTGAAGTAGTAGACGTTTTGTTCAAAGATATGGAAGTCTTGAATTAAAGGATTTGGTCAACGTCGATAAGTTTTTGAGCATCATAATTACCGGAAGAGCCAAAGGTTTCACAATGGATCAAGAAACAACCATTTATGAACTCCGAAATTACATGGGTGAGCAAGGTGAATACAGCAAGAACACTTGTGCCTGATATGGAACGCATTACGGGATTTGAAGAACTACTGCCCATAAAGTCTCTCGAGAATTCACCGTGCGTGAAGAAGTTTCAGTTTTTGGTTGGAAGCCTCTTATGTATATTCTGTTGCACACGACCAGATATATCTTTTGAGGTGCATCAAGCGGCAAGACAAACTCATGGAGAGACTAAAAGGCAGCCAAGACAGTGATAAAATATCTGAAATGAACCAAGTCCTTGAAGATTCACCTCAAGCATGACGATGACTGCCCATGCTGATTCGTTTTACCTGCTATACAGATTTAGATTTCGCGGCAGACAAGATGGATCGAAAAAGTATCTGTTTACTTCAATTGAATTGTTACTTGTTGGTAGTGCAATAAACTGAGTTTGTTCGCGTTGTCTATGGCAGAAGACGAATTTGTTGTGGCTGCAGTGGGTTACAAAAGGAAGCCCTTGTATTAAAGGAACTGTTTTGTGATATTGGAATGCATACGAGACGTCTCTTCTGTTGAAAATTGATAATCAACCAGCGATCAAGAATGTTGAAAGCGATGCTAGTGCTGGAAGTACGAAGAATGTTAACGTCAAGTTGGAGTCTGTAAGATTTTGCGTGGAAGGCCGTTGTCGAGGTAACTCACGTGCCAAGTGTAGAAATGTTTGATGACCTATTGACGAAGGACCTCAACGTGCAACGGATTCAAAGTTTACGAAACAAATTGGATTGAATTGATAGAGTTATAGCTCGCGCCGTTTCAGGAGAAGTGATGAATTTACGTGTAGCCATGTTAGAAGTTTGGATGAAATGTAAATCCAAACGGATTGGCTAAATGTATATGGATATTTTTATACTTTCATAATAATAAACTTCTCTTTTCCTTTCCATTTTGTATCCTTATAATTTATTTTCTTCTGGCGCCGGCCGTACGGCGACCGGCACTCTCTTATCTAGCACGTACTATCTGATCAATAGTATCAGGTCAGATAGTATAACACTGCGCTGAATCAAAGTTATCCTTCACGAACAAGGTGGCACTAAAAAATAGATGAACTCAAGTGAATCAACGTGAGCAATTTGGTATTTAAGAACTGAACTGTGATTGAATCTCCAATGTACAGATTCAGTACACTTAGTTACCTGGTAGCATCATAGATGGACGATATTAATACTTTGTAAGCTATACATGTACTACATGTAGTGATGGTTGCAACCGCAACTTTTGGTAAGCCAATCCAGCTCTTTTGCGTTAAAACAACACCTCCCAAAAACATTCCAATTGTTGAGAAAATTGCAGTTGTAGTGCTTGGTTAAAGAAGGATTGAGTAGGACACATGAGGAAAAGCAGCGATGAAAAGCTTATTCTTCGTTAAAATGTAAGCAACAAGAATGGCTGAAGCCGAGAAAATGTTGGCTCAAAGGATTCAATTTGCAAAAGGCCTACTACCGTTTTATTAAAGATTTTCCACGGGATTTACCGTATGTATCTATCTGTACATAACAGAATTCATGTCGCGAACCCGTACCTAATCAAAAATCTCGATCTATTTATACAACATAATGATGGTCTCGATCCCGTAATTAATCGAATTCAAACTATAATATGAGTCGGACCTAATTAACTTCGACTTTATAAATATCCCTTTTACAGTGGAGTGAAAAACTATCTGACAAAAAACATTAAATACAATTTTGGCTTCAAAAATCGTGGAAGTTCTATGGACATGCAGATCAGTATTAACGAGTAAATATTTGGTTAGAAATAACGCTTTTACATCTACCGATTTAAACGTTTTCCGTCGCTGTGTCATTCTCGGTCAAGTAGTTGCTCGCGATCCCGTACCTAATCGAAGTCAACTATACTATAGGTCGGGCCTAATTGAATTCGACTTTATCATTAGTTATTACAAACGAATAGCTCTTCTAAAAATTATCCTATGTAAGTTCGGTATTATAGCGCTTATAGCAATATAATACACCCTGCGCGCTCCTGCATTAGCCCCCCTCAATGTCATCGCAATCAGAGTCTGCGTTTTCGGCGAATCCTACTAGCTCGGGAGCAGAATGCTTTTGAAGTGCTCTTGGGATGCAAGAGAAACAAGAACAACGACGCCAAGCTCAGGAAGCGGCAAGACGTGCTCAGCGTGCGCGGCAGCTCCTGCTAGACAGATTGCACGCGATGAACCGGAGTTCCTCCTCGCAGGTCAGGAGATTCCCTTAAATTCCGCAACGCTTCGCTTTGTGCTGAACCGGACTAACGTCTGCTGACACAACTGCGGGTTGCTCCATTGGATTGAGGAGCGCGTCAAGGGGTCCTGGATCAACCGTTACACGCCCACTTTTCACCATGTGCTGCGACCGTGGCAAGGTGGCCAACGTCCCACCATTGGCACAGCCAGCAGAGCCACTCCGTTGTCTGCTTCGGGATCAATTGCCTATTTCCCGGGAGTTCCGCGGGTGTACGACAGCACGCCGTTGTTCACGTCCCTGGGTGCGAAGTTGGATGAAAGGTTTGTGGAGAAGCACATAGAAGATTTTGCGCAACGGTCATGAACATGGACGGGCCATCCGGAGCAAAAGCGACACAGGGTACAGGTACATGAAGGTAAGCGACAGACGAATGATATATCAGGATGATTGGTCGAGGATGCATATCAGGAGGAATATAGTTGATTGGTCGATATTAGGTAATTGGTTGATTTTAGGATATAAGGAATAATAAAGTTCTCTTTTTGCGTCCGATCAACTAGATCATCTATTGGTACGGCGTGATAACTTCGCGCCTCCATTTCATTGCATACGAACCTTTACACGTCCCGGGCGGGATCACGTAGTGCCTTTTTGGCCCACCGGCAGACGTAAAGTTCCGGAGAACTCGTCCTCAACTCCGCCCGCTGTGTCAGCGGCCCCTTTTTGCGAAGTATACTGGGAGTGTCATCGAGCCAAGTGTTGTCACCTCTTACCTCATTGGTTTGCATCTATCCTCTAGAAGTCTGACTTAAGCTCCCCTTGGGAAATCTAGGTGGATTTTTGTAAAATCCGTCGACCTGCACATAGACAGTAAAGATCAACCCCCTTCCTCTTAAGATTAGGCTAGGAATACAAGTATATTGGATATTTCCTTAGCAATCTAGGCTTAAGAGGCTCTACGATCAAGTGGTGAAGACTTCCGCCACGTGATCAAGTACCCCTTTGCTGATTACCACTAGATCGACAGCGTCGATCTGCGAACATCGATCTTCGATATACAGATCCGCATTCACGCCAATCCGCACTAGATCAACTGGGTCGATCTGCGATCTACAGATCCGAAATCTTCGACCCCCAGTTTTCCCCCGGGATCTCGAATCTGCGATTTTCCACCAGATCGACACCTGTCGATCAGCTACGAATTCGCTTGATCTGCATCGGAATTTCACTGATCTACGTCCCCAGTCACCTGAAGAGCGACCCACGCCCAAACCGTCGGGTAAACAAGGCGAGCAAGACATAGGCCTTTCACAGGACAACCGGAGGACCCCCTTCGTTAGTAGGTAGTCCGGGCGCTGTGGGAACGACTGTCCAAGTCTCAAAATTTGGCCAGCCGCTCCACCACAATGGTGCGCGTGCCCGGACTTTTGGGCGACTCGGGATATCACCGCGATTCCATGCAAAACGACGCTGACGAGGACGTGAAGACGGAAGAGGAAGCAGAAGCAGAAATGAAGATTAAAGTGGAAAAGGAGGAGGTGGTTGTGAGGATGGAAGGCAGTTTGTAGCAGGTGAGTACATCACGGAGTGGCTAGCGCACATAGGAAGACTTTCCTTAAGCGGCGATACGCCGCTACTTAGCCGATACGCCCTTATATAAGGGTTTAGTGGGAGTTTGCTCTCTCACTCGGGGACAAGATTACCTGAGTTTACGGTTAGTAAACACTAAATCCTTATTCCAAGGCTTCCCTTAGTAGGGAGTAGCTAAGGGAGGTGCTCCCTTTTGCTACAACACTCACTGCACGCGCGACCGTTCCGGGTCGTGCGCCTAGCAGTATTCAGTGTATTTTGTAAACTGATTTATTTATTTAATATAAGATTAGCCTAACTTAATAAACTAATATAAACTATATGCAATACTAGGTAAAACTTACTTAATTCGTACCTAGCCTAAATATAGTGTACACCACCTGTGTACCAACACGTGGCAGGCTGCCACGCCTTCACCAAGGGATCCAGCCCTGATTGGTTAAAACCAATAGGTCCGAACCTTTCGGACCGGTCAATACTTGACCTCAAACGTTGTGTATTTACTTACACCAACGTAACTAAATGTAACCCCGTTACATCCTCCCCCATCAAGACTATTGCCACGCAATAATCAATTATGGTTGGGGACCCCAACTGCCAGAACTCTGTCCTCAAATGAACACCTTTAGTGGTGACGAACATTCTCCCCGAGAAGAGGAGGTCCTCTACTCGGGCGACGATATCTCAGAGGAGGGGGGCCTTGGGGATAGCCCCCCTAAGGATGACCGCTCCGACGACGCCGAACGGCGATGTTAGCAGCCTCATCCTTTCCCCACACGTGGGTAAAATGCGCTAACTAGCGCGCCACCCTTGCCAACTTCGGATGACATATCCGGGTCGCCGAAGGCGACCATCACAAATGAGCTGGATACAGCTCGGGAAGCTCAACTTGCCGTACAGACACGAGAGGCTGCGTTACGCGCCCCTAAACGCCCTCCACGGGCGGCATATCACTTTGAAGGTCCTCGTGACCTCCAAAACTGGGCCAAGAGCAAGGTAAAGAAGGGTTTAGCCTTCCATACCATTGACCCTGCGGATCTACAGCCGCGTAAAATCACACGCCGGAAACAACTCCGGGAAAAACTTCTCACGCTGAAGCAGTTCGCTGCTGCCCTATACCGAGAGCGCCTAGAAAAACAGGCACAGGGTGCCGTTGCTGAGAACCTCCGCAAGGCTCCCTTCGTTCTACTACAAGGAGAAGATGCCGAAGAAGCAGAACAAAAGTTCCGCGCTTGGGCGGAAGGGGAGAAACGTCTCCCTGACTTTTTAAAGCTGTACAACAGCTATTCCTAACGTGACGTTCGGATAGAGAGGGAATTGCGCTTGGCATTTGCCAGAGCCAAAGCGATGTGGCAATTTCCTGCCTCCTATTATACGCGCTCTGCTCTCGATGTGGTGCCGGAGAGCAATGCAAGCACAGCATCTGCCTCCGGCAAACTCCCAGCTATTGGGAGTGAAGAGGATGCCCCGCCCCTTTGGTCGCCGACACGCAGCGGGATTCTCCCGCTCGAAAGCGTCAACGACGTCTCGGCAATCCTGCCGCAGGGGAGACTCGAACTCCCATGAACTCTGTGAATGTGGGTAACCCTTCCACTTCACTAGATACTGGGTTTCACCCCGATGATAGCGTCGCGCCATTAGACGCTCCACATGGTAATGTGGAGTACCCTCCGAATCGAGAACTGGAGGAGGAGGTCGCGCAATTGCGACGTGAGGTTCACGAGCGCTGTGATCGACACAGCCGTCGCATCCAGGAAGTCCGGGAGGTACTCCACGATCAGGGGGATGCGATTGACCGCATCGAGAGGCGGCTTGAATCTCTCGAGTCTTCCGTTGCGGAGCTTCGTGGTCGCATTTCGACCCTGACGGAGTGTTTACTCTGCCCTGCCGTGCCTTACGGATATCCGCCTGTTTAACCTCTTCCACGAGGGGACCCGTCTCCGGGTTCTGGTATGGCTTAAGCATACCCACATAGAAGGTTGTATGCGTACGCATCGCCTTCGGAATGTTCAAGGTATACGCCAAGCCCTTTCGGACTAGCACCTTGAAAGGCCCTACAAACCTGGGGCGCAGTTTGTTCCGTAACACGTTGGAAACTGCATGTGTGTATAGGAAGATTATTAGCGTTTAATAAAACACTTTCTCCTACTTTACACACTTTTGTTACGCCGGCCCTTGCGGTCGGCCTGTTCCTTTTGCTGGTCTTGGCTTTCCGCCATGGCATCGCAAACGTGTCGTAAGACACTAAAGCGCGTCGATAAAAACTTATCGGTGTGATTTCGCACAGATACAGGGCTGAGATCAGGGAATCCTACCCCCCCCTCAAGCCCTGGGCCACACACACGTGGCGTCAACGGAACCCTCGGATTCACTAATCCGTTCACGTAAAACGGGGTAAACCCCGTAGATGCATGTACCGA
>CM047586.1:531840-560218 GCA_026184515.1 Peronosclerospora sorghi
AATCCGTTCACGTAAAACGGGGTAAACCCCGTAGATGCATGTACCGAATTGTTGATAGCAAATTCAACCATCGGAAGCATCTCACTCCAACTCTTTGGAGAATCCAGACATAAACTCAGGAGAATATCCTCCACAACGCGATTAACGCGTTCCGTCTGACCGTCCGTCTTCGGATGATCCGTAGTGGACATGGGAGCTTGGTGCCTAGCACCTTAAACAACGCCGCACAGAATTGTCCCGTAAAACGGGAATCCCGATCCGACACAACGGAATCGGGTAGACCATGCTGTCGCAGGACACGGTATAGGAACACTTTTGCTGTTGCTTGTCCATCAATGGAATCTGGCACTGCCGCCAGGTGAGCCATCTTGCTCAAACGGTCTACAAAGACAACTATGCCGGCGTTCCCGGCCTTATCCTTCGGAAAACCGAAGATAAAATCCATGCTAATGGATTTCCAACACTCCGTTGGAACCGATAATCTCGCCAAAGGCGCAGATGAACTTGAAGAGGGTTTAACCCTCTGACACGTCTCACAGGTGCGTATTTACTCACCGACCCACTTATACATGTTGGGCCACCAATACAAAGCGCTTAAAGCGCTGTAGGTCTTATCCCCACCTAAATGACCCCCGGTTGGGGCGTCATGTGCCTCAAAGAGGACTCTATACTTCAGTTCCTCATCATGAGGAACTACCACCCGCGGAGTGTCCTCCGCGCTCGAGCTATATAATAGCAGACCGTCACAGTACATGTAACGGTGTAAACGAGCTTTAGCTCGACTTGACAGGGTTGGTTCAGACGAGACAATACCCTTTTCACCTAACGCGCTGATTAGCGCCGTACACTGTGGGTCTTTCTCATACGCCTGGCGTATGAGATCCACCACAGATGTGGTGACGAATGTCGCGTGAGCGAGCTCGTAATCGGGACTACGCGACAACGCGTCTGCAAGCACTTTCTGCTTGCCAGGTTTATACTTAACCTCAAAGTTGTACTCCGCAAAGAAGGATATCCAACGGGCCATCCGTTGCGAGAGATGAGGCGACTTTGTCGCTGTCCGTAAGGACGCGTGGTCAGTATAAACCACGAACGGCTTTGAGTCGAGTAGGTGAACCATAAATTTGACAAGAGCGTACTTCATTGCAAGTAGCTCCTTGTCATGAACAGGATAATTCCGTTCCGCAGCTTTAAGCTGCCTCGACTCAAACGCAATTACGCGTTCCCTTCCTGCATTATCTGCTTGTAACAAAGCACATCCGATTGCGAAATCGGAGGCGTCACAGACGACACTAAATGGTTTTCCAGGATCTGGGAGAGCAAGAACGGGAGCTTTCAACAAGCTCCCCTTAACCGCTTCAAAAGCGTTTTGGTGTTTGGTTTCCCAACACCAGTCAACATCCTGCTTAAGAAGGTCCGTCAATGGCTTCGCCATTTCAGCGTAATTCTCGCTGTATTTGTGGAGATAATTGGCTAATCCAAGCCACTTCCGTATATCGCTAAGATTTACAGGCGAAGGCCACTCCACAATGGATTTCACCTTCGCGGGATCCACCCGCACTCCATCCTTACCGATGAAGCATCCGGGGAAAGGAATTTCCTCAGCACCAAAAATACATTTGGATGCGTTTGCATAGAGTTTATGCTCTGGCATACATTTGAGCACAGCTCGAAGGTGTATAAGGTGCGTCTGAACATCAGACGAGTCGCCTTCCGAGCGACTATGAACGAATATATCGTCGAAGTACGTCTGAGCGTACTTTCTATGAGGGCGGAAGAGTTGAGTCACCAAGTATTGAAAGTCGCTGTCGCATTCGAAAGCCCCTGTGGCATAACAAGCCACTCCCACAGCATGCCGCTAGGCGTGCTGACCGCTGTAAGCGGAATATCGGACGCTCGCATGAGCACCTGATAATACCCGTCCACCAAATCTAAGGCACTGTACATAGTACAGCCCGCCATATTGTTCTGGAGGACATACTTCCGAGGAATCGGAGTCTGCATGGGCACGGTAGCTGAATTCAGCTTGTTGTACGCATGTACAATGCGCCACTTTCGGTTCGGTTTACGAACACAAAAGGTGGGAGATGAGTGAGGAGACTTGCTCTCCCGTATTATCCCTTCCTCTTCTTTCCCATTGAAGGATGCGTCGATGACGTCGCATTGCTCCTTGGGGAGAGGCCACTGCCTAGTGACGCAGTATTTGTCTCCAGGAACCAAATCAATTTCATTTCGGACTCCCCGATCCGGTGGTAACCCCATCGGCGGGTTGTCACTAATGACATCTCCGAAATTTTTAACAAGGAATGGTAGCGGCCACAAGATCCTCGTGGATCCTGAGGCCGCTTCGGGCATTCAATGCCTGTTTGGTTTGCACCAAAACTGACTCGTCCATCGTGGATGAAGATTTCAACTCCTCTTCCGGACGCAACACGACGACCTCGTCGATTTCATCTGCTTTCAAAGCAGTCTCAAACTCGTTGAAGGGCATATCTCCTCCAACTACAACAGTTCGCCTACCCCATGCAACCGTTCCAGGCTTACGCCTTCTGTGACAATACCAGTCACACTATTCAGCATCCGATAGGACTGCTGACTACTGGCCTCGGGACTCATCCCGAGACCCAGATGGGGGGAGTCAATTTCCCCATCTATTGGGACCTCCACGCGCCTATCCACAGAGGACTCTACCTCTACCACCGGTGACTCGCCGGTCTCACCAATAACGGCGTAGTCGGAATCATTTCCGACGTGCGAAAGAGACAAACTTCGGGCCTCTTCTCTTGGAAGCGTCTCGCGCTTAACCACAGGGGTCTCTACCCCTACCACTGGAGTCGCAACATTTTCGCCTAAAATGGCGTGGTCGGGAGCCACGACCTGCAGAAGAGACAAAACTCTTGTCTCTCTCTAGGAAGGGCCTTGCGCTTAACCTCAGAGGAATCCACCTCTACCACTGGCGACTCACCAGTCTCGCCTATAACGGCGTGGGGATTAACCGACGAATCCCTCTCGTCAAGGAACACTTCCTTGACCTCATTGGGACTGATCATCTCAGACTTCCCAATCTCTGGCATCTCTCGACAGAATTGCTTTTGCGATCTAGAAAAGGTGGGCTCATGACTCGCCAATGCTTCACCCGATTGCGGCTGTGTTGAGCCAGTGGACTTAGACTTCCAGTCTATCCATGGCTCGTGGCGTTCCAGCCACTTCATGCCCACAATGAGGTTATACCTCGAGTCCAAATCCAGTACTAAGCAACGTTCTAATCTGTCGAAGTCTGCAAACTTCAGCTTAAGGTCAATCGATACCTTGGGTACAGAAACATGTACGCCCGTAGCAAGACGGACCGTGACAACATCACGAGAACGTGCCTCTAGGGCCTCGGCATACAGCCGACTCTTCACAACAGAAGCCCGTCTGACATAATTTTCAGACGCTCCAGAGTCTATCAAGACTCTCCAAGGCTTATCAAAGCCTTTAACGTCCGCAAGGACGGCCAGCAAACCTGGCTGGTACACCAACTCGGTGCTAGAAAGCTCCTTTTCTTTCGGGGCTTTGTGCTGTCGTCCCCTACCCTGGGGTTTAACAGCATGAGGGATCCCCCAGTAGGGCGCCCCGCACCTACTGGGAGCCGTCGTTTCCCGACGGCTTGGGCGAGGGATTCTTACCTACCATCCGCCCCTTAAAGCGAATATCTCGCTGGGGATTTTTCGGACATCTGTTCCGCAGATGATCCGTGCTTCCACACAGGAAGCATCTCATCGGCCCATGCCGCTGCAACATAGCTAAGAGCTCTGCCTCGAATCTCTGCGAAAAAGAGTCAGAGTGACTCTTAGCGGGATGTTTCTCCTCCGCTTCGACCTGACTTAGGTCCATGGGTTCGGGACCCACCTTAGAGAAACTGAAGTTCCTTTCGGCGTTAAACGCCATCTTGAACGCCCTCCCAGGGATTGGGGTCGGCATCGGAAGAGCTCCGAACGTGCTGGACCTTCTTTCAGGCCTCCCATGAACACGGGAATGGAAACACCGTCCGAATATCCTTTCGCGTACATCCCTGCCAACAGGGTCTTCAGTTATTGGATGTATGTCTCCAAGTCCCTAGTGCCCTGACGGCACCTCAAAAACGTGAGCTGATTCTTTAAAACCAGATCAGGCGTATCGTACACGTCCATAAGCTTTCGCTTAAGGACTTCCCACGTTCTTGACCGAATCCGGACACGTAAACGCCCATGCACGGGCTTTGCCCGTAAGATGGGTTAATGCAAGTCCCACTTGCAAGTGAACCTCGATCACATTCGCTGTGGCGAAGGCCGTTTCGACCTCGCGAAGCCACACATAAAGGTTATCAACTTTTCATCGGTGAATTCCTTTATCTTAAAAGATAACGGAGGTCGGACCCCCGTCGACGTTGAATGACTTCCACGAAATTCGCCTCATGGGCGATGAGGGCGTTAACCCTATCACGCACGGCATCACGGCCCTTCTCCACTAGGAGGTGCATACCATCCTCACCCAATATGGATAACAGCCTCTTAAAGGATTCTTGTTGGACGGGGATTAGCTTACCCCAATACTATTGATTCATCCTTTGCAGAGGATGCCGTCTACCAACACAGGTGTTGGATTGACTACAAGCGCTACCAGGTGTAGCAGGTGCGTACACGCACGGTGTGGCTAGCGCACAGAGGAAGACTTTCCTTAAGCGGCGATACGCCGCTACTTAGCCGATACGCCCTTATATAAGGGCTTAGTGGGAGATTGATCTCTCACTCGGGGACAAGATTCCCTGAGTTTACGGTTAGTAAACACTAAATCCTTATTCCAAGGCTTCCCTTAGTAGGGAGTAGCTAAGGGAGGTGCTCCCTTTTGCTACAACACTCACTGCACGCGCGACCGTTCCGGGTCGTGCGCCTTGCAGTATTCAGTTTATTTTGTAAACTGATTTATTTATTTAATATAAGATTAGCCTAACTTAATAAACTAATAAAAACTATATGCAATACTAGGTAGAACTTACTTAATTCGTACCTAGCCTAAATATAGTGTACACCACCTGTGTACCAACACGTGGCAGGCTGCCACGCCTTCACCAAGGGATGGATCCCACCCTGATTTGTTAAACAACCAATAGGTCCGAACCTTTCGGAACGGTCAATATTTGACCTCAAACGTTGTGTATTTACTTACACCAACGTACTAAATGTAACCCCTTTTACACAGTTTGCCGTCGCCACTTCTGAAGAAGATAGGAAATGCTGATCATCAGGACCTGGGGAGGTATCCTGATGACATAAAGGAGGAAAATCCTCGGTCACCTCCAAAGGTTCCTTCGGGAGCCCCTGCGGATCACAACGCAAGTTGTAATCCGCCTATTCCATATAGATATAATGATCTGGATTGGAAGTCGGTGGTGAAGTACTACGAAACTGACCAAACGAAGGCGTTGATGGAGGCGCATGGTTCGGAGAGCGACGAAAGTCGATCAAGTATCGCGCCAACGTAATCCAATCTGGTGAGGACGTTTTATATGAAGGAACTGAAGAATTACTTATTGATGGATTCGATCATGAGCTTACTTAAGGTCACAATCAGAGGAAAGGTAAATGGACCCGTCGAACAACCAGTGACGGATGAGAAGGACAAGCTTTAAGCTTCAGCTGGCGTTAGGGCTGACGCGCATTGTCGAGCAAGTTGGTCTGACTACAGGCGCATACGATGCTGGAGAAGTGTTCGCTCTGGACCCTTAAGATGTTGCAACCACTACCAGCGGCTGTTTGATCTGTTGGTGACTATTGTGGGTCGATATGCTAAGGTGAAACCCCCTCGCACTCTGTTAAAAACTGAAGCGGGTCTGTCGATCAACGCGGCAGAACACGCGGGATCATCCTGCTATTAATCTTCTCCTTCCGAGGGCGTTGCGTCTGAATGGGTGTCGAGCAGTGCTGATAGTGTGGAACCCAAGATCCCCGGATGACTATCTGACGGAAGGATGAATCCAAGTTCTCGGCCGTGAAGAAGGAACCTCGATCAGCCAAGGCGGAAGATGATCAGTCATAACAGGACCCACGGCTGCAAGCGTTTTTTATGCGTCTATATGGCGATTTTTGGCCGAGGAAAGAGGCAAGGCGATACCTGAAGTTGTACGCATGAAAAGTCACCAGCCAAAGCGAGGAAGAGCGGTGACGGTTACGGATGTTGACATGGAGTCTGTGTTTTCGCTCCATGGTCACCAAAAAAACAGGAATAGCGGCGAAGGTCAAGGGTGTTGACATGGAGTCTGTGTATTCGCTCCATTATCAACAGTCCCAGATGGATTATCTCGATCCATATGAGCCGATCACTCCGCCTCGATCACCTACGGTTGCGTCGGCGTACACTGGAGTGCCTGATCAACAGATGATTCCCAGGATCAGGATGTCTGCGATCAGTGATCTGAAGGAATTCTCAGGGAAAGAAGTGGATGAAGATCAAGCAAGAAATTGGATCAGTAGTCTTAAATCAGCATGTATGCGTGATCAAGCCTCTGATCATGAGAAGTGTTTGATCATGGGTGATCTGATTAAAGGACCGGTGCGCAATTGGAATCGCCAGCTGAGCAGATCGACTCGTGTAAACTGGAAAAGTCTTGTCGAAGAGTTTGAAAATAATTACTGTGGAAGTGGTCAATCGGCTTCTCTCCAATATTACTACATGAAGCAGCGATCTGATGAAACCCCTATTGAGTATCTTCACCGGTTGAATGTGGCAGGAGTTCGGGCCAAGTTGTCGATCAAGGAAGGTCTGCCTACGATCTTACGTGAACTTGTGCAGAGTTTTCTTGACACGTTGACTGATCGCGAATTAGCTGATCAACTGACACTTTTGCGTTTGGAGAATCTTACGGATTTGGAAGAGACGCTGCGGGCTTATGCGCGCAGTAAGTCGTGTCAGCCTCAGGCGGCGGTAGACACAAGCCGATTCCGTCAGAAATTTGGCGATGCTCGATCACCTGCCCCAGCTCGGAAGCCTAAAGCAGTGAGCGCGATAAAGAAGATGCCTGGAAGTGATGAATCAAGTTCAGATGACAGTGGAAGTGATGGTGATCAGCGTCGTTACATGATTGCTGCTATGCGTGAGCAATCAGTGACGCACGATCAACCTATTGAGCCTCGATCTGGCAAACGAAGTGAACCAAGTGCAGTTGATCAAGGGTTAACAAAGAAGTGCAGTCAATGTGGATCGATCAAGCACGACTATTTACGTTTATGGAAGCGCCTTACCTGTCTGAAGTGTGACAAGAAGGGTCACCCGACTAATCACTGCTTGTACGTCTTCCGAGCATGTGGCGAAATTAATGATGAGGGAAAGTGCCCTATGGAGGAATTCTATAATCGTATTCGCCAGTGGTACAACCCTACCAAGCATGCCGGAATGTTGCCCAAGGAAGCAGAGGACATGTTAAACTAGGACGCTCGCCAGGTTGGAATCTGGTACGAGACGAGCGTTCTAGTTTGTGTATTTTTGCTTATGTTGATAAGAATTATGATCGAGCAGAAGAGAAGAATAATGAAAAATGTGATCAGCCTGATTTACCACGTTTGGCTAATTTCCGTATTGATGCGTTTTCTCGGTCCCCGGTGATCATGGAGGTTGATTTGCTTCCGGGTTAATCTCGTGGATATTGGAAGTACCACTCGCCCAAGAATTGGTTTAAGCAATCCAAGGCGAGTGGCAAAATCAATAGCGAACGTGCCACGTTGCTATTTGTTTCTGGTGCCGAAGTGTTGATCATCGACTCAACCTTGCTCGTAAGGTGGGTTATCAGATCGACACGAGCCAAACACAAGAACGTGTTGGTATCGGAGAAAGTGCATACCTCACAGAAGGGCGTACTAGAATCAAGGTGACTTTAGCGGGCTCTTTGGTTTATTACTTCCATGCATGGGTGGGAAAGCTCGTTGGTCAAGATGTTATATTGGGATGATTTTATGATCCCAGATGGTGTTAGATTGAACGTCACCCACAGCGCACTAAGTTTCCCTGATGAAGTGATCATCCCATTGGAAGGGCGTCGACAGTTGTATGGATCTAGTGGAAACTTTATGAAACTTGATCGGTATAAGCAGATCCCAGTAGGTCGATCTGCTGAGGTTCGGATTCCTGATCAACGATCTCGGAAATTATGATTACTCGTGGAAATAATTGGGTCCCCACTGTGACTAGGTGCGTGAGTAATCTACGGTATTTGCGCATTACGGACGTTGCTGTTCATCCGATCATCCTACAAGACGATATGATTTTAGGTATCTGGATGAGCAAAGACGACGTGCCCCGTCGCCCTGGATTTATTTCGGTGGGGTCTAATCGTTATAAGGAGTGGCAGAATCTCGAGTATCAAGATTCTACTGATTCGATGCAGGACGATCAAGAAAGCGTCGATCAAGGTCCCTTTGTCGAGAAAAAGGAGTATCCTATTCCTCGAGGAATTTTGGTACGACCTAGAGACTAGATCACGGCATCTGTAGCATTAGTAACCGGAAGGTCGCAGAAGGTGCAAGAAGTGCAAGAGAAGAGCGATCTGGAACCGAGTGTGAAGGGTCCGACAGTTGATCATGAAGTTTAACGATATGTTGTAAGAGATGGGCCTGATCAAGATATGCGTGATCACCCCGTCTCAGTCGATCATAGTGAATTTGGTGTGATTCCTACCGATGATCAAGTGTGCTACAATGAAGGTAGAGATTTGTTCGTGGAAGAGTTGGAGAAACAGCTTGCCACGCTGCCTGAGGTGTCAGCAAGTACCGAAGAAGTGATCAAGGATGATCTGCAAGTTGGTGATCCATTGATCAACACAGCAGAGGAAATTGATCAGCTTCGAGATATAATTTGGGCGGAGAAACATCTGTTGATCGGGAAAGGAAACGCGTTACCTCCTGCTACACGTGAAGTTCCTTGTGATATTGACGTGGGAAATGCTCGCCCGATCTCTCAAAAGTGTCGAAAGTTCGCTCCACAATTTCGTGAGAAGTTATCGGCCTTGATCAAGGGGCTATTGGCGACGAAGATCATCCAACCCTCTACTTCACCCTTGGAATCACCTATAGTGATCATCGTGAAAAAGAATGGTGTTGGTATTCGATTATGTATCAATTCTCGCGCGGTGAATCAACTCACGCGCCTGATGGTGTACCCAATGCATTTGATCTCTGATCTGCTCGAAGATTTGGATAAGGCGCTTTGGTTTTGGTTGGATATGGCAAGTGGTTTTTGGGTCGTGTCTATGACCTATCGAGCACGTCAGATTTTGGCTTTTGTTACCCCGTTTGGTTTTTTGAATGGAATCGGATGCCCTTTGGCCTAAAGAATGCCCCGCAGATCTACCAGCGGTTGATCGATAATGCATTGTATGGGTATCTCAAGGTTAAGGACGGTGCCGATCTAACCAAGTCAACTGATGCATTTACTACGGGATAGCCTGATCAAGCACAAGGCCCGTCTGTGTTGCAACGACGATCATATATCGATGACATATTGATCCCTGCACCCACATGGACGGCCTTGTGTGATAAAGCGCGAAATCTATTGGAAAAGTGCGAACAGTGGAACTTGTCGATCAGCGTGGCTAAATCGTACTGGAGGCGAAGTGAAGTTCCTTATTTAGGACATCATGTCTCTAGCCGTGGTTTAGAAACAAATCCGAAGAATTTGGATGATCTGATAGATTTGCCTTTTCCTGGTACTTTTCGTGCTATGCAATCGTTTTTTTGGGGAGTCTGAATTACTATCGTAGATTTATTAAAGACTTCGCGATCTATGCTGCTGTACTATATGAGTTAAAAGAAACGGACTATCGAGAATTAAAGGGTCGATCATCGATCAATGACAGTCCGGATCGCGAAGATGATCGATTGATCAGGGCGCAAGTGGCATTCAGTATGCTGAAGGCGAAGATCGCGTCAAACCCAACCCTACGCCATTTCGATCAAGCCAAAACACCGTGATCGTGTTTTATGCTAGCAAGTGGGCAGTGTCTGCCGCGCTAGTGCAAGAGCATCATCAAGTATATTGCCCCGTCGCATTTGCGAGCCGGACACTGAAGTGCGGTGAGCTGAATTACAGCCCCGTTGAAAAGGAAGTGTTGGCTCTTCTGCGAATTTTGGACGTCTTTTTTACGATGTTGGTCGGAAAGGTGATCACTTTCCTGTCACGTCGGTCTACGTTGAAGTGGTTGTTCACATCCAACGGGCTAGATGGACGATTGGGGAAATGGGCTGCGACCTTGTCACAATGGGACTTGTAGATCAAGAAATGTGTGCATGGAGAAGAGGAGGTACTAGGGGTGTTAGCCGCAAGTATCACCCCTCGCACCGAAATTGATGAAGCCCTGATCGCGATCTCACAGAAAAACAACCTCGGCAGATGATTGAAACACCACCTCCCACGGTTGAGAGAGGCGAAGATATGTACGTGATCAGTTTCGATGGATCTGCAAGTGTTAAACGATGTGTTGGAGCGTTTGGTGCTATTTTGTGGAAATTGCCGGAGTGGAAGATCATGATCGCGGTTGCTGATCATGCACCTAACATCACGGTGAATGATGCCGAGTACCATGGATTGTGTAGCCGGTGCGTATACGCACGGTGCGGCTAGCGCACAGAGGAAGACTTTTCCTTAAAGCGGTGTCTACCGCTACTTAGCCAATACGCCCTTATAAAGGGATTAGTAGGAGAGCTCTCCTACTCGGGGCCAAGATTCCCGGGTTGGTTTACTACTTAGCCTTAACGGATGTGTCCCCTTTACGGGGTGTAGGTAAAGGGAGGGCTCCCTCTTACATTACGACACTCACTGCACGCGCGACCGGTTGAGGTCGCGCGTCTGCACTTTAGAGTGAAATGTAAACTGAATATATTTAATATGTAATTAGCCTAAATTAATTTAAACTAATGTAAACTATATGTAATACTAAGTAGAATATACCCAATTCGTACCTAGCTAAAATGTAATGTACACACCTGTGTACCGACACGTGGATGACTGACACACCACCACCCAAGGGCTCATGCCCTCATTGGTTAAAATAACCAATGGTTCGAAACCTTTCAAACCAGTCAATACTGACCTCAACCGTAGTGTACTCATGTACACCAACACTAAATGTAACTCAAATGTATTCCCGTTACAGATTGCTTCTAATTTGGATCTACTGTCGCTATATCCCAAAGGAAGGGTGATCGTGTGTGGGGACTCGAATTTGGTGATTAGACAAATGCGAGGCGAAATATAGTGCAAAGCACCGTGACTACAAATATTGCAGCAGCGTGCCTTAAAACTCCTTCGCGAATGGCCTGATCAAGATTTGTTTCACGTAAAAAGGGAGTGTAACAAGAGTGCCGATCACATCACCAGTAACGACGCGATCACGTAATCTTCGTCAAACGCGGCCGTCAACGTGGCCCGAAGTATTCATAGAAGGAATAAGGGCGGAACGTGTTAAAAAGGCGCAAGACGAAGAAAAGTGGATTTGTGGTTTGCGATGTTATTTGCATGGTAACGTGCCACAATTGAGCGCAGACGAGGCGAAAGAGTGCGCGAAAATCGCCGATTGCTATGATGTGGATGATCAGGGGTTGTTGATCTACTGTGCAAATATGGCTAAAGGAAAAACAAGCTGTGATCAAGATGATCAAGATGGTCGACACTCTTTGATCAAGTTGGTTTTACCTGAGACCCTACATGCGGATGTCCTCCACCATTATCATGTGAGTTTGGAAGGAGATCATCAGGGTATAGGACGTACATATCAGCGGATCAGGCGGCATTTTCATTGGCGTGGTTTATTTCGCAGCATTCAACGATTTGTTGGGCAATGCGTAGATTGTGAAACAGGGAAAGGCCAACCTATGATCAAGGGTATGTCACTGGGAAACATTGAAGCTACGTACCCATTTCAAGTGATAGCTATGGATCATATCCCTTCGTTGCCCCGATCAACTGATGGGCATACGGAATTGCTGATCTGGACTGATCTGTTTACGGGTATGGTGATCGCAAAAGCTGGATCATCTCGGACAGCTCGGAAAGTCGCCAAAAATTATGAAGAATGCGTATTTTGTCGATTTTGAGCTAGCGAGGTGATCAGGCATGATCGAGAACCCGGTTTTATGTCCGAAGTATTTCGTGCGCTTAACAAGATCGTGGTACAACGACAGAGTGCCACTGTGGTGTACCGTCCACAAGCGAACGGCAAGGCGGAAAGAATGTTGCAAACAATCACACGAGCAATCAAGATGTATGTATCAGACGTCGGTCAGAAGGATTGTAGCTCGTATGCAGAACGATTGGTATTTGCACTAAATTCGAACCCTGATCGGATCCGTGGAGATACACCATTTTACTTGGCATATGGGTGGGATCCGCGATCATGGTTGGAATCAACGCTGCAACTTGAAGGAATTCGGCGCAAAGACCGTGATGCTCGTCGGTGGAGATATAGGCTGCAGAAAGACTACCGTTACTCCCGTGATCAAGTGAGCACTCGATTGCACGAAGATGTGGCTGATCGAGCTGAAAAGCATAATGACAAAGTGTCACCACACAAGATTGAAGCCGAATCAAGGGTTTGGTTATACCTAGATCGGGTGAAAGAAGGGTTCGCGAAGAAACTGGCGCATATGTGGCATGGACCTTCAGAGTCGATGAGGTGATCGGTGATCATGCTGCAAGATTGAAGTTGATCACATCACCGACGTCCAATCTGGTCGAAAGACTAGGGTATGGCAGAATGTGACGCGAGTATTAAGTTTACTGGAAGGGTTATGATGAGCATCATGGGTAGACGAGGCAGATCTGAATTGTGATGCTCTGATCAAATATTTCGAAAGGAAGATAATCAACCGACATCGGTTTGACGTTATGCAAGTGGACAAGGAGTCCAACTAACGCATGATCGACGAATCGACTATTGAAATTGTGACTGACGAACCCTCGATTAGAGATGATCGATTGATGAAATCACGATTGATGGAGAAGTGACGATTGACTTGAAGTGGTGAATTTACGATGGATATTGCGAGATATGGTAATGGAGCAACGGCAGATGAGCCGATGAAAGATCAATTTATGTATATGCATGCAAGTGACGAAGCAAAAATTGGGAATGGTATGATCAAGAATGTTTATTGATTGAGGAAGAAGCGATCAACCAGCTAGCCTGATAAATAAAACTTACGGCAAAGGCGAGGTATGTGATGGCCGGGATGATCATCAAGGGAAAGGCGATACTGGTTACTTCAAGGTCCGCGAAGTCAACTTCACGTAGCGCATCCTGAAAGGTCCGAGGTGGTGGATCTGATAGGTACCCTGGGTACCATGATCCACCATCATCTGGAGAATACTTCAAGGGGCGGTTCCGGGCGCAGTGCGAGATCGACGGGTCCAGTCAAATGTCAAGATCGCATAATCCGTCGATCATGCCCCGCAACACGAACTCCACCAGCTTCTTCCACAATGCTCCGGCACGACTACTGCGCTGACGTCGACTCTCGTAGTAATCATGGAAAAGGTGTCACGCTCCCTGAGGTCTCGATCTATCGGGAGATGATGAGTCGAGTACCAGATTGCTTGTGCATGATGATCCAGGAATGTCTGGTATCTCGCTTCAAAGTCAGTAAACCAGCCGACCGAGCGGAAAGAGATGGGTGGTAGCATCGGTTTGAAGAACTCCCAGGGGCGTCGTTAATATAGTAACTTCACTTCAGACCGGGTGATCAGGTGACTACACCACCGATGTAGTCACCTGATCACCCGGTCTGAAGTGGAGTTCCTTTCAGTCGCAGAGGCGTCCATAGCAACTGGAAACAACCATCACACGGAGAGTGTCAAGTAATCGCAGATCACGCATGCCGAGATGTTATCCAGATCGAAACCGTTGAGTTGATCTGGGGTTCACGGCAAGGTGTCCACATCTTGCGCACCATCAGGCACCAAGATCAGCGATCTGGATGCACCCGTGCGAGGGAATAGAAAGCCAGCAGAGTCTTGTCGAGCGAATCTTCACTCTCGAGCTCGCTGATTGCAGGGATGGACAAATTCTGCGTGTTGACCGATTGAGATGTGTTGCAACCACCTTGATCATCATCCGGCTGATCGGGACTGGAAAGACAATGCCCCATACCTTGGACTGACTGAATGGGGGAAGATTTAAATGGACGATCATTATCCGACGATCGATTCTCTTCGGGAATAGGAGGAACTCGACGTTGTCGCTTGGACAGAGGAGTAGATCGTGATCTCCGAGCATGTTTCTTGAACGAAAAAGTTGGCCGAATGAAGGAATTTTAGGTGAATCGCCCTGAAGATCAGCAGGCGAGCTCGCTTCCTGATCAGGATCTGCACGAGAGGCGCCTGTACTCGGGTCGATCTGCATGTGTAGCCCGTACCAGCCAAAACGGATTGGACGTACGAATGTTGCAAACGCAATCGCGTGCCGGGTAAATAAGCAAATCAGGCGGGCAAATAAGTTTTTCCTATGTTTTATGTAATTCATGTTTATGCATTTTGTTTATGGCCCAGCTCTATTTCTTAGCATGTAATAATTTCCTTGATTTATTTGCCCCGATTCAAATTGTTACCATGTGGTTTAATGTTGTCGTAATTTGATGGAGATGCGGAGCTATAGAGCTACATTTAGGGAGAGCCTGCGGTCACACACACACCCCATTGCTCCGGGGTCACCCCCCCCCCCTCTTATGTGTGTGTGACCGCAGGTTCTCTCTAAATTGGGCATTATTTCCACACACCGTTAAGGAAGTAACATTGTCCAAAATCAACCTTATTATAGTTCTTGTACCGGATTTGACATAAATTGAATACTTTCACTGCAACACATGAGAGTACCTTAACATTTAAACAAAGCGTGTGTGGCATTAGACAGAATGTCTATTCGGAGTAGCTTCTGCGGAGATAGATGGACTCAAGAGTGATTTCAATCGAATAAAATTCTGATTTGTTGTGGCTATCTCAATTTCTAAATTTGAGCGAGCATCCAAAGTGAAATGACTCGATGAGTTCGGTTAGGTACTCCCAAACTGTTGCCGCATAAAGGCTACGACGATACCACCGAAGTAGCTTGGACTCTCGTTATAACGTTCCCACGCTCGCGCTATGTGCATTGGTCCGGCGTGAGGTACTGTCGTATAGAACTCGCTCAGGTCATCCTATGCAGTCAGATGAACATAACAATGTCAAGGCGTACGCCAAAGCAATAATTCCAGCATTGAGTCGCATCCATCAGGCAGCAGCTCAACTAAAGCACTAGTATAAAGTTAGCATACATCAGCCCTCTCGTGCAGACTAAACGTTCGTACCTCCTTGCAGCACAATGCCGATATAGATGCTATCGTTCGATTGTTGCCGCTTTTCTTGCTTTTGGCGGTGTCGACGAGTTTGGCCGGTGGAATGGATCGTTCTGTTGACGTGCGTAAGCTTAGGACAATGTTTTTTTTACTATTTAGGAAATGGCATTGCCCCGTGTTGAGGGATGTCTGCGGTCACACTCACCCTCACATAAACGGGGGGGGGGGTGACCGTAGTAGAACGGGTGGGGTGTGACGGCTGGCTCTCCCTCTATATTTATTGGTAGACTCTTGAGTCAAAAATGTAAGCCTTCGAATTTCGCAGAGTGCGATATCATATCGCCAGATTTTTTTGCGACAAGTTCACCTATCAAATTGTGGCGATGTAAAATCTCATGTACAAATACCACAATAAGAGCTAATGCTATTGCCTTACGACCACAAATATGCGAAACAACAGCTCATGTCATGGCCACATCTGTTTTCCATGAATTTTAAGTGTGTGGTTGCAGTGGGGATACAAGAAATACGATCCGTGTGTTGTACGTACGACAGACAACATACGGTACGTGTTAGCATCGATGAGAGGGAAACATAAGAATTAGTTACTTCCAAGTGCATTTAAACGTAATGGAAATAAAGCTGGTCGATCGCTAGGTCGCTGTTTGTGGGCCACCGTGCCGATCCCTTCAAGACGTGACGTTGGATGTTTTATTCTTCATTCCATCGCTGCAATCTGCTTGGGAGACAAGTTGTTCTTTCTTTCTGATTTCCGTATTTATAAAACCATGTCGTGCGGATCTCACCTTTTTTTTTTATCTATCACCAGTTTAGACATTTCCATTTTCACCTTCCAACACACAAACCGCCATGAAGTTTTCAGTACCCATCACGCTTGGCTTGACAGCCAGTAGCCTCCTCACGTCGGTCAATGCCCACGGTGAGATGATTAAACCACACCCGCGAATAATCACCCAGAGGTACCGCAAAGAGTGCGGTGCCCTAGCTCAAGCGGGTGACCAGGAACTACGGTATGCACCCGTGGAGCTTCTCTCGCAACGAAAGCAAAAAGATTTTCCGGAAGCGCCGACTTTTGACGTCATGAACGGATGTCGTGGTACGATCTATGAGAAAGGGAATACTGTCACTACACTGCAGCCAGGAGCTGCGTTTGATGTCGAGTATTTCGTACAGGCACCTCACCTTGGTTACGCGAAGCTGAGTGTCGTAAAACCAAACAAGGGTGCTGGAGGTAAAATCATGTACGAAGTCTACAAACCGATTATCACGATCGAGCCGTTCGGTCAGACGGGTGGAGAGGGTAGTTTCGTTGCCACTATGCCGACGGATGTGGTTGGATGTAATGTCGAGGGCAACTGTGCACTGCTTCTTCATTGGCATTCGGATATCGCCAATCAGACATATCCAACATGCGCTGACATCATTGTACCTAGCACTGGATCTGGCACTGGCACTGGCACTGGCACTGGCACTGGCACTGGCACTGGCGCTGGCACTGGCGCTGGCACTGGCGCTGGCACTGGCGCTGGCACTGGCGCTGGCGCTGGCACTGGCACAGGTCGTGACACAGAACAAGCGCGTGGCACAAAAGAAGCGCGTGGCGCAGCAGAAGCGCCTGGTACAGTCAAGACGTCTTCGTACTCACCACCTGTGGCCAATGGTTCAGATGAAGAGAAATGCGCTCGACGCATAAGTCGTGACTAAATTTTCTTCACTTTGTTATTTTTTTGTGAATAAAGAAGACTGCTCGTTTTTCTAAATACCAACGAGAAACAACAATTTGGATGATCCAACTCTTCGCCTTATTTCCATCGCATGTACTGAGTAAAGCTTATCGTTAACCAACTATTTTCTGCCACTCAAACATCGAATCACGCCAACTATTGTTGGGTTTCCCACATGGGCCGTGCAATGCCGGGACCGTTGGCTTGACCAAGGACAAACCCGTATCTTGTTTGGTGCGTCATGAGCGAAGCGGGGTTGGTGATGATGCCATGACCAGGCCTCTTCCAATATGGCATTTGCCAAATTTGTCATATTTAACTTATGAGATAACGTCTAATATGCCCCTGTTTTGGCCCAAAAATTCTAAAATGCCCCTCTTCTTAAAAAAAACTAAAACGCCCCTGTTTTCGCGGCGCCCTCCAATCGCTAAATTTAAGGCGACTATTTAATGAAGAGATAACGTCTAATATGCCCTTGTTTTGGCCCAAAATTCTCTTTGCTAGATATATTAGGGGATGTTGGAACGTCATCCAAACGTCAAACGCTCACCCCCTTTGCTGAAGGATGTTTTCATGACGCCGTCACAATAGAAAGATCAAATGGGATGAGGAGGGGTTGCAAGTCGACTGAATCGGTTATATATTTTCAAGGATACTCTACGTAGTGCTAGAAGAACCACGCTTCATCTCTCAACTGCATGGACCAATACATAACAGGCACGTTGTCAAAACGGACACAACGGATACGCATTTTTTGTCTGACTATGTGCAGAAGTAGTGATCTTCAGACCAGTGAAAGAATGGATGGGACTACATAGTTGGCCCATGTACTCAAGCGTAAGGCGCCGATAGGCTAGACATCGACGGAGAAGGGTATAAGTTTATCGAATCGCTTTAAGCCACAGCAAGCATGAGCTACTGTCAAGCACGCACGAGCTACTGTTCAAGCAAACAGCCATGTGGGAAGGTAATCAGCGGGTCACGAAGATTAAAGCCTCCAGGCTAACAAATGATATTGTCCCCAACAAATTTGAGCACGTTAGAGTCTGGAAGTTGTTTCTCAGTAGCAGTGCGCCCTACATGATTAGTGTAGGGCGGCGCACAGGGAGCAAGTAAGGAAGTTTTAGTCTTAAGAGAATCTCCACCGCGCAGTGTATATGGTAGTGTAAACTCCGGATACACTACGCAATTATTTGGGCGTCCATCCACCGCGCCGTTTTATACAGGAAATCGCCATATTTTTTTTACATTTTGGGTATCAATAAATATCCCATAGTGCGAATATACATTCCCGGATAGACACTGTGTAAAACCTGCGCAGCTACCCATTTTAATGAAAATAAGCCAGGAAGACGAACGTGTTGGAACTGCTTCGACCCCACAGCGGGCGCGAGGCAAGAACTTTCATCCCGATGAAAGCGCCTTGCTTGCAACATGTTGGTTGCGGATATCAGTAGACCCCATTGCCGGCTGCGACCAGCAGTCGTCGACGTTCTGGGAGAAAATAACTGCTGAGTTCAGCAGCAGCAAAGATGAAAGTTCGCCAGAGCGAACTCTGGCAGCCCTACAGTGTCACTGGACTACCGTGTCCAGGGCTGTCTCGATCGTCTGCGGTATATTCAATTGCCTCTTACGGGACCTACGTTCAGGGTGGAACGAGGCGATGACCCTGGAGGAAACCTTGAGGCGGTTTCAAGACCAATCAAAGAAGCCCTTCAAATTCCTGAAAGCGTTCCACGTTTTGAAAGACGCACCAAAATTCAAAATGATTGGAGCTGCTGTTCCCGCGGTGACTGACAGTCCAGCGGGATCGCTGGCTGATGATTCCGGTGAGCGCCCGCCCGGAAATAAACGGGCGAAACGAAGTTCGTCGGCAGAAGAAGATCGAGAAGATCGTCGGCGACAGCTCGTCCAAGCGGCACGTGACCTCGTGCGAATCGCCGAGGAGAAAAAACGCGTTGCCGAAGAGCTCAAACAAATAGCTGAGGATGAAAACGCGTTGAAGCTATTCTGCAGTGATCCAGACTCGGAGGATTACAAAGAATTTATTAAGCTGAAACGGCAAGAGTACTTAGCCAAGTTCAAGCGTAGACTCGAGCAATTATAAACAGAGAAGTTACAGCTCCATCTCGTCGCCGAAGTTTTGCCAGATATGTTCAATAAGATCTTGCTGTAGCTGTTTGGACAAGTCAGAATTGTGTAGATATCGTAGGTTTGCTCGCTGTGCCTCCATTTCAGCAGGAATCTGAGGAGCCGGTCTTATCAGAGGACGCTCAAAGTCTTCGTCAAACAGATACTCATGAGGCTTGTAAGTATGACGTTCGTCTTCCACTATCATGTTGTGCAGGATGATATCCTTCATACTGGAAGCACTCCACAGCTTACATGGAGTGTTCAGTATGAAAAATCGTGCCTGAAGCACACCGAAGGCTCGTTCCACATTTTTCCTTACAGCCTCCTGTTGTCGTGCAAAGAGCTTCTGTTTGTTGTTTAAAGGATTGGGTACGGTATTGACAAAGGTTGACCAAATCGGGTAAATAGCATCAGCAAGCAAGTATGTGGACATATAGGTATTACCGCTGAAACGAAACTCTGATATAGTAGATTTACCGTTGACAAAATCCTGGAACAATGTCGACCGTTGTAAGACATTGATATCATTGTTGGATCTTGGCATTCCAAAGAAGACATGCCAAATCCACAAATCTGACGTTGCCACTGCTTCCAAAATGACAGTGGGATGTTTGTATCTACCTTGATACATTCCCGCCCACGCTTTAGGGCAGTTTTGCCATTCCCAGTGCATGCAGTCCACAGACCCAAGCATACCAGAAAATCCTCGAGCGGTATTGGTTTCCAAGATAGACGCTATGTCTGCCTCGTTAGGGGCACGTAAATACTCCTGGCCAAAATCTCAACAACAGCGCAACAAAACCGTTGCAGACTTTCAAGAGCTGTGCTCTCGGCAAGCCTGAGATTCTCATCTAATGAATCTGCAGGAGCTGAATAGACAACCATTCTCAAGGCAGCGGTGATTTTCTGATGAGCAAAGAGCCCAAGTCTACCCAGTGCATCCGCCTTTTGTACGAAGTATTCTTCATGGTGAACGATGTCATCAAGAATGCGATTGAACACTGTCTTCGACATTCGATATCGTCTTCGAAATTGTTCGTCGTTGTATATCGGTCTTGCAGAAAAATAATCATTCCACAATCTCTCATGTGCATGCAAATGATTACGATTGACATTGGGCATTCGTCCTGGCCTTTATCCTCCGCGTCGGTTTTGGCGTTCTTCCTCCTCTTTCTCAGAATCCATTTGATCCCATTTGTAACAGGACTGATCCTGTTACAGGCTTACACTGTGTTGTGCGAGGAAGCGCGCAATACAAGAGGGGTAGGATTAGTTGATAACAACTAATCCTATAATAAAGTAAATATAAATATTCACTTATGTTCTAGAACGCAAAATTAAGAGTGTTTATTTAATGGGTGGTTAGCATCTAATGGTATAGTAATTACCTAACTAATATAATAATATCAAGTATTCAACTAACTGTACTATTAGTTAACCTGCATGATTCGGTATTTATACCTAATCGACTTTTCCTTCGTAGATTATAATAGCTTATAATCTCTTATTTAAATTTCAGACAACGCGTCTGAAATTTAACTGTGATATACTAACTTGAATATCAATTATGTAATGGCACCCCATTACATCACCCCCCCCACTTAAGGTGGTTGGCCAATAATAATTCTTATTTTGGCCAATCATGGGTGGCACTTGTTGGTCGGAATTTCTCATTCACCAACTGATTGACCATCGACTCGATGGTCAAAGCACACGGCGGCGGCGCTCTAAAGAGCGCTGCTGAAAACATTGAAGGAACTTCTTCCTCCGCCTCAGCACTAGGTGCTGAGGTGTTGAGTGACAACAGTGACGCTGCATTAGCAGCGTCAACTACGCAAAGGTCGGAAGACGTACCGTCTTCGACCACAGATCCTGCTAAGGCGGTATCTGGCAAGAAAAAGGAAGATGTTGCTAATGCAACATCTCGCACAATGGCAACTTCCGAATGGCGTGTTGCCAAGAGGGCCATGTTCGGAAGTTCTGACTACGAACAAAGTGATGGGGGTACAGCTGTCGCCACTAAAGGATCTAGCGAGTCGAAACTGGCTAGGTGCTCATCGCCTAACAGCGATGATGACTCTGGTTTCGATGTCAGCTATGGCAGCGACAATGATTATCACAGGTGGTTGCGGAACGCAGCTCCCCACCTGGACCAAGTACTTCTCCACGTCGGGGTAATTTAACCCCGGCGCGTGGTGTTGAAGCAGGCGGTGCTCCGCCTGCTAAAAGAGCTCGAACAGAAGCGGCGCCTGCCGCTTCTGAAGCGTATCATCGTACGGAACCACATGTTCCGTACAGAGTGGGGTTTTGGACCCCTGGATGGGTATTGCCCCCAACAGTGGCGGTCACCGTAAGCGGGACTGCCAATATGCGTTGTCCGATATCAACGTGCTGGATGACTGCGAAGACATCCAGTCACGTCGATTCGATCGAAGTACAGACGATAGGCGTCTGTACTTTATTGACCTCTTTTTCCAGGTTCGATATTATTCGATCCGGAAAGGGTCAAGGAAGAACAGGGACGATAAAGACGCCCTGACGCAGAGTTGGAACGATTTTGTTGAAAACTACAACAAAAGCCCAGATGATTACGTGAATAAAGTTCACGTAATGCGCGATCGCTTTTTAAAGCACTCGCAAACAGGCAAAATGGAATACATCCATTTTGCTTGCATCAAAGAAGGGTTAAAGTGTGGTGTCCCTTCTCACCTCGTTTGCCCGAGGTGTCCGCAGGGCGCTCCTAGTCTGTCAGAGGAGGAGTTGCGGGGGTACGGTGGTTTTTCCGTACCCGCCAAAATTCAGGGCTTAATCGATGCCCTAGATGCATCAACACCTAGTGTTGATGCTACTTCGCATTATGAGTTTTAGAAGAAGTCTCAAACTCAGTTAAAAGGTCTGGGGCGTCGGCCCTCAGAACCTCAATCAGCTCCCGAAAGTCGAACTCTTGGGGGTAACCCAGCCAGCGTAGTAAGTACTCGGTACGCTGCCCCTTCTTCGAAGGAACCGAGCGCTTCGAGATCAAGCACTCGAGAATGTATCGCTTACTCCCCTGATTATCGATCAGGGGCGGCGGAGGTTGAGAATTCCCTCGCCGTTGTTGTAGCGGAGCATGGTTCTTTGCTCCGCAAGCTCGAGGAGTGTTATTCCTCCTTGAGCAGCGATGTGTCTCACTCTGTGAAGACATATCGGTCTCTTCGCGAGGAAGTCCGCGACATCCTCGGGGCGCACACTGCCCTTCAGCAGAAGAATGATCTTCTGTACATCGAGCTTTCACGCTGTAAAGAAGAGATAGGTCGGCACAAGGCTGGTCTTGAGCAGTCGAAGGCGGAGGTAATGCCTCTCCGCTCTGCTCATCAACGGCTGTAAGCCGATTACAAGTCTCTCTTGGAAGACTTGGAGAAGCACGGTATTTCCGTGGTTCTGTGTCTCGTCGTAAGACGAAGACGAATGATACGGCTTGAGCCGCCCAACATAGAATGTTGGGTGGAGCCGCATTGCTGTGGGAATGTCTAAGGTATAGGCATTCCCCCGAATCTCTTGGACCTTGAAAGGTCCAATGTACTTAGGAAGCAACTTCCGTGTAGGGAAGTTGCTTATTGCATGTATAGGCAAATTGGTAGTACTTAATAATACCAATTCGCCTTTCCGAAAGGAGTTTTTGTTCTTCCTTCCTTGCTTGTCTGCATTTTGCTTCTGATTATCCAAAGCAGAAGCAAGTGCATCTTTTATATAGCGTATTACAGCTTGTCGCTGTAATACGAATTCAACTACTGCTTTATCAGCAGTTGGTGCGTTGTCCTCATTGCCTGCAGCCATTGCTGCAGACACATATTCATCATATGCAGCTTCAGTTTCATTTGAAGCTGCTTCCGCTTCTACTGTACTTTCAGTAGAAGGGCCATCGTTTTGTTCACAAGTTGCAGTTGCAACTTGCGCATTGACTCGCTCAAAATTTGAGCGGGTCCCTCCCCCACTTAGATTTGGCGTAACGACAAGTAAAGCTGGGGTTCGTGGATGCTTTAAGGCATTCACGTAGAACGGTGTATGCTTAGTTGAAGCATGCACCGAATTGTTAATCGCAAATTCAGTGAGTGGCAGGTATTCACTCCACTGTTCAAAGGCATGTGCGTATGATCGCAACATGTCTCCGAGAACGCGGTTAACCCGTTCCGTCCGCCCATCCGATTCCGGATGGTCCGCAGTTGACATCTTCAACTGGGTTCCCAACAATGAGAACGTTTCTTTCCAGAAACGTCCTGTAAATCTCGGATCTCGATCCGAGACAATGTCTTCCGGCATTCCGTGCAAACGGAATACCGTATCACCGAACATTCGCGCTGTTTGAGCGGCGGTTACATTCGCTGATACTGCAGTAAGATGTACCATCTTACTGAAACGGTCTACAAAGACCACTATTCCGGTCTTCCGACTATTGTCGGGTGGAAGACCGAATAAGAAGTCCATTGAAATGAACTTCCAACACTCTGTCGGAACCGGCAGAGATTGCAGCGGAGACTGTGCAGACTGCGCAGGCTTAACGCGCTGGCTAATCTCGCAAGCGCGTATGTATTTCCGTACCCACTTGTACTGGTTTCGCCAGTAAAAGTCACGTGCGAGAGAAGCGTATGTCTTCTCTCGACCTTGATGCCCCGAAATGGGTGCATCATGATACTTAAACATAATTTGATGTTTGAGATCATCGTCGTTTGGAACGACGATGCGACTTTTATCTTTTTGGTCTGTGCTGTAAAGCAGCAGACCTTCGTGCAGTCGATATCGATGCACGCAAGCGCGGAGGAACTCTGGGAGTTCGTCGCGTTTCTCACTTGATTGATTACATAAGTAATCAATCAACAGACGTGTCTCCTCGTCTGTTTTGTACGCCTCACGTACTTGTCTTATAATTGACGACGACAAAGCAGTGCAACGGATCGCGTTTGCACTGGCACCTTCGGTTACGGACGGTTTCGTCTCGTAATCGGGCCTTCGTGATAGCGCATCCGCTATCACGTTCAACTTTCCGGGTTTGTATTCAACCATAAAGTTGTACTCAGCAAAGAATGACAGCCATCGAGCCATTCTTTGAGAAATGTGTGGTGAATTCACGGCCGTCCGTAGCGACGCATGGTCCGTGTAAACCACAAACGGTCTATCTCCCAATAGATAGATCCGAAACTTGGCCAGTGCATACTTCATGGCAAGGAGTTCCTTGTGATGCACAGGATAGTTGCGCTCATCTGGGCGCAACTGACGCGATTGATAGCAGATTACGCGATCACGATCATCGTGATCACGCTGCATCAAAGCGCAGCCGATAGCGAAATCGCTCGTGTCGCAAACGACGTGGAACGGACGCTCGTTATCGGCTATAGCCAAGACAGGTGCTTCAGTCAAGCTTTGCTTGACTGCATCAAAAGCATCTTGGCATTGGGTATCCCAATGCCATTCGACATCTTTTCTAAGTAATTGAGAAAGAGGTCGTATTAACCCAGCATAGTTGCACGAATACTTGTGCAAATATGTTGCCAACCCAAGGAACTTTCGAAGTTCCTTAACGTTGTTTGGCGTAGGCCATTCAACGATCACCCTGATATTTTCTGGATCAGAGCGCACCCCGTTCTTGCCCACAAAACATCCAAGAACGAGTATCTCAGGTGCACCAAAGGTGAGCTTCTTTAGATTTGCATAGCGCTTATGCTTACGCATAAGCTCTAGCACTCGACATAGATGTTCCCTATGGACATCTACATCGCTTTTATCGTGTTCACCCTTACTATGGATGAACACGTCATCGAAATAATTCGGTGCGAATTCTCGCACCGGGCGTAATAGATGCGTTACGCACCTGTTAAACGTAGCAGGGGCATTTCGAAGCCCTTTCGGCATAACAAGCCACTCCCAAAGCATGCCGCTTGGGGTGTTTACCGCCGTGAGAGGGATATCCTTCTCACGCATTAGGATTTGATAAAATCCATCTCTTAGATCGAGAGCACTAAAGATGGTGCTCCCGCACATGCCATCAATGATGACATCTTTTCGCGTATCGGCGTCTGCGCCGGTAACGTCGCTGCGTTCAGCTTGTTGTAAGCGTGAACGATTCTCCACCCACCTGTGGACTTTTTCACACAAAAGGTGGGGGTAGAGTGCGGTGAGATAGACTCCCGCACTTGACCTGCTTTACGACGAGCTTTGAAAAACTCGTCGATCGCGTTTAGTTGATCACGCGGCAACGGCCATTGCCGCGTGACACAATACTTCGTGCCTGGCACGAGGTCAATTTCATGGCGAGTTCCCTTATCCTTAGGGAGCTCGCTAGGTACGTCTTCTGGGAATACGTCAGCGTATTCCCGAAGTACCTCATAAAATGGGGAGTTCGCTTTAAGCGACTCCCAGCTCTGCGCTTCAAAGCGCTGAACTTTGGTTTGATCATTGGGAACCTCTTTCCCAATGTTTTCCACTTGTAATGTGGATATTCGCTCACGAATATCCACTACATTATCTGTTGCTACGATAATACAGATATGTTCGATCTGATCATCGTGAAAGTTTCTCATAAACTTCTTCCAGCTTAGCGCTGGAAGAGCCATCACCTCCGAACCTTCTTTCGGAGGGTGTCCCATCAACAGAGACTGGGTAGCTAGTCCAGTCTCCGTTTGCGTCAAGACGTTGATCGCCATGCAATCAGACGAACTCGTCTGATTGACTGCTATACGGTGATTACGATTCACCGTGTGCGAATACTCATCATCATGGTGGCCACTGCCTACCATGGAATTTTCTTGGCGATCAGATGTGCTCGTCTGATCGGCCGCCTGTTCTGCGACACGGTGGTCTTTATCACCCATGTGCATGGCTATCGCAACGTGGTGGGCACTGGCCACCACGGAGTTGTGCTCACGATTGCACTCGATCGTGAGTTCACTCTAATCAACACGGAATTCATTCGTCGTGTTGGAACCTTCGGTCGCACAGTGGGTGTTTCCCACTGTGGATACATTTTCATTCTCACGTGGGTGTTTCCCACCGTGGATATCACTTCATTCTCACGGTGGTCTTTATCACCCGTGGAATGTTTCTCTCCAACACGCAACGACTCTTCTGTTGCGTGTGGTAGTCCCTCTGGACTCTCACCAGCGGAGGTACCTTCCGCTGATCGTGTCAGAACAGACCTGGTGGTGCCATCGCTATCCACCAGACTGTCTGACGCTGCGGTTGTATCCTCTGATACAACCGGATTACACACAGGTGATCAGATCCTGTGCGTCCGCCGCAGTCGATCGAAGGTTTAAACTTGGACATCCATGGGATTCCAAGTATCGCATCGAACTTGTCATCTAATTCGAGTACGATGAATTCATCCTCGAATGACAGTTCATTCAACTCGAAGCGTTTTTAATCACACGTTTTGGAATAGTCACGGTTGAACCTGTTGCTAACCGGACTGACAACATACTTCGTGGGGTCTCTACCTCCACGAAGCTCAACAGCGTTAGACTCTGAGTTCTAACGAAATTGTTTGACGCGCCTGTGTCAAACAAAGCTCGCATGGGGACATCGCTCCCATGCGGCTTAACCTCCAGGGTGATAAGAGGCTTATCATCACCCTGCACCTTTTGACAGGACATAGTCCCGTCTGGGGCTATTACCCTCACATGCCCTATGTCGGCATGTGGGATAATATTCCCAGTAGGGCGCCCCGCCCCTACTGGTGATTTACGTTTTTTGCACCAACAGGGTGATGTCCCTGTTGGTTTAGCCGTGCAGAGGACGGTTCCGTCCACTGACTGCGTGGCACCGGACGCGGTGCCATACACTCATGGGCAAAATGCCCCATTTTCGCGCATCTATTGCAGCGAATATTCTTCTTAAATTTCGGTTGCTTCGAGTTCGAAGCAACCGCAACCGATAGGTCCATCGGCTCTGGACCTCCACCGCCCATACTATGGCGCGGGTGGCTGTTTCTTGAAACGAAGTGTGAACTTCGTCTGCCCGACTGCTGCTTGTTGACATGCTGTTGCGGCATGTCAAAAGCGAAGGGCTGTTGAGCCCTCCGGCTGTACCCAGCATGCGATGACGCTGATCGCATGCTGAACTCTTCACGGATGCTCATATCAATGGAATCCCTTAGAGTCTTTGGCGGGAGCCGGTAAAGACTCTGTTTGACGGGACCCTCATTGAGTCCGTTCATGAATCCAGTGACCTGCATAGCAGGGGGCACCGGCTCACACACAATATTTGACAGCAAATATTGCGTCTTCTGAGCGTAAGCTTGAAGGTCAAGCTTACCTTGTCGGAGTTCCATAAACTCCTGCCGACTACTTAGCTCCATTTCTGGAGCTTCAAAGTTGATCTTTAGCTCAGCTTTTAATTCCTTATAAGTAAGGAACGCAGAGTCATTAGTGGCTCTGCGACTAATCGCCCATGCCCTCTGGCTCTGCCGCCTAGACATGTTGTGGCGAAGTACGCCTGTTGACGTTTGTCAGCAATATTTTGCGCAGAGATGGCATCTTCCACCTCTGCGAACCATCTACGAAGGGGCTCGCCCCCTTCGCCGGTAAAGGGCGGTACTCGCGCCTTTAATACTTCAACGGTATGCGTTGCAGGTGCAGTTGCGGTCCGCACTGCCTCTTGCGCGGGCCGTACTGGATTTTCTAGGTGGTTTAGCCTAAAGCGGTTCACCACCTGTACCACTTCCTCTGGAGAATTACTCTCTAGGAAGGTAATGATGTCGGTCCCCATGGACCGAACCATTCCTACCGTCGCGTCTTTACTATGCGACGAGAAGTGGGGGAAGTGTTTCGTCACCACTTCCAGCGTTCTCTCTCGCTCGGCAGCCGACATGTCTCGCGACATGATACCGAGAGGCTCTTAATCTTCGCTCCGCTAGTTAACTAGCAGAACGGAACTGTGGTCGTTAAGACGGACCACAAAATGCTACCAGGTGTAATAGGACTGATCCTGTTACTGGACTACACTGTATTTGTGCGAGGAAGCGCGCAATACAATTAGGGCAGGATTAGTTGGTAACAACTAATCCTATAATAAAAGTAAATATATTAATATTCACTTATGCCTAAGAACGCAAAATTAAGAGTGTTTATTTAATGGGTGGTTTAGAGGCTAATAGTATAGTAACTAACTAATTAATATAATAATATCAAGTCTTTA